>CM019148.1:164705619-165159719 GCA_009733165.1 Naja naja | reverse complement strand
GTTTGCCTTGCCACGTTTTGAGCAGATGCCATTAGGAAGACCGTTACGTGCTTTTCTGTATGGGAATGAAGACAGTTCCTGCCTCTTGTTCCTGATTATGTTGCATCACAAAATGACAGAGGAAAGGGAGGGAGGGAGGGAGGAGGGAGGGAGGGAGAGAGAGAGAGGGAGTGGGGGAGAGAGAAACCCTGCTATTTAAAGTTGCAGAGCTATGAGGCTGGCTAAGGCAAGAAGTGTCACTGATGAGGCAGTGGGGGATGGGTAAGGCCATTGAAAAACCAAGAACTTTCCCCACTGTAAGTACAATGATTCTTAATGTGTCCTTTCTGGTGCATCACAAACAGGCATGATGGTTGTGGGTCCAGAATCAGTTTTAAAACTGATTCTGGAACCCTGAGTTAGAACAATGCAAACCAATTTTAATCAGCAAATAAAGGAATAGATTTACAATGGAGAATCAGCTGAGACCTCACATATTTTTTTTTGTTTTAACACTACCAATGACCCCGTATCACAGTGTTCCTCCAGTAATCATCTCATTTTTAAAAGAAAAAAGGGGAAGAAAAGAAATCCATCCTGTAGGCACAAGTATAAGAATCCATTTAATGAAAGGGTGAGGTTTATTTTTGTGTCTCCTGGTCATGCGATTGTAGTTTAGCTTCAGTGCTGGGGAGAGTTGCTGGCAGCACTTCATAGCACCAAGGTCCTCCTTGGAGTCTGCCAGTGTGAAAGTACAACAATCAGCTTGAGAAAAGCTGATCTGCAGGAAGCATCTGCTTTTGTTATGCAAGGAGAAATCAATAACAGATTGACTCAGTCACGTGGGAAGGAGAAAGGGAGCAGAGAAATAAAAAGGAACTTCTCGCTTTCTTTTTATGACAACTTATCCACCCTGTTATAAGAATATGGTAAGGGGCATGATGTTAATTCAGACCCAGAGGCCAGTTCATGAGGGTGGACTTTTGGCAGATTCCGTGTCTCTTTGCATTCTTGAAATGTTGTTTGATGATGCCACGAGAGCAACTGCTAATGCAAACACCATGCTTCTTGCTTCCATGATGGTTATCTAGCCTGCAGCTTCTCTTCCTGTCTCCCAAGGTCATGCCCACAGGCCATTACAAGTAGATGGTGTTTTCTGACATTATTAGAGGGGAGAGTAGAGTAGAACAGACCAAGGAACTAACCCCGTATAGACAGGGGTGGGATTCTACCAGTTCGCACCTATTCGCTAGAACCGGTTGTTAACATTCTAAGCAGTTTGGAGAACCGGTTGTTAGAAGAAATTACTGGCCTAATCCTGTAAGGAAGGCAGGAAGGAAACATTCTGGTGTTGCTTGCAAAAAATACCTCTCTGTTAACCCTTATTACGTTCTTGGCAGGACTAGACTTCCGGTCTCAGGAACGTCTCTGGAGTTTTTTTTCCCCTCCTTTGCTGGTACTTTGCTTGTGTGGAGTGACCATTCAAAGTTACAATGGCATTGAAAAAAGTGACTTATGACCATTTTTCACACTTACAACTGTTGCAGCATCCCCACAGTCATGAGGGGCCAGGCGAGAAGATGCGTGCCTCGATGTGAGTGATATTGAGTTGACCACGCCCAGCCAATAACATGACCACCAAGCCACGCCCACCAACTTAGCCACGCCCACAGAACCAGTTGTAAAAAAATTTGAATCCCACCCCTGCGTATAGATCTAAAACTATTTTTTTATTAGAACAGCTATAGTAACAGAATCCTGCAGGTCTGAATGTGCTTCCTTACTTTATTTCATAGGAAGTAGGACCTGTCTGGGGCATTTTCTCAAGAGAGTTTCTTGGAATGAGCTAAAGGTTTATTTGTCAGATTGCTTACTAATCAGTCTTCTGTTCACTGTTCTTTAAGGCCATTCTCCCTATAGGAACCACCAAGAGCACTAGAATATCTTCAGAGCAGATGCCAGATTCCTCTCACATGAGGTCACCAACACATAAAATAGCAGAGTTGGAAGGGACATTGGAGGTCTTCTAGTCCAACCCCCTGCTCAAGCAGGAAACCTTACACCACTTCAGACAAATGGTTATCCAACATCTTTTTAAAAACGTCCAGTGTTGGAGCATTCACAGCTTCTAGAGGCAAGTCGTTCCACTGACTGATTATTCTAACTGTCAGGAAATTTCTCCTTAGTTCTAGGTTGCTTCTCTCCTTGATTAGTTCTAGGTTAGTTCTTAGTTCTAGGTTGCTTCTTGTCCTGCCCTTGGATGCTTTGGAGAATAGCTTGACTCCCTCTTCTTTCTGGCAACCCCTGAGATATTGGAACACCACCCTTATGTCTCCCCTAGTCCTTCTTTTCATTAAACTAGACATACCCAGTTCCTGCGACCGTCCTTCATAATCATAATCTATCTGATTTTCTAAGACAAGAGGAGTTTAAAGGGATCAGATTCCTGTCCCATTTTTCTTCATAGGTCTGTTTTCCTTTTAAAACCTCCATTGAAAACCTTAGACAAAGCTCTTATTTCAGAGGACAGACAGAAGCACCAAGGCTTTCAGGACTTTATTTTTTTATTTTATTTTGCTGCTGCTTTAATTTCAGGTTCATTTGTAGGGTTGCCATAGGGTCTTTGAAGGTAAAATTTGTGACATCTCTCCTCAAGCTTTTTGTTTCTATTTGCATGTAGCCTAAGTACAGGAAGACATGAGACTTTACCACATGACTCTGTCCATCTTCCCTTTAGGAAAGGAGGAGTTCACATCACTATTTTCACAGTTTCTCTAGCGTCCAGCCTCCAGAGCTATTCCTCTGCCTGAAAATGCTGGTCTGGCCAAGGAAAAGGTTACATGCTTCACAGAGATGTGGGATGCCAGGGAAACATCCTTTCAACAGCCACTGAAGTTTGGCGTTAACTCTCTCCTGCTGCTCGGAGAGCCAAGTTTCGCTACTTCCTTTTGTACTTAGCACTGATATTGCATATGATATATGTAGGGATGGGATTCAAAAATCCCAACAACCAGTTCTCTGCCCAGTTGCTGGGTGGGCGGGGCCTACCAGAACTTCCGGGAGGGCCATTTTTCACCTTCCCCAGAGTCCGGAGGCTTCCCTCAGGCCTCTGGGAGAAAATGGCCTCCCCTGGGCTACAGAGGTCCTCCATAAGCTGGAAACAGGCCCATTTCTGGACTTAGAAAACTTAGAGGACCGTTTTTTGCCCTCCCAGAGTCTCCACATGGACCCTGCACTTACCTGCATCCAAAACGGGCTGCGTGGAGACTCCTGAGGGGGCCAGGGCAGGGTGAGCAGGGCCAGCAGTCGGTTCAACTACCAGTCCAGGGAACCAGATGTAAATTTAACATCTGGTTCACCTGAACCAGCTGAATCCCACCCCTGGACATATGTACATATCCATAAAGCAGGTAGTTTGACCTAACTCCTCTTCTGAAAAACAATTTATAAAGAAGGAAGCCTACTTTTTCCTTTCTGCCACCCCTGAATATTTTCTACTGGTTTGATGAATTATCCAGAGAGATTCCTAGTAACCATCCATCTCCCTCATGGATATTAATAAACAACAAAGAAATGTAGTCATTGAAGAAGGAGGCATCTGCACACCATTTTTTTAGCTTATTGAGGGTCCTCAAAAGGAGACCTTACTTGCAGTCTTTTACCTTGGGAAAGTGGAATGATAATTGTGATCCTTGGGCTTTCAGATTCCATTTCTCTTCTCATATGTCCAGCATTTTAGAGGTCATCCTGGCAGCTTGAAAAGACCCATTTGCCTCTTGAGGCCTCTTCTCGTCTCCCTGTGTTCTTCTATCTTCAGTATCATCATTCCATCAGCTCCGCTGAGAGGCCAATGCCAGGCTTCTTTCTCAACAGAGGCTGACCCTGGTTCTCATTCAAGCCAAGGAGGAAGATGAGATGGAAGAAAGCAAACTCTGATGGGCCCTTTGAAACGAACAAGCACCCCACCTTTCTTAATTGCTTAAATTCCGGGGGGTGTCATTTGAGAAATAAGATTTCATTTTAAGATGGGATGCCTGAGCTTTTCTTCTTCCCACATCATCCTTTTTTTCCGTTTGTGGTATGATATCTTTTTTCCCTTTGGAACGATCATATGAAAGCTACTTGGAATGTTTTTGAACAGTAGGATGGGGAGCGAAGTGCTTAAAAGTAATCCCTGTCTGCTGCTTTCCCACTTTTCCATGTCTTTTTCCCTATAGTCTTAATGCAGCCAATGCTGGTCCGATTAAAACATTGCACCTATTTCCTTTGCAGTAACCTATGCATTTTTTAAATTACATTTATATGCCGCCCTTCTCCAGAGACTCAGGGCGGCTTACAATTTTTGGGATACAACCCAGTGTGCTCAGCAATAGCCTTCACTCCACTGTATATGCCTGCTTATTACTAAGCGGCATTTTTACAAGGTCAGCTAATTGCCCCCAACAATCTTGGGTCCTCAATTTACCTACCCCGAGAGGATGGAAGGCTGAGTCAACCTTGAGCCTGGTGGGATTCGAGCCTGCACTAATTGCAGGCAGCTGGAACTTAAGTGCTAGGCATTTAACAGCCTGAGCCACCAAGGCCCATTTGAACTATCTGGATTGGTATCTGACTCTGGTGGCCTCTTATTCATTCCCTGCTTCTGCATCACAATTTCTGTAACTTCAGGTTAAAGTTCCTGACTTGAATTTCATAGCTGTGTTTTCCATCGTTATGTAAGCACATGAATATAGATGAATGATAGTGTGGCATTTATAAAACGGGGACATGCAAAGAGACACTTATTTACTTACTTGCTTGCTTGCTTGCTTGCTTGCTTGCTTGCTTGCTTACTTACTTACTTACTTACTTAATTTACTTACTTACTTACTTACTTACTTACTTACTTACTTACTTACTTTATTTGTCACCACAAGGAGACATTGCATGTACCTTAAGATTAGTGTTCCAAAACTGGTATTTGGTTTGTTGGCCATATTTTTCTCCAAGTCATTCTAAACCAAGAGTAATGTGGTGTCCTCCAAAAGCTGTGGACAACTCTCATCATCCTTTGCCAATGACTCTGCTGGTAGGATTAGTAAACATAGAAATCCAAAGTTTTCAAAAGACATCAGGATGTAACTTGGTACTATTGTGATTTATTAGATTTTTATTCCATCTTTATTACTTTGTAAGCAACTTAAGAGTTGCTGTTTATTAGTTTATAAGCAACACAACTCCTATTTTTCCCCACAATAATACTGTGAGGTGACTTGGACTGAGAGAGAGTCACCCAACTGGCTTTCATGCCTAAGGTGCTAGAATTCACAGTCTCCCGGTTTCTAGGCCAGCACTTTCATCACTACATCAAATTAGTTTTGCATATGTTGAACTTCCCACCTTCCTAGAGCCAGGTAATTACAAGCTCCAAATCGATCACTTTATGTTCTCTTCACTCCCTCACTGCCTACTCCAGTTGATTTTCATTTTGCCTTTCGATTGATACTTTTCTGGGAGACCACAGAGCACATTCAAGTATCACTGGCTGCTTTTTCCGCCTTTTTCATCTTCCTATTCGTTTCATCTTCCTATTTGTTTCTTAGCAGTTGTTTTTTTCCTGCAAAACAAACACTTGATTGCACAAATTTGCCATTAGAAGAAATGCCATCTGCAAAAAAAAATATGAACAGAGAGTGGGAAAAGTGAAAAGGGAAGATTGAAAATGCGCACATGCTCTTTATGGTACTTATTGCACACCAGTGAGTTATATAGGTATTATACAATGCTCATCTTAGGTCAAACAAGCAATTAAAAGTTTTTCATCAGTGGTCTCTTGGCGAAGTGATTAAGGAGCCAGCCAGTTAAAAATAAACATTAAAAAATTAAAAGACGTCCCTGTAAAATAGATGCTCCTAATATTGAGATGCAATTTCTCTGCCTTTACAAAAATGGACATAAAATCCATGGCAGATTAGAGCATCTGGGAGCTCTATAGTCACCCACTCTTTTAAGACCCTTGAACAGAGTGGGGCTCAGTTTTAGTGAGGGTTGGTTATTTTGAGAAGTTCAGATTGTTAAACTGAGATTTAACAATGGTTTCGGTACCAAAAATATTATGTGGGACTCACTTCTCTACTTCTCTTTTTCCCCCTCAATCTATTCCTTTTTCTTTAGAACAGGGTTTTCTATATAGCTTGGGACCATTTTTTCCCCAGTCCCCAAATATAAACATGTATAAAAAGAAAAAAGAAAAATAAACCACTAATGTATAAAGGTTCATTTTTTTATTTAAAATATGAATGGCCAGTCATCTCCAGGGTGCACTTTGTAGTTTTTATATAAAGTTCTTCTTGAGGATTGATATAGGAAGACCCTCCACCTGGAGCAACCTTGAAGCAGAAGCATGTTCACATTACAGAGACATTCGCACTAGGCTCACTGTCTCATTATTACACAAATATCCAGAGTGCACACAGTACAAGGCAGTGTTGTCCCCAGTTTGGGTCTGAGCCTGGTGCCAAAGCCAATGATAGATGCCAGACATGAGGTGCAGGTTTTCTGATTGCTTTTTATTGGAGTACTCCAAGGAAATAGGGCTCCTGGTCAAAATGCCAAGAGCCAAGAACAAAGGATTGAGTAAGTTTTATACGTTTTCACTAAAGGAGAAGGTGGGACAAAGTGAGATAATAAGAAATATCATCTAATAAACATTTAGTAATAATTCTACAATTTGTTCTATTGCTCTCTAACTGTCCCTATTCCTAGGTCTTGGCTAATGAAATCCCTAGGAGTTATCTAATATACTGCAGGGCATCCTCTGTTTGTGACTTTTAGCTGAGGTATGCAAGTTGGCTAACTTTTATCAGCTTTCCAATTAGCCAGGATTGTTACAAGAGTTACATCTGCATATCTTCCGTGGATAAGGCCAGGCAGACTCCACAATTACAGGATTCCTGATTTACTTTGAAGTGTTTTTTTTAAATTGGTTTTATATACTGCCCTTCTCCCCAAAGGGACACAGGGCGGTTTACAGGGCAGTTAAAAAACATACAATACAAATATTAAAATAAAATTAAACTCAATTAAGCCCCACCCATATCAAATTTTAAAAATTTAAAAACAATGGTTAAAAACAATAATTCCAATCAAAAAATTTAAAATATCTCATGGCTTGCTTAAACAGCCATGTTTTAAGGGCGCGGTGAAAGGCTCTCAGGTTGGCGACAATCCGGATCTCTACCGGTAGCTCATTCCAGAGGGCAGGGGCAGCCACAGAGAAGGCCCTCCCCCTGGGGGCCGCCAACTGACATTGTTTGGCCGACAGCACCCTGAGGAGGCCAACTCTGTGGGCCCACACTGGTCAGTGGGAGGTTGTCATCGGCAGTAGGTCTCGCAAGTAAATGTGTGCCATGACCTGGTTTTATTTTAGCAGATGGTCCATCTGCTAAAAAATTTTAGCAGTTGCCTTCAGATATCAACCTTATCAAAACATATAAAGTTTCCCGGTTCTGTGCAGCAATGCTCAAAATTCATCAGATATTTTCTTGTCTTCAGGCTCAGTTCTAAAAAAAGTAGTCTCAACATGTAGTCTCAACATTGCCATATTATATATAAGTATACCCTCTCTATATCGCCTATATTCTCCTATACTTTCCTAATGCTCCCATTCATTCCCTCTCTTCTCATGTGGGCTTTATATACTTTTCACCAGTTACATGCTTGTGGTTCTGCCTAATGATTATATTCCATCCCCTTATGCTGCTCTGTTACAAAATATTGGTTTAATTTAATTTATATACCCAAGAAAAGAATTAACAAAGTTCTGTATTACATAGCAGTTATATCAGAAACTGAGGTCTTAACAGAATAACAGAATTGGAAGAGATCTTGGAGATCTTCTAGACCCATGATGACGAACCTATGGCATGAGTGCCACAGGTGACACGCAGAGCCATTTGTGCCGGCACACGAGCTGCAGGCAAACTTACCTCACTGCACATGCCCATGCCTCACAGCTGATTTTCGGCCAGTTTGAGGCCGTTTGCCTCCCCAGGCTTGAGGAAGGCTTCTGCAAGCTTTTCAGGCTGAAAACTAGGCCCGTTTCATCACTTCCTGTTTTTCCAGAAATACTGAAAGTGACAAAACAGGCCTAGTTTTCGGCCTGAAAAGCCTGCAGAAGCCTTCCTAAAGTCTCTGGGAGGCTGAAAAAGGCCTCAAACCGGCCGAAAATCAGCTGTGAGGCGCAGTATAGGTAAGGGGGTGGCGGGAGTGGGGGTAGGGGTGGGAGGGGGTAGGGATTGCACATGCATGCATAGGGGAGGCACACATTGCCTTCAGGGTGCTGGCACGCGAGTGCAAGCATGCAAGCACGTGCACAATTTTTGGCACAAGAGCCCAAAAAGGTTAGCCACCAATGTTCCATACCAATGTTGTGTCTGTTTCTATACATAGTTTTGAAGAAAACCAAATTCAAGAAACTCTTTCTCTAAAATGATATTTTATTGCTCTTGGAGTGGAATTCCAAGAATCTTACATTTGAATTAAACACCATCATCATGAAGTTGGTTAATGATAGCCTGTTTATGAGACATATTTTGTGCATATCTGAATTAGCAAAGCACTAAAATTAATATTTTCAAAAGTTGAAGTATCCTTATGGTAAATATGAATTCCTGGCATATTTTTTCCCCTCTCCTTCTATCCCATTAGGAATTACAACTCTGGGGCACCTTCTGCCCAGCTGTTACTATCATGCTAAACCTTTATCTCCACTCAATATGTATTGTATAACAGAGCATTTTAAACATCTGTGCTTATGAAGGAGTCATCTTTCATCTAGTCTTGCTCTACATGTGTGAGAGGGCTTTCCTAAGAAATACATTTTCGTTTATTCAGTGTAGCCCTGTCTGGAAAGCTTAGTTTTCAGGATTCTTTTTTTTAACCCCAGTTTAGCATTAAATAAATCTTCTTGAAATCCATATTGCTTTTGGTCCCTTGTTTTTGTCAGCGATGGAGAACTTGACAACTTGCTGACAGCAGGAGAGGGGATGAGTTGAGATACGTGACATTGGCAATATGACTAGTCAGTGCAATTCCACTTGCACAATGGAGCATCACATGACTAAAACAACAGAAAAGGACTTTAAAAAGAAAAGTTCAGTCATTTGGTCACATCCATTACTAGGAGGTAGACTTACCCACTGTCATTCACATCTCTAGTAATGTAAATAACTGATCACTTAATTAACAGAGTAGGATACACTGGGTCTTGACCCAAACATGATCCACTATTTTCTCAGTTACATTAAAGTCCAAGACTTTCAAAGTTGCTGTGGTGTAGTCTATCGCAAAGGACTATTGACAACCCATCTCTGAGTTTTTATTTTTAATCTCATTGTAGCAGCTCTCTCATACATCAGAGTTCCCCAAGGGCTGAGGAACTCAACCCAAAATCTAGAAAATACATGAAGAACCACCACTTTCTTTGGAAAATAGTTTTTAAAAAAAAAAGCGCTTAGTTGATTTCTGATTTCAATGTTAACATCACCTAATAGTAAAGAAAACACTACTACATTTTGGTAAGAACTTGTTCTGTCATCCAACCATTTTCCATTTAAGAAAACTTCTGTGGCTAACTACTCAAAATAAACTCTGAATTTCATTCATGGTTTGTCAACCTTAAAAAAATACAAAAAAAAATACTCTTCTCTTTTTCATCATACCTCAGCTTTGGTTTCTTTAATTATTTCTATTACAGTCCTCCCCAATCTGATGCCTTCCAAAGGAACTACAACTCCCAAGGATTGGCTTTGGAACTGCTGGACCATACATATGGAAATTACAATTTAGGATTTGTGGAGAAACCCAAAAGGAAGAAGATAATACTATAATTAATTCTCAAGGAAGAACACAGTACTTAATGTAATTAATTATATGTGTGTGTGTGTGTTTTCTGCGCTTTCTCTTTTCTTTTTCCTCCTTTTATTTCTTTAATTTTGCATTTGTTTTTATCTTTTTAATTCTAATTTCTAATAAAATTACTACTTAAAAAAAAGAATAATTGCTGCAGATGCAAATGTGCATGGCTAAAAGTGAACCACAGATCCCAAGTCATAATAGAGGTTCACAAAATAGTTGCAAAAAGCAGAGCAAAGGCATTTGAGCTTAAAATAGTTTTGGAAACTAAAAATGCTTAGTGGTTTATTGAACAAGAGCGGGCAGCAGAGAAGACAGATTTGGAAAATAATTAACATTTTCCTAGCTTTTTCATAATCGTAATTGTGCTGGGTTCTTTCAGCCCAATGCTGAAGATGTTTGTTGCAGAAACTTTGCCTTCGTTTAGGTTTAATCCAGAAGGCAATTTGGGGAAAATGCCCTCTGTTTCAGTTAAAATGATTTCTTCCTTTTCCTTTCCCCTAATGCTGAATTAAAATCCCCAGTTGTCCTACCCTTAACCACACCATTTGGAACTGCTGAAAGTTGTAATTCAGCAACATTTAGACGGGTTAGGGACTCACCCTAGCCAAAAAATAATAATAATTGTGCATGTTATTCCTAATCTTAATTGATTTCATGGCAATTTAAAACACTAGGAGTAAGGTACAGGAAAATACAGCATAAACAAAATCATCTCAGTTTGCTATGGCTATTACTGATATATCCTGACTGATTCGAAGAATGTGAAAATATGCTAATTTTACCTCAGTCATGAAGGGCAATGAAGAACCTTTTGAACATGTAACTTGTTCCTAAACAACTGAAATCTACTGCCTTCAAAAACCTGTAACAATTTATTTGTTTACAACTATCTGGCAAAGGGCTGTGGTCAAAATCAATCTCTCTCTTGCATTGTTAAAACCAAACACCTTCCTGCCCTAAATCTACCTTAACAGGGAAAAAAACCAATCTTGCATTCTTCCAGGATATGAGTCTCAAGGGAAAATTCAGTGGATTTGCACAAATCCTTCAGCTGCCCTAGATTTGAACTATCAGACACCTTATTCAGTCACTCAGATTTATAGCACCAGAAATAATTCACTTCAAGTTTCCACGGTGGGAGTGAATCATTTTTTTCTAAGGAATGGGATGAATTAACATCTGATTGAACAGAAGAGACCAATTAGTTGTTTATTGGGGCTAATATACCTTACAGGAAAATATGGATTGTTTTCCAATTTTTAGGCACAAAAACTTCTCTGGTTTAAGATGCCCTGTGCTGAAACCAAGGAAGGAGAAAATAAAACTTTCATCATAATTAGGAAAAAAACATGATTTAGACCTCTCCAAAGCATTTTTCTTGAGAGGGTGGTCCCCTCCCATTCACTTTTTAAAGATCCAGGCAGAAATCACACTGTGATTAATGCAAAGCAGCGTTCTGTTCCATTGTACGGACTTTCTCCATGAAATTCTTCTTAAATGGCATCATGAAATCATCAAAGTCCACTTCATAAGTAAAACGCTGTCGACGTAATTCCCTCTTTTTGAGAAGATCTTTTGTGGTTGCTTCAGGACTCCAAGACTTGAAGAAGAAGAAAAAACAGTTCTTAAACAACATGCAGCATGATAGATTAAGGAATCATATTGATCTACTCTGAAAAAAGCAAAGTTATTGAGTATGTCCTAGAATGACTGTCTGGAATTCTCAGTCTATTAGTATCAAACCTATAGTATCATCAAGAATATGGTTGGTTCAGCATCTATGCAGCAAGTGTGTTTGTCTCGTTAGTCAACTCCCTAACAGGCAATTTTATACTATTAGGAGCATGTTATCAATAAACAGTAATGAATAATAGTGTGTAAATTATTGCTACTTCTTTATATTCTTTTTTTTAATTTTATTTTTTTTATTCATATTTATATGCCGCCCTTCTCCGGAGACTCAGGGTGGCTTACAATGTTTGGAGCACAACCCAATGTGCTCAGCAGTAGCCTTCATTCCATTGTATATGCTTATTACTGCTTTTACTAAGAGGCATTTTTACAAAGTCAGCTTATTGCCCCCAACAATCTTGGGTCCTCACTTTACCTACCCTGAGGGGATGGAAGGCTGAGTCAACCTTGAGCCTGGTGGGATTCAGTATACTCAAAGCAATAGCAATAGCACTTAAGACTTATATACTGCTTCACAATGCTTTACATCCCTCTCTAAGCAGTTTACAGAGTCAGCATATTGCCCCCAATAATCTGGGTCCTCATTTTACTCGGAAAGATGGGAGGCTGAATCAACCTTGAGCCTGGTGAGACTCGAACTAGCAGAATTAGCCTGCAAAACTGCATTCTAACCACTGCGCCACCACGACGCAGGAAATATATTCAAGTACAGACAAGCTTATGAATACTTGGGAGAAGGTATTTTCTTGATAAATGGAAGGCTTCTATCACATTTGGTATAGCCATCATGGGCCATATCGAATTTCTTTTAAGGTCAAGATTTGGTTTGACGATAATAATTATCTGACTGTCCTTTGATCTAGACAAAGGATTTGTCAACTAGCCTCCTTGGGGAAAATCAACTATTCTAATTATCAAAAGGATTCCTATAGAACTGGATGGGTTGTCCACAGGGGGGGAGGTGAGTTAAAAAAAAGTAAAGATGGTAGCTATAACTATGCAAATAGAACCACATCTCCTTCTTAAATGGATATCATACATGAAAGGAGCAAGAGCTTTGATTGTCTGCTGTATCTACCATATTTATGCTTTTGACACACACAACCATCTACCATGGACGCCTCAAGATCTGGACAGCATTAGGAAATTGTAGTATTATTCTTGAGATTGTAATTTTGCAGGCAGCATGTTTTATTATCTGAATGGCTTAATGACAGTAGTATTTTAGGATTTTGAACCACCTGAGTTGCAACAAATGGGAAATATAATCTGAATAGGACACAGGGAACACAATGATCTGAACTAGATCTGAACCCACCAGGAACATATTCCACAAAATTAGGAGCTCAGTGAATTATAACTCTTATCCTGTTTTATAGTGGTACTTACTCTCTGTGGTGTGAAAGTGATATTAAGTTTCTTTGTAACTCCTCTGGTTATCAGGGAATTCAGATAAACTACATTATCTTTGAGGGATTCCTTCTCTTCTTCAAAGAGTGATTTCTCAACAACAGCCTCAAGGAGTTGTGGCATCTGAAATACACAATGTAAATTATATCAGGATTTTCAAGGCTTTATGCTGCTTTATGCTTATTTTTTTGCAATTAAAGAGTTAAAGTCAAAGGCTAGTAGCTTAAATGGCTGGCCCTTGAGAAGGATGCTTAGATTTAAACTTTGATTCTTCTCTTAATTATCAGGAAAAGGGAATAGAAGACCTGTTGCATTCAAAAGATCCCAGGTTCAATCACAGTAATCTCCAGATAAGTCTGACAAAAAAACAAACCAACAACCACCTCCATCCTACTTCAAACTCTTGAGAACACTTGACGGACTTCTGGGTGGACCAATGGCGTTACTATGAATGAAGCAGCTTCCTATGACCCTCTTCCTTATTGTTTTTTTTCCTACTGATAAGGACACTTCCCTTGTCACGCTATTCTTCAAAAACTCTGTAACAAAACCTAAAGTATTTGCTTTATTGGCATGTAGTCTATATAAGCTTCCATGGGGCAGTTTCTGGATTCCCCTGCCCAGCTTTCAAACAGTGTCACATGCTGAAATCAGCATGCAGAGATCTTTTCCTGCGGTGGTTTAGGGACTCAAGCAGAGAATGGACAGAAATTATGTTGTGGTCCTTCCGTGGTTCAGAAGGATTATTTCAATGAGCATCAAGGTGAAAGGGAAGGTGTTTTTGGTGCACCCCAATGGAAATCCCATGACATCATACTAGAGGCAGGAATTCCCCTCCAGTCAACTTTCTCTTAAAGTGATTTTTCCAACATTATGAAAAGGCAAAGCTATGGATGATTCAAGCCAAAGAATCTTGGTTATCATACCTCCTCTTTCACAGACTCCTCTGATAGTTCTTGAGACTTTGGCTTGGGAACAGCTGGAACTCCTGATGGAGCTGGAGTAGCAGTAGCAGCAGCAGGGGCTTTAGACTTGGCCCCTTTTTTCCCTTTCTTCTTATCCCCTTTGACTTCTGTGGATTGTGGCAAGCGGTCCAACGTATCTTGAATGAAGTGGATCAGTCGGTTGTCTGCATAGGCCCTGGCAATTTCCAGTGAGTTTTGTCCTATTAAATAAAACTTATTGTGAATGCTGGGACATTCTCAGCTTCTCTGTACATAGAACTGAACAAACATTGTCCCTTTGCTGGATGTCTGGCTTAGACTTCAATCAGCTCTTGCTACAACTGTCTCCTCTTTGATCTACTACTATCATACACTGACCTTCTGAACTCTGTTGAAAGTAACTCACCCTTCTGATGACCTGGAGAATCTTTCCCTAAATTCCTATACTGGTTTCTTGTCCACCTGCAATCCAGCATAATTGCTTCCCTCTTACATTCAAATCTTCCATAGCTTTTATCTCACTGCTAAACAATCTTGGCACATCCCTTCCTATGAGATCCAGTCCTTCAGCTTCACCAACCTTAGCTTTCCTGAAGATGTCTCACATACTTATATGACTCTGCTCCTTCTTCTTTGTTGCCCCCTATCCCTTCCAAAGCAGAGGTGGTATTCAGCAGGTTCTGACCAGTTCTAGAGAACCAGTAGTGAACATTTTGAGTAGTTCGGAGTACTGGCAAATGCCACCTCTGACTGGCCCCACCCCATCTATTCTCTGCCTCCCAAGTCCCAGCTGATTGGCTGGGTCTTCTTTTGTTGCCCTGCACAGGAGAACGGAGCTGAAAAGCAGGTTAGTGGTGTGGGGAGGGAATGGGATTTTGCAGCAACCTTCCCCCAGGAATGGGGATTTTACAGTATCCTTCCCCTGACACACCCACCAAGCCATGCCCACAGAACCAGTGGTAATTTTTTTTTGAATCCCACCACTGTTCCAAAGGTCTCTATGAGATCACTTGAGAGCCTTTCTTTTGCCAAGTAGGCTTTGATACAACCCCTATTCTCTGATCCTCTTTGGAAACAAAAGACTTCTTATTTTTCAAAATGTAATTTTATTAAAGTGTGGAGGAGAAAAAGGTTGATCCCTGTAACACATTTCCTGAACTGAGCTGCTTCTGTACTATCACAAGATAGTATTGGCTTTTCAATAAATATCTTTGGAGTTCGTATGGATGATGCACTAAGGTCAGATTGCTTCCATCATTGTTTCATTTTCTTTGCATCAGAGGCACAAGAGGGGTGATATTCTATGTGTTGAACTTTTTTTTAAATTCATATTTATATGCTGCCCTTCCCCAGAGACTCAGGGCGGCTTACAATCTTTGGAGCATAACCCGATGTGCTCAGCAATAGCCTTCATTCCATTGCATATGCCTGCTTATTACTAAGCGGCATTTTTACAAAGTCAGCTTATTGCCCCCAACAATCTTGGGTCCTCAATTTATCTACCCTGGGAGGATGGAAGGCTGAGTCAACCTTGAGCCTGGTGGGATTCGAGCCTGCACTAATTGCAGGCAGCTGCAACTAAGTGCTAGGCATTTAACAGCCTGCACCACCAAGGCTCTTGAATTGTTTAAATTATACTCTGTTAATTGATCGTACAGTATTTCATGTTAATATCACCCGGTTTTCAATAAAATTATCCTCTACCACATTAAAAATTACACTATTCAGGCAACTTTGAAAGAGGCTCTGGAAACTAGATCAATGCTTTTTGGGGGGGAAGGGGAAAAGAGCACATCAGTCCCTGTGGCCTCAGCTGGCCATAGGGTTATGCTCTTAAGAGAGTCTGTGAAGTTCAATGCTAAAGCATGTAAAAGGATGAATAACAAATTAAAATGAGAGCTGGTAACATGTGGTGGTTAAATTGTTAGACTAGGAACAGAGAAACCCAAGTGCCTGTCCTCTCTTGGGCATGAAACCCTGCCGGTTGACTTTGTGCAAGTCATTCCCTTTAAGCCTTGATCAGTATCATGCATTGCGACAAGCTGGCTGAAAAATAAAACTCCCATTTCACCATGCATTGATGGCTGCCCTCTAAGAACTGCTGCGAGTACAGTATAAAATGAACAAATGTTGCAACCAAGCAAGACAGACACTAGGAATAAAACTATAAGGCAGCTGGTAAAAATCAGCTGGAAATAAAAAAAAATGAATAAAGCAGAAAGTCAAGCCATCTATTTATTCTGTTAATCAATACTTTAAAAACAATTAACTCCATAATGTTATTTAATAAGGGGGAAAAACCCTTCCTTTCTATAGCTGCTTGTTCATCTGCATTTAATCTCTTAGCCAGTAATACATTGAGTAACAATAGCAATAGCACTTAGACTTATATACCACTTCACAGTGCTTTGCAGCCCTCTCTAAGTGGTTTACAGAGCCAGCATATTGTCCCCAACAATCTGGGTCCTCATTTTACTGACCTTGGAAGGATGGAAGGCTGAGTTAACTTTGAGCCTGCTGAGATTTGAATTGTTACATTGCAGGCAGGCAGCAGGCAGCAGAAGTAACCTGCAGTTCTGCATTCTAACCACTGTGCCACCGCGGCTGATAACGATAATAATGCAAAACTTTACCTCTTCGGTTTGTCATCTGCGCCTTAGCACCACTGTTGATTAAATACTGCACGGTGTCCAAGCGGCTGCTTTCAATACCCCTCATCAATGGGGTTGCATCATTGATTGAAACGGCATCTATTGTGGCACCAGCTTTCATAAGGAGTTCAGCAATGTCTTGCTGCCCTGCGTGGCAGGCATGATGGAGAGGAGTCCACATGAAATTGTCTTTGGTATTTACACTCGCCCTATACGTAGAGAAAATAAAGACTCTGTAAGGCACATTTGTGCTTTTCTAGCCAGTTCTTTGTATTCTTCAACTGATCCTAGACAAAGGGATCTAGTATTAATGGATTACGGAGATGGCAAATAGCAGCCCATAAGTGAATTATCTTCCTGTGTTGAAATAATGCCAAAACTCTAATCTCACAGCATCCCAATTAAATTAACTGAGAAATGGAGAGAGGTTTTTTTTTTCTTTCTTTTGAAAGAATGAACCATTCAGTGAAAGCAACTGGCAGTCAATTTGAGTCTGATTAAAACAACAAAAGTAATGGCACCAAAGGTAAAGAAATGTATTGCAGCATAAACTGCAATTAACTGCATTACAGTGCAGCATAAACGCTGTGGATTACAGCTTACTATGGTCTATGAAGGTGTACGAAACTAAATAGCCCAGGGAGGATCCTAAAGAGATGTGAGCCATGTCTAGGGCTGCATACAAAGCTTGAACCCAAATTGTCCCACCTCTTGCATTAGATATCTTAGACGATTACTCTTTAAAACTTATTCATCATCACCTTTCCTTCTTTCTGCTAAATCCTAGATCTGATTTATTTTGCCACACTATTTTAATTCACTTTTAGGGAACAGGAGAACTACTGATTTGGAGGTAGTGAGGAGTTTGATTTTTTTTTCCCCACGAAAATATTTTTCCATAGTTCCCACTACTACAAAGGGATGCTTGTAGAAAAAAAGCGATTACAGACAAAGCTACTTTGATGGCACAAATTCAGATGACTTCCAATATGGACTAACAAATTCGTCAAGCACAAATAAGAAAGGCAAAGTGTGTCCAACAAAATATCACAGCTTAGCCAGACGCCATGCCTGCTTCTACAGAACTCTACCCCCTTTATCTTGGTTTTACATTCTTGGCTTGCCTCCACAACTGACTTGGATAGGCTTGCAGTTCAATAAAAAAAACCCCAACAAGCTTTAAAATATGCTCTATCCCAGGGGTCTCCAATCTTGGCCAATTTAAGGCTTGTGGACTTCAACTCCTAGAATTCCTCATCCAGCAAAGCTCTATCCAACATTAAATCCACAGTGCCCCGGTCATCACATGGTCATCAACCTCACCCTAGAAACCTACCACCAACCCAACTTTGTTTTTTTTTGACTGTGCAATTCTGTTCTTGGATTCCTGGCAAGTCATTAAAAAAAAAGTTAGCTCACCCCTTTTCGAGAAGGAACTGTACGGCTTCCATGTTGCCACTTGCACAGGCAGCCATCAATGGAGTCTTATAGAAATGGTCTCTGATGTCTACCGGTACCCCTGCCTCAAATGCTTTTTTTATAGATGAAAGGTCCCCCTCTTTGGCAAGATAATTGATGTTGGCATAGTTCTTTGGTGGGTCATCAACGTACCACCAGGAATCATCCTGCAAGGGATGTTCTGGAGGGTGATCCCGATTGAACCGAGTGCAGTCAGTTACATTTTGATAAGTTTCAATCATGTATTCTGGGGGTCCCCCGTCTGTCCGACGAAGGCGAGAGCTCTCTGGAATGACACAGATCGGCATTGGCATGGCAAATTTTCCTTTTTTGCCTTTTGCTTTCTTGGGCTTCTTCTTCTTTGGACCATAACTCCCAAGGAGGAAAGCCTTCTGCAAGTATCGATTGCCCTTCAGAAATTCTTCAGTGTTAACTCCTGCGCCACGTGTTTTCTCATGAGCCTGAGCTATTATATGTAGCTGCTCCGGCTCAATAAATGGATATCTTTCCTCAATAACGGTTACAAAATCTTCCTTGGTCACAGTCCCATCCCCTCGATCATAATGCTCAAATGCTTCACGAAGGCTCGCCTGATTTTCTCCAGACCAATCGTGCAACCTGATAGCCCAGGGTGGATTGGGGTCCTTAACTCCAGGTTTGGGTTTGGAAAATTTGGCAAATCGCCGCTCAATTTTACGTATCTCCTTTGCAGCTGCTTTGAACCCCCCTTCTTTAGCAACCTGTCTTGGTACCTTCTTCTCTAAGTTTCTCCAAGTAGGGTCACAACCTACAAATTGAGAAGAAGTACACTGAAAACAAGTTGTGGCTGGAGATCAGGAGTAGTGTGAATCTATGGTTCTCAACCTGTGGTCCGCACACCCCTGGGGGGGGCATGATGTCATCACAGGGGGTCTGCGAAGGCTTGAAGACATGTTATGATTTAAATCTTAAGTCTTGGTGGTCCATGGCCATGATCTGTGGCCACAAAAAGTATTTAAAGAAGGTTCATGGAGAAGAAAAGTTTGAGAACCACTGGGGTAAATACTTCTTGAAACACAGAGCAGCGAACATTACAGCTGCTAAAGTTCTGTGCTGGCTGTCTATTGCTGACTGGTGAAATTATTAAGGTAGAATGTTGCAGACACAATATCGTCATTCCTGTATTTTATATGGAACCCACACTGTGATGATGCAGGATCTTAGCTCACATGACAGTTGTAGGTACAAAAGATTGCTTCTGCAAATATTAGACCAACATCATCAGGAGATCAGGTGGTAACCTTGAATATTCACCTGGTAAACCTTCCTGACAAAATATAACCTGAATAGAAATAATGTGTTGGATCCAAACCAAGACTCAATTAGTATGTGTGTGTGTGTGTCTGTGTCTGTGTCTGTGTCTGTGTATCTATCTATCTATCTATCTATCTATCTATCTATCTATCTATCTATATTACATTACTTATTAGGTTTATACCTGGCTTTTTCACTTGTATTAGCAAAGCAGATTTCAAAAACACACAATATAAAACATGATGTTAAAAGCAATAAATTAACAAAAAAATATCTTCACAAAGAGATGTTTTTACAATTGTTCTAAACACTAAAGAATGGGGTTGAACACACCTATCTAAGGGAAAGCAATATAAACCTGAAGCCCATACAGAAGAAGGACCTAAGTTTCTGAAAACTTCAGGGCACCAAAGGACAGGTCCTCTACTCTGAGTAACCATGCAGGTTCAGCTAGGAAGAGGCAATCTATTGGATAGTCAGGTCCCATGCATTTGGTGTTTTAAAGATGAACTGACATCCAGTAGAGATCTTTCAATGGACAGATTAATTGATCTCTATATCTTGCACTAGTTAGTTTATCTGCTGCATTTGGTATCAACCACAATTTTCAATAGCAGCCTCACATTCAGATTATTGGTTCAAGCTCAACTGAATACAAAATTCAGCCTCACTGCATAGACAAATACCAATTGGGACAGTCCATGGACCTTATGGAACACATGAAATTTCAAGCCTCTCTTGACTGGGCAAGACTGAACACTGAAGTGCTAGAAGAGAAGAAGTCTCAGTAGTCCATTATCATCTGATTAGTTCAGGAAGACAAACTGTTGTGCGACAGTTAAATAGTACGTTGATTGCATTCTTACAATATTTTGGCCATAGTAACATACTGTTGCACCTAACTTTGGGAAGAAGCTTTTGACCAATGAGATGGAATATCCATGGACCGTGATTATACTACATCCCTGCTCTCCTGACTTAATCTACTTCATGACAGTTTGGAAACATAAATACATGCTTGGTTTGTAATTTCACCTTGGATAATACTTTATCAGGAACGGACCTGGAATTGAGTTCCCATCTTCGTTGATTAGATCACAGTTGGAAAGGAAGAAAGGCCAAACAATGGTTTGGTATAAGCCACAACGAGCTCAAAGATCAAACATCCAAAACTCTACATTTACTTTAGAAGCTCTTCGTTCTCCAACATTTATAATTTACCTCTTTGACCGATAAACTTGCAGCACTCAGCAAAACCTCCAGCAGCGGCATAATGAAGAGGCGTGTTTCCATTCATGGCTATAAGGCCTACATCTCCATTGTAGGCAGAAATAATCCTCAGAATCTGGGGAAAGGAAGCCCATGCTATTATGTGCAAAAGCAAAAATGTGGACACTAATAACAACCATCAAACTGAGTTTATTTTGAGCTGCAGCAAACACAGATGACTTCACTGAAACAATTTAAAAACTACTACTGTCACTATAACACAGTGATTAAGATAAGTGACCGTATATTGGCACGCAGGCAACATTCCTACATGGTAATCTTTTTTACAGAAGGAAAAAGGATTTTTGTTTTGTTTTGTTTTATCTTTTGGGGCAAAACTGTATTTTCACACTTGTTCTGCTTTTTTTAATAAGGGGGTAAGTTTGATCTTCTGGGCTCTGGGGGCTGTAAAAAAGAAGCATAGACAGGGTATGAGAGACCTACCTTGCTTGCCTTAAGAGAAGTTCTTCATTAAATGGATATTTGCACTGGGTGCATGTGCTGAGAGAAGCAAAGACACCGATTTCCAAAGCTCTTATTCTTATTCCAATCAAATAACACACAAGCTTTGAATTCTTTGAATGGCTTTGAATTAAAATGAACACATCTTTTAGAACTTGATCTCCAGTCAGTTAAATGCCAGGACAACTTTGCCTGCCAGACATCTAATTTCCAATAAGCTACTGCAGGGCAGGGGTGTCGAACTCAAAGGCCCGGGGGGCCGGATGCGGCCCACGGGGTGCTTAGATCCGGCCCACGGGGCCATCCTGGAAACTGTGAAAGACTGGCCCGCAGTGCCTCTGCCAGTGAAAATGGAACTCTGTTTTCACTGGCAGAGGGTTGCAGGAGGTGGTTGCAGCTGAAAAAGGAGCTCAGAAGCCCATTTTCTCTGGCAGAGCGCTTGGTCCACCACAGGTGCTCTGACACCTGTGATGTTGAGCTGGCCCCGCCCACCCTGGCCACGCCCACTGCAGTCCCCTGAGGTCAAACACAACCCTGATGTGGCCCTCAATGAAATTGAGTTTCACCCCTGAGTTACTGCATGAATATGAACCTGTCTCTGCAAATCGGCTTTCTTCTTACTTGTCCTCATTTACCTGTATTTACTCCCTTGTTATTGTTTATGTTCATACTTATACTTGTTATCTTGTACATGTTTGACAAACAAACAAATAAATACTTTTGGAGCTTTGCAGATTTAAAGGTGCTGTCCCAAACCCCGTGTGATCCTAGAGCTAATGGAAATTGCAAAACTCCACTTTAAGAGCAAGCAACCAGTTCAACTGAACTTGCTGGATATAAATCAGCCAGGATGCTATTTCTCTTAACACAAGTTCAGGAGGCGGAAAAGGGTAAATAGCACCAATAGGGAATGCTGAGGCCCAAACTGATATAAAGAGACAAAGTTGGCTCCTCCCCATGCCTCACAACTGTTCCACTCAGTTTAAAGTAACTGATCTAAGAAAACTTAAAACAGGCAGACAAGAAAGTGAGTTTTTCCCGGGGGATTCGTTTGGGACAAATCCCTGGCACAGCAACCTCGAATCTTAATGAAGAGAATCCTCAGAGTGGAGGCTTCTGAACAAAGCAACAGGAAAAATTTAAACATTTAAACAGATACACTTCTCAGCAAAGACTGTGGAGGAGAAATCAATTTAACAGGATGACAGAATGATAAACACAACCACGGGCAGTAATTCTCCATCAAGTTTTCTTCTTCCTTCCATCAAATGTGATTCTGGAAATGTATTAGCATAGCACGGTAATGAAAATGTTCCCTGTTCTGCTAGGAAAAACTAGCAAATGGTAACAAAACTCATTCCTTCACCAGCAGCACCCATTGATGTTAATAGGTCCATTTAAGGTCTTAAAATGTTATGTATTTCTGTAAATCACATTTATGGAGACAATTGGGGAAATTCAGTTCAGAACTGCCCTTTCTTGACAGCAACCTTGCTATGTACAGTCCTTCTTCAGTTCAAATCTTTTATCCATCTCTGGGCCTATAATCACTTTCACATTTCCCCCTCTACTCTATGACCTCCCGCTGTTAGGACAGCCTCCCCATATTACCAACCCATAGGGGAAAAAACCAAGTATTCCAGAATTCCCTTTCTAGTGACAGCTGATTATTAGTAATTAACCAAGAGAGATCCTTGGTTGGGTACCTTTGCTTCTGACAGCATCAAGAAAGAATACCTCAAAAAACCCTCCTTTGGCAGCAAAATGGGCAGCATGGTGTCGCTCGTTGTCAAAAACATTAACATTCCCACCTCTCTCCAGGATACCCCGGACCACATCTAAAACCCCTTCTCTTGCTGCTTCCATCAAGGCAGTGCGGCCTGTTGCCTGCAAAATCAGAGAGACATGATTATAGATTTTTCCCGAATTTCAAAGGAGACAGAAAAGCAAGCAAACTTCTATCGATAAAACCATATGCAGAGATTCAGAATTGCCCAAAGAAAGCTTGTTTTTCTCCTCTCACTTGTAAACAGAGGCTACAACTTGACCTGGATCAATTGCTATCCAGCTACAAGCTAGGATCCTAGCAGGAAGTGTATATTATGCCTCTAAGAACATTCTTTCCCTTAGATAAGGGTTTCTCAATTGGTTACGTCCAGGAGACCAAGCTGCATAGACACATACAGTCTATGATATTTTCGCAATCAAAATGGCCCTTATCTTTACAATAGCCTTCTCTCTGATGTATTTGTTTCCCAAATGCTGACAACTTGATTCTGCTTTACACGTGGGAACATCATAAGCAGGAATGTTTACATTACACATACTTGCCATGTAAAACGGCAGCAGTCGTGAATTCTACCACTGCTCTTTGCACAAAATGCCATCTGAATATCTTACTGTTTCATTCCAAGCACTCCACTTAAGGTGCTGAGACACCAAGAATGGCATTAAGAGTTTTGGATCATGTAGAATAATTAGGGCATGGTTTGGACCTGCACACAAGTACAAACAAGAACATAGGAGAAGTTGAAGATATCTCACATGTTTTATTGTACTGTGAGCTATACAGAGTTTATAGGTCATTGTATATTCTCCCCTTACTAGAGAGATTGCCAGAGAGGGCAGACAATTTTTAGGTAGGCTTTCTCCTCCGGGATTCAAAGCCAGGTCTTCCCCGTGCGGTAGCAAAATTCTGTGTTGCTGCAATGTCTACAAGGAAAAAACTGGTTACAGAATTATAGCGGTCAATTTATGACAATTTTTGTAGGTAGAACAATCTTTGGAAAATGATATTTACACACATACTTATTGGATCTCCACTAATATAAACTAGGGAGTGACCCTAATTGTTTGAGAACACGTATTTTCTTAATAGGGATGTTATTATCCGCTAGTAATGTATTATAATGTCAGTATTTTTATCTATATGTAAATAGTGGTGTCTATTGCTGGTCTAAGACCGTAGTAAAGTTTATTCATTATTCAACAAGAACATTTCTTGCTTTGTTTTCTATGATACACTGATGTGTTTTGGGAAACCTATGTTGGACAAGCTATTGCCCTCCATATTGCCCTGACTTTTATAAGACAGAGCCTGCCACATGCTCCTTTAAAAAAAGATGTTGCATTGTGTTTTTAAAGAAACCTAGCCTCTGGTTAATGAGTTCCTCTTTCAGTCAGTCCAAATGACTGAACAAAACAGCTTTATGTCGGAAGTGTCCAAGATACCCGCTTAAAATGTTAAGAATGCTCTTACTGGGTTTGTTGCATTGGGGTCTGCGCCTCTTCCCAAAAATGTCATACATATCTCTTTGATCTCGTGGGCTTGCTCACAGGCTTGTACGAAAACTGGCTTCCCCTCAAAAGCACAGTTGTTAACATCTGCTCCAAATTCGAGGACCATCTGAACACAGCGGAAGTGCCGCTTGGTGGGCAGAATGCAATAAAATAGCACTCCTGGAAAGAGCACATAGCACTATGGCTTAAAAAAGCAAACGTCCACCACGCTGAACACAGCTACCACACCACTAAGGGAATTGAAACATTCAGTCTGGTCTTCCTGAAAACCCTCCCGCCAAACACAGAGGACACAGGATTCTTTCTACCTTTTCCTTCTGCATCCACTATTGTCATATCTGCCTCGGCCTGGACCAGCACATCCAAGGCCAAGTCGTGGCCAAGTTCTGCCGCCTTCATCGCGGGGGTGCGCCCCATTCGATCTTGGATATCAGGGTGAGCGCCAAGCTCTAAAAGAAAGTTGCACATGTCAATGTCGTTGGCCACACAAGCCAGGTGAAGGGCACCGTCTCCATTTTCTGGCTCAGTGAAATTGATGAGTTCAGGGTACCCAAGCTTGGTGAGCTTTTCAATCTGTTTCCTGTCCTTCTGGCGAACACACTGAAGAACTTTATAGATCTGGAGGTTTTCAAGCCTCTTGTCAGCCAAAGCCATGTTCAATATCCTGAGGAAAACCCTCCCCTTAAAGAAGGATCCTGAGTAAAGAAAAAGAAAACAACAACAAAAAGAGGGAATCAGTCCACTCTAAATTCTTCAAGTTTCATGTTACGGTCATGGTATTTGGTAGCTAACAACACTCGTGATGGGCAATTTGCAATCAGTGGATTCAGAATGGAGCACAGGTTGTATAGGCTTTGGATTCAAAGGGGGAAAAAGATGCTTTGGACTGGTCAAGTCTACAATGCTTTAAAGCAGCTGCATCTTTTCCCAGGATCACAATACTTCCTACAGAGTTGTAGTCTTTTCCCCGTAAAACATACTTTTTAGTTTAAAGAGTTGCCAATAGATGTTAGTTGTGCACACATGCACATTCTGAAGCATCTTTTCCCCTCTGAACCTAAAGCACTGCTCAGCCCCAAGAAAGGTTCAAAAAATGGGTTTACATCCTTTAACCAAATATTGTCCTGGCATCACCTTCCCTCCTATGGCATACAAGGATGCGACAAAAGAAGAGTGAGATCAAGGTAAACCATTTCCCCTTTTTGTTAGCTTTTATATCCCCCAGTTCTGGTGTCAGCAAAGACCAAAGGCACCAAGACACTGTCCGAGGACTGCTGGAGCACTGTGGGGTTGCTAGGTTCTCATTGAATTCATCAGTTAAATGAGAGTACATTGCTTTCACTGCTAGAAAGAGAAAACTTTGCCAGGCATTTAGTCCCATTTAAAGGTAAAGGTTCCCCTCGCACAATCATGCTAGTCATTTCCAGCTCTAGGGGACAATGCTCATCTCCGTGAAAAAGCCGAAAAGCCAACACTGTCCGAAGTCGTCTCCGTGGTCATGTGGCCAGCATGACTAAATGCCGAAGGCGCACGGAACACTGTTACCTTCCCACCAAAGTGGTCCCTATTTGTCTACTTGCATTTTTACATGCTTTCGAACTGCTAGGTTGGCAGAAGCTGGGACAAGTAATGGGAGTTCACTCCATTACACGGTGCTAGGGATTCAAACCGCCGAACTGCCGACCTTTCTGATCGACAAGCTCAGCGTCTTAGCCACTGAGCCACCGCATCCTCCTTAGTCCTTTAGAGCCTCATAATAACACAGCAGTAGCAATAGCACTTAGACTTGTGTACCACTTCATAGTGCTTTACAGCCCTTTCTGTTTACAAAGTTAGCATATTGCCCCCAACAATTGGGGTCCTCATTTTATCAACCTTGGAAGGATGGAAGGCTGTGTCCTGTCAGGAGAAGGCATCCTTGATATGTATGCTAAAGTCAACCTAACAAAATAAGGATAAAGCTGGATAAAGGGTTGCAGAGTAAGGCTTTCCAACAAATAATCACGACATGTAGAAATAAGGATGGATGTGATAAAGGCTGTATGGCAGCTCAGTTTTTGTCTCCAAAAGATTTGTTGTTGATGCCTACAAAAGCATTGAGTGCCTGTCTGTCCCATCTTAAAGCAGGTGTGATTTTTTCCCCTTATGCTGCTGTAGTCCTTCCTAACTTCCTGATCGATTTTGGTGCCATAGCTCTACAATATCTTAACTGTGATGGCACTTAACTATTTCTGAAACACTTCTGCCTCATACATGTTTGTAAAGTCTTTACAGCGCTCCCAGTTCAAAAAGAGGCTATTCTGCACATCTTCTGTGTCTGGCTATTCAAATGGTTTCACACAGATACTATGAATTAATAATATAACCTCCCCTCCTCCATGTTGTGGAAACCATGAATCTTACAGCATATGCTATCACATGCATGTTCAAGTCAGTTAGCCAATAGCCGCTACTGTGGCTATCACTTTTACTTTTTATTAACATCACAGAAGTTATAATGTGATATATATCTATATCATATATAACATAATTCAAACAATGCACCTTATGCATCGTAGAGCAGCAATACTATAGACATTAACAGATGGTTTCCACTTCCAAGTTTTTTTCCCCCCAGTCCAGTTGCTATTAGCATCTTACCTTATTTTCATTGACTAATTCTCTGGCCCCTTCCCTTGCCAGATGCGTATATTTTCAAACTGTAAGGTTTGTGAGGAAGAGAAAAATAACTACGTTTTATAAAGCTGATACCAATCAATTCCCAGACCTCCAAATCTGAGTTCCTATCGAGTAGCACGTTACAAAAATGATGGCATTTTGGTGGGCTTGTTATTGTATTCAATCTAACATGTTCTACTCATTTTTAAAAACCAGCTTAACCATTCACATAACTTTAGTAGGACTTGGGGCCGTGGTGGCTCACATGGTAAGATGCTGGGCTGCGCACCACTGAGGTCGGCAGCTCGGTGGCTCGATTCCTGTGAGTGAATAAACCCCAGAGGGACAAGAAAGGAGCCTCCCCCGACTGCCTACCAGCATTCAGGCATCCCGCGGGTTAAGGTAACACCGCCCAAAAATTCCTTTCACAGAGGCAGCCAGCCACCTCAGTGATCCCTGGCTAACATGTGCTATACACTAAATAAGTAAGTAAGTAAGTAGGAATTCAAACAAGGGAAAGCCTCGGTGAGAAGCTTAAGAAAGCATGGACTCGGCTCAAATACCCAGGAAAAGTTAAATATACTCAAATTTTTGGAACAGTCACTGATGTCTAGACAACCACTTCTGAAAAAAAAGATCCAGTCTATCCCCTACTCTTTCATCTCCTATCTACATCAGGAAATAAACGACCTGAGGCCACTGATGAAGCTACTCTATAACCGATAGTTGTAATCACATACTTCAGTGCATTGTCTTCAACGCCTGTTGTCATGCTGCCTTCAACAGAATTCACTTCTAAATAAGTGGAATGTAGAATGCAACTCTGGAGATTCCAAACTTTTTTTTTTGCCATTCCACAACTTAGAACCCAGGGAAACAAAACAAAGGCATCTAAATAAATTCAGATTCATACACGCCCATCAATCCCAGGCACATCAACTCACCCGCAAAGTGAGTTTCTTTAAAAGTCCAACATTGTAAACGAAGCTTTCATAAGATGGGCAAGCATTCTAAGCAGTTTCACGTTCACTGACATGTTGCTGCCTAGGGCAGGCCTGTTTATACACAAAGGCCAGAGAATGTCTGCATTTGCCCACATTTCCATCATGTATTAGAAAACTGAGTAGGACCTTGGAAGACTTTAAAAGGATAAAGCAGGATGTGTTTTTGTGAACCAGAGTTCACTTGCTAGCTGAATACAAACACAGAATAACAACGTTGGAAGGGACCTTGGAGGTCTTCTAGTCCAACTCCCTGCTCAAGCAGGAAACCCTGTACCAGGGGTCGGCAACCTTAAACACTCAAAGAGCCACAAAAGTCCTAACCAGAAGCACCCTCTTCAATCCTGGAGCCAACCAGACTCTATGGCGGTTCCCTACCATAGAGTTTCCTCCTAGCATGGGATCCTTTTTCCTCTACCTGTCATAACCAAAAGCCCTATCAACTGTGGAGCTGACCGGCATCAGGGAGCTGCAGCAGAGGGATGAAAGAGCCACATGCGGCTCCAGGGCCTCAGGTTGCTGACCCCTGCCCTATACCAAGGTTCTTCAAACTTGGCAACTCCCAGAATTCCTGAGCTAACATGACTGGAGGAGGAATTCTGGGAGTTGAAGTCCACAAGTCTTAAAGCTGTCAAGTTTGAAGACCCCTGCCCTATACCATTTCAGACAAATCTCTTGTTAAAAACTTCCAGTGTTGGAGCACCCACAACTTCTGGAGGCAAGTCGTTCCAGGGATTAATTGCTATAGGCTACCTTGAACCCACTTTTTTTCCCACACAAAAGCCATATGCCAAAAACAATCCTTCACCACCAGAGGAGACATGCACAGACATACTGTATCTACCCTTCAGCACCCACATGATGGTCTCCTCATCCCCACCTGATGTGGAGACGTTGTCTGGACACCGCTGGAGGCCGCCCTGTTGGAGAAGGTTGGATGACATCATCTAAGTCACGGCCATTGTTGCCCCGTTTGGTTTTCCCTCCTCTTCTCCTCTTGCATTTCGTTCAGCCTGCTCCCAAGCCACCTTACCTGCAACCTTGCCGATGCTCCAGGAGAGCAGGACGACTCGCCGTAGCGCATGACTTCTTCCAAATTACAGCGGCGGGCGGCTGCAGCTTGGAGAGCCAAGTCGGGAACAACCGGAGCCACGCAACCCGGAGGATTCAGGCGAAAAGGAGATTGTTAGCCAGGAGCTCCTATAGCAACAGAACCGTGGAAGAAAGCAGGCGCGCCGGCACATGCGTAACAATGGTAGCCAGATCCAGCCCTGCCGACCCGGATCCATGGTGCTTGCTGAGATGAATTCATCCCACCCCGCGATCACCGGGTGGGGTTAGGGGGAGGGAGGGGCGAGGGAAATGAGTCTTCCACCCGCGAGGAGGGGCGGCGTGGGCTCAGGGCAACGAGATGGGGAGTCTTCGGGCTGCGGCTCGCGATCGAAGTCTTGCTTCTCTCAGTGGAGAGCGGGTTGAAAAACCCCAAAACTACAATTGCTGGTAGGGACCACGGAATAAAACGTGGAAGTCTCTCTTTTTTTTGTAGTCAATGTCTTTCTTGGAAGGAGAACGGGATCCAAGGCATTGTTCATCCCGGCTCACGTCTCCTCGTGTGACCCCCAAAAACTAGGCCAACGTTTAAAAATGCGTTCCGGTGCTCCAGCAAAATTAATTGGAAACGTGCGTGAGATGCATGCCGGATCGATTTAATTGTTTGGTCGATGTAAGCTGACTATAAAAGACTGCAGCCAATTGGATTCTAGCTTGCAATAAAAGTGGGTGGGAGAGGAGATAAAGAGCGGGTCACTTTTGTGTGTGTGTGTGTGTAAAGTACTCTGATACTAGTTAAGGAGAGTCAAATAACTGGCAGTTTTCCCTTGTGTAATTTGAAAGTTTTTTTTGAGATTGTTGCAGTAGCTGGCTGCAATATTTCAGAAATCTCAAGGAGTCTCCAGGCTCCTAATGGGGTTTTAGGATGTGATGTCTGAACAAGCCTGCAGTTAGTTTTTGGACCACTGACTTGGCTCCTGTGTCTTGTAAACCCCACAATTTCTCAGAATTGGAACAATAGTCTACAATGATCTTTCCTTTGCGGACAGAGACTTGTGTGGGACATTCGTTCACGTGGTTTAAGGTCTCCTGTGATATCCCAAAGGTGCTCTTTCAAGAGGCAACTGGACTTTCTGGTTTTCCTTTGAAGAGTTCACTTCTCATCCAAGAAGCCTTCTTCAGCTCTGAAGAAGCTCCTTGGATAAGAAGTGAAACGACTTCAAAGAAAAACCAGAAAGTCCAACTGATTCTTGAAAAAGCACCTTTGGGACAACCATAGGATAGGATAGAATAGAAGTCTTTATTGGCCAAGTGTGATTGGACACACAAGGAATTTGTCTTGGTGCAAATGCTCTCAGTGTACATAAAAGAAAAGATACATTCATCAAGAATCATCAGGTACAACACTTAATAATAGTCATAGGGTACAATAAGCAATCAAATCATACTAGGAAACAGTCAATATAAATTGTTAGGATATACGCAACAAGGTTACAGACATACAGTCATGACCTGGATGGCTGAGAATCTCCATAGACATTTAGCTATGTCTCCTGTGATACTTATCCCAAGAAAACCATTTCTGACTGTTTTCCATGTGTCCTCCAAAGTCAGCAAACATACTTACAACAAGCTCACTGCAAGCCTCAATCAATTTGGGATGCATGTTTTTCCATAAATCTTTTGTATAGTAAGTGAGGCTGGAATGTCATGTACCTTCAGATAAAAACAACTTTAAAGAACTCAGGATCCTTCTTTAAATAAAAGACATGCTTCAGCACCTTTAGGCTTATTTGGGTTTATTTGCTGACCAACCTTATTTGTAACTTGAGAAGAAGGATTGGCTCCCACTTTTAGTAACCAGCCATTATTTAATTACCTATGGTTTGAATTACCTATGGTAATCTCTATCAAAAGATCACCCTGCAGCAAAAAACACTATCATAATAATTTCAGTTTATTATATATTTTGTCAAATTAAGCACAAATATCAATGATGTCATTTTCATCATTTATAAAGGTATCAGTTACCACTGCTGGTTTTTATACAGAGCCTTGGTATATAAGTGCCTTGGTTAAATAAGCATGGAAGAGTTTACTCACAAACTTTTTTTAAAAAACCTGAAAATTAACTGGAAGAGTTTTGAAGCATTTTTAAAAAGTCCCCATTATAGTTAAAATAAAGGCATGCTCCATTTGATAATGGTCTTCATTTGGAAAGCTGGAATCAGATGAGTTCTATTGTAGGTAGTTGACTTAAGGCAAAACAATTTCTTTTCTGCATTGTGGGAGAGGACAGACCACACTCATAAGTTGGCCACATGCTTTAGAATGCCTTTAAAGGACTTACCAGTTCTACAGAGACTACTGGTTCTAGAATACCTTGCTGGCTAGGAATTCTAAGAACTGAAATCCCTACAAATCTGGAGGAGACCAGATTGACAGACAATTATTTTACAACAGTGTTTCTCAACCTTGACAACTTTTAAGAGAGATGGACTTCAACTCCCAGAATTTTGGAAGTCCACCCCTTTCAAAGTTGCCAGAGTTGAGAAACACTGCTGCAGAGGGTTCCTGCTGGACAAGTTTGAATCGCTTTCAACAATGGAAAGACGACCTTAGTAGATCCTTGAATTACTGGCTTTTTAGAAGCTCAGCCTCTCACAATCTGATCTACAAGTTATTGATTGGCAAAAAGTCGTTCCCCTTTAATGCTGACATTTTGCCTAGTTTCTAGAATATTTCTGAAGAATGAGGAGGTTTGAGTCTCATTAGCATTTGGATGAGACATCAGGACTTCTAAGCTGAAAAATCATTTTAAAAATCCCCAGAGGATAAAAAGCTATTTTCATGTTAAAGACAAGAGCTATCCATAAAATCACCAGGAGTTGAACTCAATTTGAGGGCATCTTTATCTTTACATTTGGAGGATTGCTGATAATGTTGGCACTGTGGCTAGTTCATTGGCCAGTTTCTTAGCACTTGGCCTAAATCCAGCTTCATCTTACATTCCTTTCTCTTTTGCATTATTTATTTTTGTCTGAGATGCGCTACTGTTGCTGCTGCACAGTATATATTGCAAGTCCTTGCTTTAGCTTTTAAAAACAATGAAAAACAACAGCCGCCTAGATTAATACTCAGTTCCATCTTTCTTATATACAAGGTTAGTGGATTATTTATTTGCATACCGTTGTGGATAAACAGCCAAATGATAAAAAGAAAAAGAAAATAATATGGGTCAGAAAGAGAAAAGAAGAAGATCATAAACTTAAAATAGGGGCCTGCTGTCTTTTTACCAGGCTAAATTCTTGCTGTGCAGTTTGCTAAGAGACCAGGGCGTGGGGGAAATCAGGCAATGCAAAAAGAACATTGCTGAAGAAATGGACTCTTATGTCAGTTTACTCAAAAATCTACTGGAATATCCTGCAGCTACTTAAGATCTGTGTATCTAGAGCAAAAGAGGAGACTCAGGGTTGGAAATTCATAAACCAGGTCATTAGAGGGCCAGTGAGAATTATGTTTTCTACATATTTGCTGTGATGCCTGGACAAAAAATATCTATAAATGCATTAAGCAAACAAATAAATACACACACAGCATTATATTCGTGCGGTGGGTCATATGTTGGTTTTCCTTTGAACTCTACAAAAATATCTGTGGATACAAAATAAACAGCACTTAGCTTCTTAATTGGGCTGGGTGGGCTTACGATTATGGATCTTTGTTGAGTTAAATGGAAGTTACTTTTTAGAAGATTGATTGCCTCCAATTTCAAAACTTTGGAGATGTTAACATTAAAAAATAGCTTAATCTTGAAAACTTTATTAATGAAACTTATACCCTACCCATCTCACTACATAAGGGATTCTAAATAGTTTACAATAAAAAGACCATTTGGGATAGATAAGATGCCATGGCAATTTTTCTGTAAGTTGATTACAATAAACACTTGGTTAACGGAGGAGGGTTTTGAAATTTTAACTTTTTCTTTTTTTTATTATTAGTGTTCTTCCTGTTAATTATTTTGTCACTAATATAGTAGACGACAAGTCAATAATTTGTAAATAGATTTACTAGTTTAAAAATACGGGGAGAGGCTTTTTCATAAGGAATGAGGACCAATATTATAACAATGTATTAATCAGTATTCAATTAAGGGGGATAATTGAAGACCAGCAACAGTTTTTCGATCAATACACAATTATGTATAAGTTATTTTTAATCCGCTTTTTAAATGTCTTGTTTGATTGTGTGGTTCTTTGTTTTTGTTTTAAATTTTTGGAGTTTGGTATTTTAACTTTATAAAATGAAATAGAATAAAATAAAAAATAGAAAAAAAGACCATAAAAATATACCAAAAAAGTTAAAAGGCAGGGAGAGCCCCCTCAAAGCACCAGCCACACCCAGGCTGTGTACCAGTCTACTTAAAGAGCCAGACCATTAACATATGACAAATAATTTGTTGTGAGTGGTGGCAATTCTTTTTTCAAAGTAATATTCAACTTTGAATGAAAAGGGAAAATAATCGTATGTAATATTGTTGTCCTGAATTATAGTTAATATTGATAGTTTTTCCACTGGTCTGTTTTCAATACACAAAGCTATTTAAATAATAGAATCTCAGCAGTCTTTAATTATATTATAAAAATTTCACTGTATATTGAAAATAATATATCAACATTTAATCCCAGCATGTGAGAGCTAGTTCTTAAATAGCCTCAAGGGAATCCCCTGATACTAGATCAGTCCATTACCCAAATAAGGGTCAGTGCAAAGCTTCCCTCCTGCTTGAAAGGGCAGGGGTGGGATTCTACCGGTTCTGTCCACTTCTGTAGAACCGGTTGCAATGAAAAGCAGAGAGAGCATACATAGAACCGGTTCTATGTCTGCTGCTGTTTTGGCCCACCCACCTGCCCGGGCTCTTACCTGACCTTTATTTCCTGCGTTTTCAACCGCAGCTGCTTTGCGTGACATAGCTGAGGTTGAAAAAGCAGGGAAAAGGGCTTTTCCCCTCGCTGCACACTTGCACGCAGCACTGCTCAGCTGTCCGGGCAGCTTAGCAGGTCGTTAATTGCACTCACGCGACTTGCGCGCAACACAGAGCAACAGAACTGGTAGTTATGCCGGTCGGATCCCATCCCTGTAAAAGGGGGTATTTCCAGTTCATTGCACTGCATGAAAGAAGAAGAATTTGAATCTTGATTTCACTCTTAATAGGTTTTGCATTTGTTATAGAGCAGTCACCAGGAATCTTTCATAATAGCTTCTTTAGCATTTCTATAATTCCCTTACTTTCTAAATGTTCTTGTATCTTTGAGTGGCTGTTTGCTTTCACTTTGGCTTGGGAAGAAGCCTGACTTGGTATCTCCAGCCAGGGATGAGAAAGGATCTGCCAGAAACATTGAAAAACTGTTGCTGATGTTCAAATGGTGCTCCAGGTGTTTTGGAATTGCACTCCGGGTGCCTATTACAATTGGTGTTATATTTATTATTATGGCTCATCACACGGTCAGCTAGATGTTTCGATGGGGTTTGGCATTTTTAACTGCTGATTGAATTTTCCCCAAGGACTTGGAGTAGGAAGATGTTGTAATTTGATGGTATTAAAGGTATCATTGCAAGATGTAAGCTGTAGAGCTGCTTTTTGCAATTGAATATCTGTGATTTTTGTCAATGCCAATGGTGTTCAAGTAATGCTCCAGATATTTTGGGATTGCACCCAAAGTGTCCATTACTATTGGTCCTATCTTTACTTTCTTTGGCCACAGTCACTCTATTTCTATCTGCAGGTCTTTGTATTTTGTTTTATTATTATTTAGCTATTCTTGTATTGTCCTTATCTGGGTTGTTGTGAGCTACCAGAAATGATGAGAGCCAGGCAACATTTGAATTTGATTAATAATAAACAATACCTGGACTAACACAAGCTGTCTTTATTTTCCCCAATTCATTCAGTTGTTTGTACACAACACCTTGTTGCAACTCTTGACCATGTTTGCTCCTGCTTTTCATACCTTTTAGAGGAGAGCACAGAAATACATTCATACATTAATTAAAACACACAAAGTATCTTATCATTTTACTCAAGATTTGTTGTTTGGCATTTGACTGAACGTCGGTGTGCACTGATTAATTGGCACAAGCTTATTACAGTCTTGTTTCATGCTTCTGAATTCAAACAAGGAAGCCTTCCAAGGCCACCCAAAACCAAATGACATATAATCTTGATTAAACAAGTGCATAAATGAGTAATTGTGAATGTAAAGAAGCTGTTCTGCAGGTGATCTAAATTAAAAATGTTTGTACAGCCCTTTAGCGACAAATTTCCAAAGCAAAGTATATGATTGAAGATCTAAATAGAGGACGAAATTGTCACAGCCAGGAACATGTTATCTGAAATTCTGCAATGGCAATTTCAAACAAAACCCAAGACATATCCTATGCATAGAAAATTACAGATACTCCTCAAATTAAGACCAAAACTAAGCCCCAAATTTATGTTGTTAAAATGTTAAGTGAATTTTGCCCCATGTTATGACATTTCTTCCCATGTTTGTTAAGTGAATCACTGCAGTTCTTAAATTAGTAACATGGTTGTTAAGTGAATCTGATTTCCCCATTGACTTTGCTTGTCAGCAGGTTGCAAAAGGGAATCAGGACCACAGGACACTGCAACCATCATAAATGTGAGTCAGTTGTCAAGCATCCGAATGTAAATCACAGGGCCACGGGGATGCTGCAATGGTCATAACTGTGAAAATTGGTTGTGAGTCACTTTTCAGCGCTGCACTAACTTCAAATGGTCATTAAACAAACTGTTGTGAGTTGAGACTACCTGTACAGCAGCCAAACAGAAGTAGTATCTTGCCTGCTTTTAGATGGTTCTACTAGCATCCTTTGAGATGGACTGGTGATATGGTATCCCTTAATCTTGCAGGGAATGCAAATACGTGTCATTGATGGTGCATGTCTACATTTACCATCCAATTAAAGTCAAAGCAGGGGATGTGATGGCTCAGTGGCTAAGACGCTGAGCTTGTCAATCAGAAAGGTCGGCAGTTGGCGATTTGAATCCCTAGCACCGCGTAACAGAGTGAGCTCCCGTTACTTGTCCCAGCTTCTGCCAACCTAGGAGTTTGAAAGCCTGTAAAAATGCAAGTAAAAAAATAGGGATCACTTTGGCGGGAAGGTAACCGCGTTCCGTGCGCCTTCGGAGTTTAGTCATGCCAGCCACATGACCATGGAGACGTCTTCGGACAGCGCTGGCTCTTCGGCTCTGTACCGGAGGTGAGCACTGCCCCCTAGAACCGGAAATGATTAGCACGTATGTGCAAGGGGAACCTTTACCTTTTAGAGGCATTCCATTTTCCAAGAAAAATATTCCTATGATTTAAAAAAAAATCATGCACCTAAACTTATCATTACAGGCAATGGGCAGTCAGGGCATTAAACCAATGACAGATCTTGACTCCTGCCATTCTGATGTCTTCCCTGGGTTTATGCTCCCAAGGGTTGTCTCTGATTAACTCCGTTATCAGTCATTTTGAGTTTCCCATTATTTTTTTTCCTTAAATAATAACACAGAAAGTAACATATATCAGTGACAGTGGCAACAGAAGAGGTGGAGAGAAGTGAGAAAGTTGCGGGAGGCAAATGAAGCAAACGAATGAGGGAGGCAGCAGCAGGAAAAGACTCTACCTGTTGAATTCCTGAATGTTGCAATAGTGCCAAAGACAGTACATTTCATCAAGGAAAAAAGGAGCCCTATTTATGGAGCATCTGATTTCTGTTGCATTCCTTTAGCTAACTCACTTGTATTCCATCCTTTTCTGAAAACAAAAATTCCTGTATATATTATGCATATTTTTCTTTTTTGCTCTGTTTTCATCCAATTCTTACCGTGGAACGTATTATGCTGTGGTGACATAAATGTTCCTATATGTACAAAATTGCCAAGGAAAATGAGATCCCGGGGCCTATTTTACACTATTAAGAATGCAAGTATTACAAAATGTCTATGCTTCTATAAATCTGAAAAGGAACTATTTTTTCCTCTAAATCGCCTCTGATCAGGCGCTGCATTTGAATGCCACAACCATGTGGCCATGAAATAGAATAAGCATTCACTTTAATCAGTCAAACATTCAATCAACCAGGCATTCAATCAATTGCTTTTGGAGAAAGAAAGGAAGGAAGGAAGGAAGGAAGGAAGGAAGGAAGGAAGGAAGGAAGGAAGGAAGGAAGGAAGAAGAAAGAAGAAAGAAAGAAAGAAAGAAAGAAAGAAAGAAAGAAAGAAAGAAAGAAAGAAAGAAAGATGGATGATAGAAAATTCAGGAGTCCCCCTCATTAAAAGTATCACTGAAGCAGTTAATATTATCTTTATTCTAGAAAGGAGCATCACGTTTTACTGCAGTGATTAGGGAAGTGGTGCCTGTGGAATTCTGGGAGTTGAAGTTCACACAGCTTAAAACTTGCCACAGTTCAAAAGCCGTGGATTAGGGAGTGGAAAGATGCCAGCTCTGAAATGTTTTCCCAGGTTATAGTCCAGCAGAAAGAAAGAACTTGAAAAACGGGAGGAGCAGGTGGAAGAATGTGGGTGATTGAAGCTTAAGAGTCCAACCTTAGGAAAATTTCTGCCTACCACGAAGCAGGGTTAGGAATGATTTTAATGCTAAAATACACTAATATTAATGGAGCATAATACCAATACATACTCTGTAGGAATAAATAACCCTATCTAAAAAGCCATGTTTTAGCTGTTTAATAAAAATCCCTTTGTCCATTGTTTCTCTATTAACCAAGTCTCTGTGCTATCCTATTCACCATTTTTCACCATTTTCCACAAAATTCTCTTATTAAATTTCTAAGTCAACAGGATGTTTATTAGTTGAAGCATAACAAAGAAATAATAAAAGAAAAAAAAGATTCTCACAACAAAGATGATACATGACAGCAACAACAACGGATTTATAAGAGCGTAATTTCCTTCCTTCCTTCCTTCCTTCCTTCCTTCCTTCCTTCCTTCCTTCCTTCCTTCCTTCCTTCCTTTCCCCCCCCAAACATACAGGAGTAGGAAACTTGTGAGTGCTCAAATGGTGTTGGGCTCCTTATCACTTGTGTGATCACTAATTGGACTGATAAGAGCTGAGATTCAACAATATCTGGAAGCCACATGTTTCCTAACCCACCCTTTTTTTTGTCTCCTTCAGCGTTTACAATTTTAAATTCATTCACCAAAAATGCATTATTTGTCCACAAGATGGCTCTTTATGCAGTTATACATTAAAACCATAAAGCAGCTTCTTAGGCTTCTACGTTTATTTTTCTCCCCTGGATTTTAGAACAGAATGACCATATGCAAATTGATGTGTTTGATTGTCATATTGCAATTATATTAACATTTGCAACTGTATGCAAGCATGCCATAGTATCTTTATGCTAAGAACATTTATTTCTCTCAGCATTTTAGCTGAGACCTTTTCCGTCATACATCATGCGTCTACCAATACAAAAACTGTCAAGGAGTGCATGCATATCCAAATATACACATATGCACAAACCTTTCCTGAATTACATACAATCTCTCTTTCTTCTCATTCCCAAAGTTGTAGAGATAATACAGCCATCTAATCAAAACATGGAGCAAGAGGTTCTAAAAGTGCAAAGATCTTTCCTGCTTTTGCCTTAGATCAGGGGTGTCAAACTCACCTCGTTATGGTGGCGTCATGTGATGTATCAGGACTTTTCCCCCCTTCGCTAAACCAGGTGTGGGCATGGCCAGCACATGACACATTCAGCCCATGGGCCGGGAGTTTGACAGCCCTGCCTTAGATAATAAAAACAGGAATACAACTGGAGCAGAGGTGGTATTCAGCAGATTCTGACCAGTTCTGGGGAACTGGTAGTGAAATTTTTGAGTAGTTCGGAGAACCGGTAGCGGAAATTTTGAGTAGTTCAGAATACCACCTCTGACTGGCCCCATCCCCATCTATTCTCTGCCTCCTGAGTCCCAGCTGATCGGCTGGGTCTTCTTTTGTAGCCCTGCACAGGAGAACGGAGCTGGAAAGCAGGTTAGTGGCGTGGGGAGAGAATGGAGATGCTCCATAATCCCAGGGAGTTATCTCATAATCAGCCCATTTTACAGCATATGGTTTATTCAGCAATAGCTGTCCTCTGCCAATTTGAGAACAATTCAGAGAGCAAAGAAAGCCAGTGAGTTTTGCTTCACTTGCTAGGAGCCCACAGGGAACCTGCTGACTGAATGCATGCATAGCTACCTATGGCTCCTTCTGGGATAATCAAAACATGTCAGATCTTTGCTGTCGTGGTCTCATCTATTCTAATATCTTCTTCTTTCACAGGGCTCTGCAGGTGCCTTAAGAAGCCTATAAGCCACACATGACAGCAAAAAGGCTGTCTCTACAATATAATATATGGACATTTATATTTCATAAGCATCCATTCCAAAGCAGTAAAAAAAGGTTGATTTTTTTTGAAGCTAAAGTATCCCTGTTTGCACAGGAATAAGGTTGTGTGTCCTTGGCTGTGGAACGTTGCAAGTGCTAAAAGTAAAAAAAAAAATGAGGGAATTTCTTTCATCATCTGGAAAGATCCTCAGAGGTTTGACGTTATCTTGTTCTTTGGGATTTAAAAGAACATTTGAGAGCCCTAAAAGTACGCCTGCTAAATAATTAATAGCTCAACAAAAAAGCTGCTTGCAAAACAGACCTTGAGTCCTTCCTTCCCTCCCTCCCACTCTCCCTTCCTTCCTTCTTTCCCATATATTAACCAACGGTTAAAGGAATCCATTCCCAATACAGAAACAAAACAATAGGAATAACCTACAAATTAAAGAAAACCAACGAGAGTAGCTACTTGGTGGCCTCCCTGAGCTCCCTACCATTTTCCTGATAAAAGACAAACCAATGTATGCCATATGGCCCTTCCTGCTTCTCCAAAACAAACTTGCTGTCTTCAAGTGGTGTAAAGATTGACTTACCACCAGAACTAGATGTGATTCAGTATCTAGTCCAACTAGTGTTTCCTCTGCTTCTGGAAACAATTAATCTGTGGGTTGGTCCTATAGAAAAGCAATAGTAGAGGTTATCTATTATCTGTTCCCTTCTCAATTAACATTAAGTTCTTAATTTTATTTATTTATACTTGAACTTGTATGCCACCCCATCTCTGAAGACTCGGGGCGGCTCACAGCTAAAAACACAAACAATAAATATTTATTTATAAATATCTAATGCTCTCAATGTATTTAATGTTCTCAAGGATTAATTCAGTAAACTTCCCCAGAGAGTCTGTTCCACAGAATTGAAACTGCTACTATGGGAGTGAAGTTGGCCATTTGGAATGACGGAAGCCAGAAGAGACACCATAGATTCAACTATAATAACGTCCATGTTAGATGGACCAAGTATCACCAGTTACAGAGTTGAACAGTTAATAGTTAATCTTTTCTATTTTGACCAGGAGAAGTTTTCTTATGTTACAACCAGTTTTTCTACTAGCACACTGAGCTAGTGAGTGCAAGCAGGACTGTGGCCATAAAACGTCATCCATCTGGAACATAAAAGAAAATCAAGTTACTTGAGAATATCCAAATGTTTGCATAGGTGTGGTTTGGTCCATGTGATGCTTTTTTTTTGTTTGCTTTTTCTTTTAAAATATATCTCAGGGGGTCAATTCCATCATTATCATAAGAAAAGGAGAAGTAATTTTAAAAGTGTGGTATGGATTTTAGCTTATTGGGAAGCAGATTAATTATTGTTCCAATAAGAGGTGATAAGTTATCTGAGACTTATCATTCCAACTTGTTTTGATGTATTCTTAATTCTTAATGGCTACCTAACATTCTCAGTGTCTAGGAACAGTGAATCTCCTTGGGATGAAACTGATCATAGACATACACAAATGTTTAGAGTAATCCATATGTGATGTTATGACAGATCAATAGGATCATTATAAATGTTTATAAATGCTTCTGTATCACTTTATAACTGGAGAATTCAGATTCCCGATCCTGGCCTTTTTCAGAGGGCTACATTTTGTAAAGAATTGAAACTTTTCTTGCATGACTGAAAGTTGGATGTTGCTTTTTTGAAAATACTTAAGGATGTGCATGGTGTTGGCACTGCTTTCCAGGAAGGAGGGAGGGACGGAGGAAATCAATGATAAGTTGTTGTAGTAGAAATATTCTCCCAAGAGAAAATTCTGAAAGGCAAGAGGAATGCGAACTGCTAACATAATAGTCTTTTTATGAATGTTTTCATTGGTAGCCATTTTGTAAGACTGTTCACAGTATGCTTTCAGTGTCTAGCTATCCTAAATGTTTTCCACCCAGATACTTATATCCATGTGGGTGTAGTTATTGTGGGTATTTGTTGCATATATGTTTAAAATTAAAGTAACAGTTCAGTAGGTGTAATCTTTTTTGAAGTAATAACAAAAACAAAAGCAAGCCGGCTTAGTTTAGTGGTTTAAGGCAACAGGCTAAAAGCAGGAGATCATGAATTCAAGTCCCACCTTAGCCATGAAAGCCAGCTGGGTGATCTTGGACCAGTCACACTCTCTTAACCCAACTCACCTCACAGGGCTGTTGTTGTAAGGAAAGTAGGAGGAGGAAGGTGTTTTGGACATATTTGTGAATTTGGTTCTCAGCAGATTCTGTCATCTTTACCAATCATTCTTTAGTCATAGGTAATTCCATATCTTTCCATCTTTGTGCATACAATAATCTTGCTGCAGTTATCATATATAAAAATAAATGTTCCATGATTTGTTTCCCAACTGTTTTATCCATCAGTCCCAAAAAGAAAAATATATCCTGGTTTCACAGGGACACTCCCCTTTGAATAAATATGGAGAAATTGAGCTGTTTTGCTCTCACTCTTTTCAGAGAAACAATTTTTGCCTTGGAAAGGCCCAACCTATGTATAAGGCATAGTTAAAATAATATTTGTAATATTCCCCATGAAAACTGTTAGATTTGCATGAAGTGCTTCAGTGAAGAGTTTATTAGTGACTACAGCTCATAACAACTTGGCTGGACTGCACTGCTACTTATAGCCAGCAGCCGCAGTTGCCAGCCAATCAGAGTGCAGGGTTTTCCCGCACTATTTAAACCAATCATTTCTGACATTTTACAAGAACAGTTCAAACTCAACCAATGACATTCAAACCTGCATACATAACAAAAACCAAGCTATTTTTCAATATACAGGTTAACTTACAAGTATCATTTCCATATAAGTGAAATTGGTCAGAAATTATATTCTATTTCCAATATCCAGTCATTTTCCCTGATAGATACGATGAGAATATGTGATCTGGGCATTATATGTGATTTGATGCACCAGATGGTATATAATCTGTCTTACACCTCTGGCCTCATGTCCACTAACATTAGTATTTTTTGCATCCCAGAAGTCCTCACACATGTTTTGCCTGTCACAAGATGTTCCTTCTCTCACAGGGTAGAAACAAATTAATTCTCAGGTGGTCTCCATTCTTAAAACAGGAATGGTCCAGCATATTTATTTGTGCCATTGCAAAAAGAAACACACTGAGAGAATTCAGAGAGCAGAGAGCCAGCATTTAGTGCCTCCAGTGTCTCAGCAGCCATTTACGACGGCTTTCAGCAAAATTTTCTTCATGGTTTTCTTCTTTTTTTAGATCACTTATGCCTGCAGGTAAGATTTCAACATACTTCACACAAACCTAATTTGCAAGTTGCTTTACAGGCTCTCAAATTTTTCTCACTGCCTTCATCCTGTAATTTCCTCACTGCTAACCAGGAATCTTTTTATCTTTATCTTTTTTTTCTTCCTGAATTCTTTGTATCGTCTATTATTTCTGGCTGTAATATATAGTTTCCAAATAATGCATCTGGGAAATGGAAAACAGAGATGTGCTTGGTTATATAAAATGTATTCCAATGTAATCAGGAGGTAGATCAGAGTGTCTCTAAAATCATGTCATTTGTAGGTGAATCTGTTCAAAAACACAGGAGACATTTTAATGAACTGAATTTTGGCACCAAGTTATTTTTTGGCAACAGTTCACACTTTATGCCCTTGCCCAATGATTTGGGGGACAATGCAGGGGTGGGATTCTACCGGTTTGGACCAGCTTGGGTGAACCAGATGTTAAAGTTACAGCTGGTTCACTGAACCAGTATTTCAACCAACCGGCTGGCCCCGCCCTTCCTGCCCCTCCCCTCCTAGGAGTCTCCACACAGCCCATTTTCAATGGAGGTAAGTGCAAGGTCCACACAGAGGCTCTGGGAGGGGGAAAAATAGGCCTTCTGGAAATCTGGAAACAGGCCTATTTCTGGCTTCTGGGAGTCCTCCAGAGCCCAGGGGAGGCTGTTTTCCCCCTCCCAGAGGTCCAGGGAAAGCCTCTGGACCCTTGGAAGGGCAAAAATGGCTTCGCCCGGGCTCTGTAGGCCCTGCCCACCATGGCCACGCCTACCCAGCTACTGGGCAGCGAATTGGTTGCAGGGATTTTTGAATCCCACTGCTGGGACAATGCCACAAAAACATTTCAATTAAACACAATAGACTTTTCTCTATGAGATTCTATGAGAATCTATGAAGATTCTCAGTCAACCAGGTCATGGTTGTCCTGAAGGTGCTTTTTCAAGAGGCAACTGGACTTTCTGGGTTTTCTTTTTAAGATGTTTTGCTTCTCATCCAAGAAGCTTTTTCAGCTCTGACTGGATAGTGGGGAATGGAAGGATTTATACTCTTTGCAGTCAGAGCTGAAGAAGCTTCTTGGATGAGAACAGATTAACAGATTAACAGAGTTGGAAGGAACCTTGTAGGTCATCTAGTCCAATCCCACTGCCCAAGCAGGAAATGATTTCTGACAAATGGCAGAAATGGCAGTCTTTTCTTGAAAGCCTCCAGTGATGAAGCTCCACAACTTCTGAAGGCAAGTTGTTCCATTGGTTGATTGTTCTCACTGTCAGAAAATTTCTCCTTATTTCTAGGTTGAATCTCTCTTTATCAGTTTCCATCCATTATTCCTTGTCTGGCCTTTGGATGCTTTGGAAAATAGCTTGACCCTCTCCTCTCTGTGTCAGCCCCTCAAATTTTGGAAGATTGCTATCATGTCTCCCCTGGTCCTTCTCTTCACTAGACTAGCCATGCTGAGTACTTGCAACCATTCATCTTATGTTTTAGCCTCCATCGTATGTTTTATCTATGTGGCCACTGACACTGACTTGATGGTGCATAATCATTGAAAAATAAATAAAGGGTGCCCTGGTTTTAAATGAGTTTAAAGCAGAACACTGAATATCCTTAGAATGTTTCCTCATGAGCAGTTATTATTGGGGTGGGCAAAGTGCTTGGATTTTTATTCTTTGAAACCCAATGGAACACTGGATAGATGTTATATAAAGGAGTCAGGATTCTGTTCAGCTGTGTGTGTCTCTCTGTCTGCAGGATAATTCTGAAGGGAACTGTCTGATGGGGTGGGGGTGAAGCCAGCAAAAGAAGGATGAAATCTTGAAAATAAGCCAAGGGGACTGCAGGGGGGAGGGAATCCAGAAAAGAAAATTCTTCAGCGCATCTTTCTGAAAGAAGGTCAGTGGCTTGGAATACTCTTGACTGCTCCATTCTTAACCCCCTTTGTTCTTCTGATCATTTAATTGGGTAGAATAAATTCCAGCTGCCATATCTGCCTGCTTTCCCCAATCTGTTTTGTCTCGTTGCTGGAGTTAGAAGCAGCAGGGAGTAGCAGGGAGTGGGAAATAATGTTGTTTGTGAGTTTCCTAACTTACACAGTGTCCATAGCCTTTGGAAGGGAAAGCTAGAGGCTTCCAAGGCAATCTAAAAATAGGATTGTCTGGGCTTCTAAATCAGGGGTCTCCAACCTTGGCAACTTTAAACCTGGCAGTGGCTGAGGAATTCTGGGAGTTGAAGTCCACAAGTCTTAAAGTTGCCAAGGTTGGAGACCTCTGTTCTAAATCATCTGAAAACTCTGGTTCTCCAACTTGTACATGGGAAGTATTGTCCTAACAAGCAGAGGAAACAATAGTACATCTTAAAATAAGCAATTATGTTCCTCCAAAATATTGCCAAAGTATACAGTTCCCAGTATCCTTAGGGAGTGTGGCCAATGCTGAGAGAAGGGGTGGGTAGGTTGTGATTTAGTGGCATATGGAACACAAAAACCATATTGGGATCAGAGTTCCCACACACGATTTAGGACACATAACTTCCAGGGACTTTTAACACCTGAATGCAGGATTTTCTTGGATGCTGGAGCAATCATAGTGGTGGGGAATAACAGCAGGTGTTGCAGCCCAAGATTATCTGGAAAAGGACCCAGATAAATAAGTCATGTTTTTCAATCCTTCATCATGTAGCCAAAAATATGACCAAGTAGAAAAACACGTCTCCCAAATCTGCCTTATCATGGCAGTGGGTTATTGCTGGGATGGATGAGCAAAAAATGCCAGGGGAGTATCCCAAGAGTATATAGTCCCAGCAGGATCTCTTGGAGTTAAAAGTAACTTGATAGGACGTAATCAATCAATTGATCAGAAAAATGAACAGTACATGGGGTGAAGCTGGGTAGAGTGCAATTCCTTGCTATTCATTTTCAGACAGGTCAGAACAGTGCAAGAACCAGTTTGGCGTAGTGGTTAAGGCATCAGGCTAGAAACTGGGAGGACTGGGAGTTCCTGTCCCGCCTTTGCCACAAAGCCAGCTGGGTGATCTTGGACCAATGATTTTTTTTCTCAGCCTTAGGAATGAGGCAATGCAAACCACTTCTGAAAAAACTTGCCAAGAAAACTGCAGGGACTTGTTCAGGCAGTGACCAGGTGTCCATGCTGACACAAAACCTCCTACAATTGTTCCATAGATATATAGTTAAGACTGGCTTAATTACACTGTTCTACTTCCTTCCTCTCCCATCTAGAGCTGATATGAAGAGCTAATACAAAATATTTCCATCTCTAAACAGAGGAGAGGCTGTGATAGTCACACTCCTCTCTAGTTCCCATCAGCATTCGTGTTTTATCTGCAGCTGTGAATGAATTTCAGAGAAAGGAGAGAGAAGCCAGCAACAAAATGCTGTGTTGCTGAAACAAATGTTACTAATGGGAGGATAGCTTAAGCATTGCTCTAACTGAGGAATCTGAAACTCTCCTTTTGCAATTTAAGAGTGGCACAGTCCATGCCAATCCTTATGATTAGCCAGCAAGTAACATGTTACCATATAGCGCAATGTGATATTCTGTAGTCCCCCTCTGTGAATGTGTTGAAACTTGATATTTACTTGTGTAAAGTAATGCTGACTGAATTCTTCTATGCAGTGTAAACATTGAAAACATGAGACTTTTCTCTTAGCATATAAAGGGTCATGCAGCATTCATCACGATCCCATTAACTGCGATCATTTATTCCTGAAATCCAGCCTCTACACATTTAAATAAATTTAAATAACATGTACTTCCTTTAGGTGCCAACTTTACAGTGCTAACTCCTTAGACTTCTACGTGCTGACTTAAATCAGATGATTTAATACCACTCCTAGTATTCCTGTGCACAAAACGTAAACCAGTAAAACTGTAGTCCTTACACATATTCTCTCAGAATTGAATCGCAAATGTTTACAGAGATAAAATGTTAACGCAGGTGTATACAATCCAATCCACTACAGAACAGTCTATAAACTTCTCAGTTCCTCTTTACTAGGTGTTAAAAGGTATTCTTATGTTCACAAGGCACTTTTCTTTCATATCCTTCCGACATTTCTGTCTCCTCTTCCCATATCACGACTGAAGGTTTCTTCATCATGCCACAGACATTTCTGCAAATTAAAAAGAAGAAGAAGCAAATTATTTGGTTTTTAAACTTTTCCACATTATTAGCATCCTACCTTATTTCTGGACATATCATTCAAACATTTTTCTGGAACCACACTCATGAGTAATAAAATTTCAGTTTCACTCATCGGTTCTGATAGGTACAGATGTATATATATATGTATATTGCAATTGGATCTTTTTTAAAAAAAAAATTGGAGATTCAGAATGCATTTTGATTTTGAAATTCAGGAGTCAATTCTCTTCAGGAAGGTAAAGAGACTCTCCGGCCCACCACACAAACCTGTCAGAAAAAGGAAAACGAATTTGGGCTGCAAAATTCTGGATGACCAGGAGATGGAAGGAAAAAGAGATTTCTATATAGTATGTTCTGTATGTTCTGTAGTCAGGAACCTCTGAGTCTAGCTTCCTAACTCCCCCCAGCCCATTTTGAAACACAACTCCACCAAGATATCAGAATGGAAACTGGTGAAATCATCCATTGTGCAAATATCTATATTTCATGTTGAAATCCATGTTCAATTTTGCAACTATTTTTAAGTAGGTCAGAAAGACCTAAAACAGAAATGGTAATATTTCCTTGGGGACCTTGAACAATGTAATGCAATTTGGCCTGTATGCTTGAGGTAGCCTCATTCCTTGTATAACATTTTTTGCCTTAAAAGCATCCCTTTGGGTTTGAAGAAAGAGAGGTGGGGAGAAGTTGGATGATACTATCATGTCCTCAATCCACAGCCAACTTCTACAATAAAGGCTAGAGCCAGAATTCTGAAGAGGAAATTTTACACCTCAAGGCATCTTAAGAGAAGCCCTTGAAAAATCTTCCCAAGGGGATGTTCCCAGGAAGGGCCTAGATATAAGGATGCTGAAAAACCTTGCTAAAAATACTGCAGGGAAATTTTTCAATGCCAGTAAAGAATCAGCTCCAGCATCTATCATATGACTTCCAATGACTATCTTAACAAAGGTGTGGGTCATTGGGACACTAGAGACAAAGACCCAGAGGCTACTATTGTTTCCCTCTCTTTTCTGTACCTAATGTGTTTCCCTAAAAATAAGACCAGGTCTTACATTATTTTTTGCTCCAAAAGATGCATTAAGACTTATTTTCCAGTTAGGTCTTATTTTGGGGAAATACGGTACTAAATGCATCCATCTGGCTGATGATCTTTACTAGGGCTTATTTTTGAGGTAAGGCTTATATTACAAGCATCCTGAAAAAGCATGCTAGGGCTTACTTTCCAGTTGGGTCTTATTTTTGTGAAAACATGGTACCTCTTCTCCATCCCTGTTTGCCTATCATTTTGCAATTAAATCCATAATCTATCCCCTGCCTCACAGAGAGAGCAAATCACTTGCAGGCCTCGGTGCAAATCTTACTATCCTGTGGGAAGGTTCACATCCTTTGGTTTGATTTGCAGAAGTCAAACAATGTCTGGCCCAAGACATGGCATGAGATATGCCACCACAAGAAGCCACAATATGATGAAATCAAATAGAAACATTGGATCTCTTAGAAGATGAAAGTGCCTCCCCAAAGCCATAACAGAGCCCATCACACATATATATCAGGACCTATACTCATCAGAAGGCTCCAGAGGATTAGCTCTGTTTGTTTTTCATTATTAATTATATTTATCATGGGAGTTATTCACTCTGCTTCTGTTTCGCTTAGCACAATCATAGCTCAAAGTAAAATGTGACACCTGAGCTGTAGCTTATAACGTGTACCTACATGTACAAACTATTGTGTTTGTATTTGCTAGGGCTTAGTTGATCAACCAGGGGTACAGCCAACAGGGTTGAAACTCTTCATGATAAATGGCTTCAAAAATCTTTACCAAGACTTAATACTAACTATCTGAAAATGGAAATGAAATCTATCTGAATCAAACTTAAGATGAATTCTGCAGCTGGCAATGGACAATAGTATCAGGAAAAGATTAATTAACCAGACTGGTGTGAAGAACATCAGTATGGAATCTTGTATTATCTTTGTAAATGCAAAAACAAGGGACGTGGAAGGGTGTCCGGTGTTCATTATGCCAACAGTCCTAAGTAATTTGCCATCTCCCTGATTTCTCACTCCCATGGAAAGACTTCTAGGAAGAACTTTCCCCATGTCCAAGTCAAAACCTATGGGCAGCTTGGGAGGCTGTAAAGTAAGGGAGAGTAATTTTTAATCTATGCCAGGATTGCAACATGTGCTATTTGCTAGCATGCCAATTAAACTGATTCTAACAGAGGATAGAGTACTTTCAAGCAATCAGCTCAATTTTTCTGAAGCCTTATAATGAAACATTCCAGGATTTTTTAAAACCCATTTTATATTTTAGATTGCCTCCTTAAATGGTTAATTCATAAATCAGAACCTGGGCTGAGCATCAATGTTAGTAATACAACTAAAATAGAAACTCAATATTTTACTTTATTTTATTATTTTTGCTGTATTATTATACTGTATCATTATTAAGCAAAGAAACAACAGAGGGGGAAAATCTGCTGTGTTATGTTCCAAGCTGCCTCAAGAATTGCTCTTAACTCTGACTCCGGCCTCAGGACAGTTTTTTCTTTTCAGCTGGGTCTCTTTGAGTTGGATTATAATCCTAGCCTACTATTTTAATTAGATTTTAGCAGTTTGCATTTTATTTTGGATTGTTTGCTTTAAATATCTCATGGATGGAAAGGAGAGCATATGTGGAAATAATGTAAAGTGCCTTGCTCGAGTATGTAACAGTTGGGTGGTTAATAAAGTCAGATAAAATAAATAAATAAATAAACATATAAATAAACAAATAAATAACAGCAAAGTCTCCATGTTGCGAGTGGTGCCTTGAGAATGGAATAATATAAGACTGAAGGTACTTATGCAAAAATATTTTGGAACTCAAGCTTTCCTTGAAAGCATACCTTTCATTAAATAGAAACCAACCCCTTTAAAACTCAATATTTTGAATGTGATCCTGCTAAACTAAGGGGATTACATGTACTATAATGCATAACACTACAATGCTTAACATTGGAGCGCTGAATCTAATAGAGGCAATAACTGGCTAATATGAAGCATAGCAACCTTGCTGAAACAAACCTGGTTTTTAATCTGGTCAATATGTAAATAGGATAGGAGAGCCTCAATGACACAGTGGTTAGACTGCAGGCTGCTTCTGCTGCCTGTCAGCTGCCTGCAATTTGGCACATCAAATCCCACCAGGCTCAAGGTTGACTCAGCCTTCCATCCTTCCAAGGTGGGTAAAATGAGGACCAAATTGTTGGGGGCAATAGGCTGACTCTGTAAACCACTTAGAGAGGACTGCAAAGCGCTATAAAGCGGTATATCAGTCTAAGTGTTATTGCTGTATTGGCTGAGATCCAGAGAGGTGGGATATGTGTGTATTGTGTTGTGTTGTGCCTTCAACTCAGTGTTGACGCCTAATGACTGCCTGGACGGGTCCCTGCAGCTTTCTTGGCAAGGTTTTTCAATAGTGGGTTGCCCTTGCCTGCTTCCTAGGGCTGAGAGAGAGTGACTGGCCAACCGTTTGCTGGCTTTATGCCTCAAGCAGGATTGGAAATTACCGTTTCCAGCCTGATGCCTTGAACAACATCATTTCCAAAGCATCTCACCAGCTTACCTTGCCTGAAGTGAAGCATTTACTGCTTCACATCATGTTCTGCAATTTTTATTTTTATTTAAAAAAAATGAAGGTGAAGAGGAAAAAGAATTTCTGGAGAAAGAGCATTGTTTAAAGAATTGCTAGATGCCTCCCCCACTCCCACCCTCCCCCATTTCCAGGCGATATTGATTCTAGTATGCTACTTCCCATTCCCTTTGCTCTGCAATTAAAAATAAGTTCTGGGGCTTAGATATATCATTAAATGCCAGGTTGGCGCATCAGGCTGCAATTACAACTCTACACTCCCCAATGAGGGTTTTTAAATGTCTCCAAGTGTCAGAAGACAAAGGCCATTGCATCTGTATTATTATAGCCTGAATTCTTTCCCCGCTTCAATTAGGAGGATGAGGTGGGTGTGATAAGAGCTACAGACCTCCTCCCAAATGTCGGATACAGGAAGCCATTCTCCATACCTGATGATCTTGCCTGCTCACCGCTAGCTGTGAAAAATAGCCAAAACCAAGGAAGATTGTGCCATCTTATCTATGATATCTAGAGCTGAGCCTCACTTAACTTGCCAGGTTCAGTGCTACCTATCAATTTTCTTAGCTCTGGTGAAGAAAAACTCAAACGATTCTTAAGGCTAACTCAAAGTTTTGCATGCTGACAATGTGACTAATTTTTTCCTCAGGCAATGTTGCAACTAACCCAGATTTGGTCTGCAAAGATCCAGACAACCATCAGAGGACAGCAAAGAAATAATTTTCTGTGCCTTTTGCTGCCCTCTACAGATAACAATGTTGTTACCTCATCTAGTTGCTGCAGCCCACTACCAGGCCATGGCCTACTCAAAACTGGGATGTGCAAGCAGCAGGGCAGTGCGCACAGACACGCAGCTCGAGTCATGCAAACGTCAGACTGGCTTGAGCAGAGGACTGGTTGGCACACGCATGCACATGTGCGCACTCCAGTCCGCTGCTTACGTAAGCTGAGTTACGCATGTGTGTGCATACCAGCCTGCCACTTGTGAGGCCCAGTTCCCCCCTCAATCCCTCCAGCCAGGCCAACAAGCCACAAAGTTGGGGACCGCTGCTCTAGGGAATCTGGGCAATGTCATATACTCTCATTTCCCCCCAGAAAATTACCAAACTTTGCATTGCATGAGTACATCTGGAGCAAACATTCCTTTTGAATGAATACAAAGCTGAATACAATTTTTACCAAAGCCAAGAATATATTTCTAATATATTTTCCAATTATAGTTATTATGAATTCAGCATCACTAACTGCATGCCTGCAATATATATTCCTTTAATCTACAAAAGCTTATTTTCAGAGCTCAGAAGAAAAGTACTAGTTGCAAGACAAGATCCTCAGGCAAATCTTTAAAATATAGAATCTGTTTTATATGGGAAAGTTAGTTGTTCAGCTAGACCAGTATTGCTTACTTTTACTTTGAAGTAAGTGTCTAGGAACCCATCACTTGTCAACTGATGCTAAGAGAAAATCCTTGCTTTACCCAGAGACATGAAAATGGATTTACTTACTTTGCATCATCAAGCTATTTCTCTCTCCCCACCCCTACCCCAATTATCTCTGTTATAATTAAATGTTCCAATGGGCTGGCTATTGATTTTCAGAGATTGGTTCCTTACAGTCGCTTTCTTGATTCAAACAACTGATATAAACAGTTGTGTCCAAATATTTTGTTTCTTTTGGTTGTGCTCTTTTGTGTCTCTTTTACATTCCATTCCATTTCCCCTTCAGATACTTTGTGTTAGATTTGCATGAAGAGTCAGACGCGGAGTGCTTCAGTGAAGAGTTTATTAGTGACTACAGCTCAATAACGGACCCGATTTGGCTGGACTGCGCTGCTACTTATAGCCAGCAGCCGCAGTTGCCAGCCAATCAGAGTGCAGGGTTTTCCGCACTTTTAAACCAATCATTTCTGACATTTTACAAGAACAGTTCAAACTTAACCAATGACATTCAAACCTGCATACATAACACTTTGCTTTCCAAAAAACTGTAGACCAGGATTGCAATGCTTTGCACTGTTTTTCTCGCTTCTGTATGATTAAACTAGTTTTGCACAAGCGGTACACAACTCCAAAATCTAGCTCCATTGTGAGCGATCAGGGCTGATTGCAGCAGACATGCTTTCCTCTCGGCATGACCTAAAGGTAAATCTGATCTTGAAGATTCTCCTTGAAATTTCCTTGGCCAAAGTCTACAAAATTCTCAGACATTTCCTTTGTAGTTGGTGCCTGGGTTTTGATATATAGCTACATTTTATTTTAGTATCTGAAACCTGGCAGCCATTACCTGACAACATTTCGTGGCATACCTGCAGTAGCATTTAGTATTCTTATCAGTTTCTTCATTCACTTTTGAAGCTCACCACAATCCAAGCAATCCAAAGAAACACTTGCTCTTTGAGCTGAAAAGATCGCATGCTATGTGCAACCCAAATATGTCGTTCAGAATGTGATAGAGAAACCGGGAAATTTTCAAAATGTTGACTAAATTTGTATGTATTGTCTTCAATGCCAGGAGCAATGATCAACTATGCATAAAAGACTTTAGAAGCCACGTGTATGCATCCGTGTGAGCATGTACATGCAGGCGTGCATGTGCCTTTAAGTCAGTTTTCTTGGGTCTGACTAGCCCTGGCAGCTTTCTTGGCAAGGTTTTTTAGAAGTGATTTGCCATTACTTCCTTCCTAGGGCTGAAATAAAGTGCTTGGTCTAAGATCATACTATCGGCTTTATGCCTAAAACTCAATCTCCTACTTTCTGGCCTGATGCCTTAACCACTACACCAAATTATTCTTCAACGTTTGGATATTTAGCCCTGAAAACAAATAAGGGAAAACTAGCAAAGGGCTATATAATCCCTCAATAAGAGGCAGAATTATGTGAAGTGTATTTCCTGCTGTTCTCTATTCTCTGCAGCTCTCACCAATTGTCCCCACCCTCCCTTAAAAAGGATTACCACTGCTGGATCAAGACTAATATGCAACTAAGTCCAATGGGGAAATTGTTCCTTATGCTCAGACATTGTTGAATTACAACTACTCTCTCTCTCTCTCTCTCTCTCTCTCTCCTCATTTTCTGACATTGTCTTTTGCTTCCCTCTGTCACCAATGGTTTGCCAAGAATAGGACAGATTTCTCCTGCCAGGAGTCTGATTTTCATCTGTTCCAGAAGGCTGTTGAAATTGGGCCGAGAGCCATATGCAAACAATATTGACCCATCCTATTTTTCAAGAAAAAGACTCTACCCTCCTCCGATTTTGAAATAAATCCCCAGATGCCAATCAAACATTTGTGATTTCTCACTGATTGCCAGCATTCTATCCTACTTATCTTTTTTAACATTTAGATTTTTAAAATGCTAGTACTGGAGTATCTGAACGAGGTATCGTCCTCTGCTGGTGGCCTCCCTGTTACCCCATTCTTGGAGAGGGCTCTTTTCTGCTTGAGCTCAAGTCGCATGATACTCTTACTGTGGGCCATTAAAGTTATTCCTTATGTACTGACCCAGTTACATAAAACATGAATGCTTTATTTCAGGGAGAGGGAAAAATAGTCTTTGGACATATCCTCTCTGATCATTAGTTTGACATTTTTGCAAAACAAAAAACAACCCCTGGATGATGGTGTTTAGCTTCAAAAAGTGAAATCACATCTGTCTCTGGAGCAGTTGGGTTTCTTTAAAAAAAATGAAAAAACAAATTCATGCAATAGTGATACCAAATAAGAAATTTTTTAAATTTTTCTTGCTTCATAAATATATTAATGTTTGTTGTCGTAGACTCAGCTGCTTCCCTTCTGCCATTAATCATTGAACACCCACCCTTTGGAACCAGCTACCCCTGGAGCTCCGGGTGGCCCCTGACCTCCGATCCTTCCGCCATGACCTAAAAACTTGGCTGTTCCAACGTGTTAGTTTTAAATTTTTAACCGATTTATGAGATTTCTGGTTTAATTGATTTTTAATGTTTATATTGTGTTGGTTTTTTTAGTACTGTAAGCCGCCCTGAGTCCTTAGGGAGATACAGCGGCATATAAATCTCATAAATAAAATAAATAAATCTCATAAATAAACATCTGGACAGTAATGTGCTTGCCAGTGGCTCTCTTTGATTTCAAAATATTCTTATTTCCTCCTACAGCAATCATAGGGAAGCTTTGACCTGTCACCCTAATTTAGTGTTTTTCTATCCAGCCTACAAGACTTTTAGGAGGGCCCACCCAAATGCCAAATTCCTGCTTCTTCTCCCACACTTTGCCTTTCTGCCAGTAGATGTCCTGCCCTATCCTGTCTTTTAAAATAGGGGTCCCCAAACCCCCAGGCCATCGACCGGTATGGTCTGTGGCCTCTCAGGAACCAGGCCACAGAGCTGGAGGTGAGCAGTGGGAAAACGAATCTGCCTATTTGCAGGATGTAGGTTATGTGCTCCTCCCCCACCCTGCTCTGGAGAAAATTGGTTGTCTTCTATGGAACCAGTCCCGAGTGCCAAAAAGGTTGGTGGGGGGGCACTGTTTTAAAATACAAAGAGTTGCCGTGGTTTCTACTTGTGCTTTTCTACAGGAAGAGCAGGTTCTCTATTCCTGTAATTCCTCATTTAAAAATGCTTTTGGGTAATTGTGGACAGTTTGAAGATGAGGATTTTGGTGTCAGAGTCAGGGAGGAAGATTGAAGCTGTCATTCTAGAGGGAATTTTTAGGTTGGATCTGTGAGGCGGGAGCAGAGGTGGTATTCAGCAGCTTCTGACCAGTTCTGGAGAACCAGTAGCCGAAATTTTGAGTAGTCTGGAGAACCGGCAAATCCCACCTCTGACTGGAGATTTTACAGTATCCTTCCCCTGCCAGGCCCACCAAGCCACGCCCACAGAACCGGTAGTAAAAAAAATTTGAATCCCACCACGGATGGGAGGTGAAGAGAGAAAGTATCATTGTAGGCCAAGGTTTGTGCACTTTCAATAATCGGGTCAGTCCATCTACACAGAGCAGCCTCAAAGAAAAAAACCTTGGAATACTTCAGTTCTTCCTAGGCCTTTATTCCCCCAAATGCCAGCAGTGGCATAACCCACTTATTCACTCATTTCTCCCTTGATGAAAGAAAGGGGAAAATGTGCTGTTTCCAGGACTGGTGTCAGGATTATAGCAACTGTGGGCCCAGGAAAGGGAAGAGAAGGAAGACATTTGCAGAGTTTATTTTCAAATCTCGAGGCGTGATCCAGATGGAACCGCAAAGAATTAGCCCTACTTTCTCCACATCTCTGCTCCTCCTTTCCTCATTCCTCACTTTCCTTTCAGCATTCCTGACTGATTTTGGAGAAGTCTTCTCAGAATACCATGGACAGCCAAGAAAATAAACAAATGGATCGTGAACACATCAACCCAGAATTCTCACTCAGGATACAAATGATCAAACTCAAATTATTCTGTTTATGACACATTATGTGAAAACGCAGCTCTCTGGAGAAGGCCCTAATATTGAGAAAGGTGGAAAAGGCCAGATGAGGACAACTAGGAGCAAGCTGGATGTACAATGTTAGAATAATGATGGTATATCATTGGAAGACCTGAAGGACCAAGTTGGAGACAGATTGTAATCTGGAAAAAATTTATGTGCGGGTGCTAAGAGTTAACACTAACCTGATGGCACATAATCAAATCAAATGCTATCATTAACATAGCATGCAATAAGTTATTATTACCAATAAAAGAGAATATTTGTAGCTTAGGGTTGAAATGAGGGGTCCTTGGCGTTCTCTGAGCTTGGTTGTTTTCCTGCAGACATTTCATTACCACACTAGGTAATAACATCAGAGCTGTTGCTGCTGATGTTACCTAGTTTGGGTAATGAAATGTCTGCAAGAAAACAACCAAGCACAGGCATAAGGACCCCTCAAATTTTTATTAAGTTACTAATGATTAACAATTAAATGATAATTTAATATATAATTATGAATATACAATAAATTATAAATTTATATAGAATTGGGGAGGAGGGGAAATGCATCTTGCAATATTTCATATAGGGTAGCACGCAGCCATTATTATGAAATAAGTAACACAGATAAAATAGAGCCTTCAAAACATAGCAGCGTAGTTAATGCCTCTAAGATAATGTCCATGGAAACATAATACAGTAAAATTTCAATTTAATAGATTAATCTGGAGAGCAGGGTGGGTGTCCTTTATCCCCAGTTGTCCATTAAATACAAATGTGTATCTTTTGTATTAACTTAAGTCATTTGCATAATGACTTAAATAGATGGTAGTGACATAATTCACTACAAATGTCATAACATGAAGATGAAATTAAGATAAATTTAGCTACATTTTCCAGGCTACTTCAAATGCTGCCGATAACAACTTCCCGACGACCCGTGCGCTCCCACCGGCTGGGCCTTCTCGGGTGCCGCCCAGTCAATGCCAGCTGGCGGCGCCCAGGGGTAGGGCCTTTTCTGTGGGGGCACCCACCCTTTGGAACAAGCTTCCCCCTGGAGCTCCGGATGGCCCCTGACCTCTGATCCTTCCACCGTGACCTAAAAACTTGGCTGTTCCCAACTAGCCTATCCGGACTGATGGAAAAGGGGGGAGGGTCTTTAGTGGTTGTCTATATACTTCAATTCGATCTATGAAATTGGGAACTTAATTAACTTTAATATTTATATTGTTTATTTTTTAGTATTGTAAGCCGCCCTGAGTCCTTCGGGAGATAGGGTGGCATATAAATCTCATAAATAAATAAATCTCATAAATAAATAAATAAATAAATAAATAAATAAATAAATAAATAAATAAATAAATGCCTTGTTCATTAGTTTGAGGTAATATCTGGAGAATTCTCAGTGGATTGAGAAATTTGATCCATTGCATCCAAAACCTGCTCAAAGGGAATCTGTTACACTGAGGAAGCAAACACCAAAATAAGGAAGAGGTAAAGAATAAGGATAATTGGAACTGGAAAAGTTAAGGCACAATGTAGTAGCAACCAATGCTAGCCTGTAACTGTCAATGGGGACCAACAGACCTTGGGCCACAAACAGTTGAAACTGCTCTAAGGAATACCTGTCAGAGGAGGCTTGCTCTCAATCAGATTCTGTACCGCCTTCTGATATTTCTCCTCAGCCAGAAGAAGTTGTTCCACCTTGATGTTTGAAGACCATTCCTCTTTCAGGAGAGGATCACCTTGTCTTCCCAGGTAAAAGTACATTGCCAACAAGCTGAAACCCAGCCTTGCCTAGTTTTCTCAGGAGCTTCCCTCCAATTGCACTCTTAAAAACTAAGATCATGACTGCTTTTCCCCTTCTGATTGATGTTTCTCTTCATTTCCTGAATGATTCGAAAGGACAACAGGAAGATGACAAAGCTGATGACACTCACAAGGCAAAAGCAGGCAAGCACGTAAAAGATGCAGGAAAGGGTTGAAGCAAGAGTTAAATCTGTTACTAGGAGAAAGAGCTGAAAGAGGTGAAGTCCCATTATATCAGCCAGAGTTGTACTTCTTGCTCCTTCGCTTACTAGCTTGCAGAGAAATCTTCTGGAAGGGAGGTGCGTGCTATGCAATTATGTCATTAGAAAAACACCCACTCTTGTGAAACATGTAAAAGTGAGCCCTAGCCATGCTGGGAGATTGAATCATTGTCCCAGCTAAAGTAGCAAACAGCATTTCTAAATCATTTTCTCTGTAGAGAGGGGCCAGAGGTGCTCATGAGATCTGGCAGCCCTGTATCAAGATTTTTCATAATAGCCTGCTAGGCTGAATTCCAAGATTGGTTGAAAGGTTGCAGTTCCCCAGAGCCATTCATGTCAGTGGAGTCTAGAGTAGCTGCAAAGAATCAGTTGAAGTTAATTTCACAAAAAAAGGAGAGGAGAGGAGGAACATCACTAAATTAAGGTTACCCTTTTCAGAAACTAAAACATTCCAGCTTAGAATTGTGGGAAGAAATATCCATCTGGTTCAGTTCCAAGCTGAGAGAAAGGCACTGGAAACATGGAGGCTGATTGGAAAGATGGTTTAATGATGAAGTAGAACCACATGGGTTCTGGTGAAACTGACCACATGGACTTGAGATTAGGTGGGTGGGTGGGTGGGGGTTATACCTTCTCTTGGGCTTTGTACTTGAGCTTTCTGTTCTTGTGCAAGAACATGTATTCTATTGGCTGTTGTCAGACTCCCATGGGACCATGTAGGGGTCATAGCTGGCTTTATAAGCAAAGTACAAATCCTAGGTATTTGTCTGAACTGAGTTTGGTTGAAGTTTCTGAGGGTGATGCAATGAAGGCGCTTGTGTTCTGAAAGGGTGTTGGGTAATTCCTATTGTGGCTTAATGGCTTTTTCCTATGTTGGATCCTGGGTGAGGGTATTTGCTTATGAATAGAGCTATCCTAAATGCTATCCTAAATGCTGACATCTGCTGTGGGCTATTAAGAAAAGGTGAGGCTGCTTTCTCCCTCTTAAAAACATGTTGATAATATTCTGCCTTTTTAATATTTCTCAAAATATTTCATTCTTCTAGGAGAGGGGCGGGTGCTAACTTTCTACAGATTTATTAGGCAAAGTCAAGATCAGAGAATTCTCCAGCAGGAAATTGTGGGAAAAGGGAGCAATTTAAAAATGGCTTATGACCAGACATGGAATTAGTATTTATATCATCCTTTAAAAGTTCTGTACAGCCATTTTTGCTTCTGTTCTGGATGAAGAGTTTACAGGGGCTGCATGATTTACTGTGAATTCTGTTAGACTTTGATGTTGCTTACCTGTTGGGTCCTTGACTTGGGATGGTAGGAATCTTACTGCAAAGCCTTAAGACTGTCAACATCTAAGAATTGCTACTAAATGGCTATTGGAATCACTATTAAATCACAGCCAAGGTGTAGTCTTTTTTGTTGATATTCCGTATCTATTAGGATCTATTAGGGGGCATGCATAAGCGCACCAACGTGCCTACCGTCCCTGTCCTATTGCTTCTTTTTTTTCTTATTGGTATCCATTTCATGTATTCATAACCATGTTTATACTTATACCTGTTATCTCATAATCGCTTGACAAAATGAAACAAATAAATAAATTCTATAGGTTCTGCCATTAAATATCAGTGAATGCAAATGTAAATCTCATGTCTTGCTAGTGGGATTACCAGAACATCATTATTTCATAAATAACTATTTACAATACAACGCATAATCTTCTTTGATAGTGTGATCTCTAAAATTATGATAATGAACAGGAGGAAGTTCCCATAGAGATTATCATGATTAGGTCATCAAATACCTGTATGCCTCCATTGCAGAAGCATGAGTCACACCAACATATATGTGCATATTCTTGTAAATAAGATTGCCAAATCTGGGCTGAACCACCAGATAGCAGCAAGAAAATCTATAAAAACCCTTACTGCCATCATATCCTCTCTAAATGTTTGGCAGTCCAGATTTCATAGTTTTTGTTCAGAAGTTAACTTGTTTCTGACTCATAGTAATGCACACACCAGTTCACTAGAGCTATAATTGTACTTTGAGTTCTTGTAAACTCATGCAGGAATCATCAGTGATTGTATCTAGCCACATTTGTTAGCCTCCTTTTATTTTTATTTTTTTTACTTACAATCCATCAGTTTAATGTCAAAATAGAAGTAATCAACCCACATCATTATAACAACTATTTTGATTAAAACGCTCATTGGGAGAAAAGTTATGTATTTCATACTTAAGGAGAACAGTTTACAAACCCAGTTCCAGATTTTTAACATGCAATGAGTATTGGGATTAATAGCTCTACATATAATGCATGATCAGACAAGCTAATTCCACTTTATTACAGGTCGTCCTCCAGTTATGACCACATTTGAGCCCAAAATTTCCATTAAGCAAGGCAGCCATTAAGTGAGTTTTGCCCCATTTTACGACTTTGCTTTCCACAGCTCTTAAGAGAATCACTGCAGTTGTTAAGTTAGCAACGTGGTTGTTAAGTGGCATCTGGCTTCCCCATTGACTTTCCTGGTCAGAAGTTCTCAAAAGGTGATCATATGACCCTGGGACACTGTAACGGTCAGAAATAAACGCCATTTGCCAACTGTCTGAATTTTGCTCATGTGACCATGAGGCTGTTGCAGTGATTGTAAGTGTGGAAAACAGTCATAACATAAGCCATTTTTTTTCCGTGCCATTGTAACTTCAAATGGTCAATAGTCCTGAATAGTTTGTAAGACAAGGACTATTTGTGTATTCAACCATCTCCTACAGTAATTTTTTCCCCATTCAGCTTTTCTCATGGGTCAACTTAAATAGCCATATATTTCAACTGAGAAAATCATGACCTTCACAATATATGAAGCTGCCGTTTGTTTGTCTCTTAAGTTTAATACCTACCATTGTTTTTCTCCCAATATTCTTATTCATGGAAGACCTAAGACCTACGTGCATTGTCAATGAAGCACTTCATCCATCTGAAGAAATAGACTTAGGTCTACAAAAGTTTATCTTAATATATTCGTTTGTTCACCTTTCAAATGGCATAATATATTCACTGCTGTTCAATCAATCAATCAGAATAGAGTTGGAAGGGACCTTGGAGGTCTTCTAATCCAACCCCCCTCTAAGGAGATCCTATGCCATTTCAGACGTGTGACTGTCCAGTCTTTTCTTAACAACCTCTAGTGTTGGAGCACCCACAACTTCTGAAGGCAAACTGTTCCACTGGTGAATTGTTCTCATTGTTAAGAAATTTCTTCTTAATTCCAGGTTGCTTCTCTCCTTGATTAGTTTCCATCCTTTGGTTCTTGTCTTTCCTTCTGGTGCTTTGGAAAATTGTTGACCTCCTCTTCTTTGTGACAGCGCCTCAGATACTGGAATATTACTATCATGTCAACCCTGGTCCTTCTTTTCTCTAGACTAGCCATACCCAATTCCTGCAATCATTCTTCATATGTTTTAGTCTCCAGGCCTTCAAACATCTTAGTTGCTCTTCTTTGCACTTTTTCCAAAGTCTCAACATCTTTTTTTGTAATGAGGTGATCAAAATTGGATGCAGTTGTGTGGTCTTATTAGGGATTTATAAAGCGGTACTAATACTTCACTTTTTAAAAATTATTACCTTTGACTTTTGTTGCAAGTCCTTGTTCATTCTGAGCCTTTGCTTTCCTGATTTCATCTTTGCAGATTTGGGCTATTTGCTGATGTTCTGGTTTAGTTATGTGTCCCTCTTTCCATTTTTTGTACTTATCCTTTTTGTCTTTCAGTTTTATCTGAGAGATCTTGGTGCAAGCATGCTGGTTTCTTCTTGGATTTCTTGTTTTTCTTTTTCAGTGGTATTGTCCCTGGACTAGGTTTTTATGGTCATATTTTTCAGAGTTTCCCACACTTCTTGAGTTGTTTTCCCCTTAAGGTTTTCATCCATTTATTGTTGTGGCTTTCTTTTGAAATGCAAATACTTTCAAATTACTTACGGGAGCGTCTCCTGCCGACATCGAGAGCCAACCGCCCTGTACGAGCACACAGGCAGGGGCTCCTTGGGGTGCCATCTGTGAGCCAGTGCCGGCTGGCGGTGCCCTGGGGGCGGGCCTACTCTGTGGCGGTTCCCGCCTTATGGAATCAGCTGCCCCTGGGGCTCCGTTTGGTCCCTGACCTTCGCACCTTCCGTCACGATTTGAAAACCTGGTTATTTGAACAGGCCTGTCTGGGCTGACCTCTCGGGGGGGGAGGTTAAATTTTTTAAATTTTTAAATTTTATAATCTGTATTGTGGTTTTAGTCTGATTGGGCTTGTAACTGTTTAATAGTTTTTTAGTAATTAATTGATTGTTGGTTTTTAGTTGTGAGCAGCTCCGAATCCTTGCGGAGATGGTGCGGCATACAAGTCCAAGAAATAAATAAATAAATAATAAATATTGCAAACAAAGCTAGTTCTGCAATACTGTTTTCAACTTTATGGTACATTTGTGCCTAAATGTGATCAGAAAGCACTTACTACTTTAGCTGTGGCTTTTCCTGAATATACATTCTGTAATTTAAAACAAGACTTCAAGCTTAAATACTTAAATACTTAAATTCAAGCAATACTTAAATATAGCAATAGCACCATCTATTGGCCTTTGCAGTCTACAGCAAAATAAGGAAGGGAAATTATAGTATGTTAATTGGGATGCTTTAATTTGAATTCTTGTAACAAGCAAATTGCCTACCCGCCAACTTTTCACATCTGCAGTTCTATGATTCTGTTATTTTGCTATATACTATTTTATATTTCTTCTGATAAAATAAAGCCCCACAGGACAACTGACAATTAACTGGATAAAAAAGCGGAAAGGCAATGGAACGAACGAGCTTTTAAAATGGAATGGATGCAGCTTACAAAGAACGTTTATCTAGAGATGCCCATTTTCTGAGTTCACCATATCTATTTTCTATTTTTCCCTCCCTGCTTCGTGCGGATTACAAATACTGATGATACAGAAAAGTACTTTTTTTTTCTGTAAATGAGGTCAGTGGCATTGTAGATCAAAAGGCATTTGGCAGCTATACACATTTCCTTCCTTAACCATCACTTGTAGTGTTAAAAATATGGGAAAGGAATAAATACTGTTGGAAGGAAAATCCATCTGGTACAGTTCCAAACTGGGAGAAAGACACTGGAAGCAACATGGAGGCTGATTGGAAGGAAAGTTTAATGATGAACAGAACCAACAGCAGTCCTGGGTCAGCTGAACAAATGTTTGATGAGTACATGGCTTTTTATATGGGTTTCAGAGATGCTGCTAGGGGGGGGTTGTACACTGTCTGAAATGCCCTTAGGAGATTGTGCAATGTAGTGAGCTCTGTGTCATCTGCTAAATGGTAGTGGGTAAATCCTATTATGTCCTGAAGGACCATGTCCTGTTCTTCTTAATCCCATCACTCTGGAGCTGAAGGTCTTTTGTTTTGTAGATAGGCTGCAGTCTCTCTTAATGGGCAATGTAAAATCGTATGCTCTTCAGTTGCTGGGGAGTTATTGAATCTTTAGCGCTGGTTCTGGACTATCCATTTATAACTGATAAAAATGGTTCTTAGACAGTGGTGGGTTGCAACCAAAGTGAGTGCACACACAGCGTTCAAAATACAGCAATATGAAGCTCAAATGCTTACCTTCTAGGGTAAGTAGAACAGCTAAGATGTGGAAATCAGCTGTGCCATGCGTCTCAGCTGAGCCAGAAAGAAGGAAATAAAGGACAGAATAGGGTAGGGGGCAGGGCCAGCTGATGATCGGAACTACCGGTTCGCTAAAAACCGGTCCAAACCAGCAGTATCCCACCACTGTTCTTAGAGCAAGAATTACAAGAGTTTTTGTTTTTGGAATTCCACAAACTGTTGGAGCAGATCAACGTTCCCAAATTGGCCTCCTCTGAATCCTTAAATAACTTTGCTAAACTGGTCGTAAGTATAGGGCATTGTGAGAAAGGCATACGAGCAAATCTGGATGAGTTTGACCAGCAGGATTCTCATACAGAGGAATTACCAAAGATATGAGATTGGGGAAAACTGGTTAAGTATTTGCTTCAATGGTATGGTGATACCAAGCATACTGAACAGTCATTGTGAATTCAGTGCCCATTACTTTGGAATAAACTGGCACAACAATTACTTGCATAGCTGTAACATAGACTTTTGAAATATTCTTAGATATTTCAAAGTAAATATATAAATAAAAGAACAAAAAACGGGAGAATAAAAGTAAATAACAAATGAATACACTGGATTTATAAAAAAACATAGGTTTTTGCAGCATATTGTTCGCTGGTTGAATCTTTCTGTCTCTGTCTCTCTGTCTCTATGTGTGTGTATAAAACTGAAAATATTATATTGCTTTAATATATAAACTATTAAGCATAAACATCAGGAACTGTGCTCAGCAGACCATAGAGTTAAATTACAGTATGAGCTACAATAAATTATAAATTGCTTAATACCTATTCTAATTTAGAAATCCTATAATATTAAAATATGTACTTTATGCATTAAGATAATGGAATATCCATAAAAACATGGCAAGCGAAAGAAAAAGAATAGTCAAGTTTCTAACTAAAGTATGCCAGCAAATTGGTAGAACAACATAGTGGTCAACAGATTGGAAGAGGTCAATCTACAGAGGAGGAGGAGGACTTAACAGACTGTGCAAACTACCATCCAGTATCCTTAATTTCAAATGCTAGCAAAATAATGTTGAGGATTATCCAATGCAAATAAGAGTCCTACATGGAATAAGAGATGGCGGATATTCAAGCGGTCATTAGAAAAGGATGAGGAACATGAGATTATTGCTGGTACATACAGGACAACTGAGAAAGCCAAAGAATAAAAACAAAAAGTCAATAAGTGTTTCATTGTTTTAGAAAGGTCTTCAGTTCTGTCAATCATGTCAAGCTCTCACAAAAATGCAAATCCCAGAGCATCTCGTTGTCCTCATGCAAAACCTTTATACTGGTCAGGAAGCCACAGTACAGACAGAACACAATGAAACAGACTGGTTCCTGGTTGGCAGAGAAGTGTGCCAAAGCTGTATACTCTCCTTTTTCTTTATTCAACCAATATGCTGAATGTATATTAAGGGAAGATGGATTGGAAGCAGATGAGCATGGTTTTAAAATTGGCAAAGAAATCTCAATAGCCTGTACTATGCCGATGACACTACTGTAATAGCTGAAAATGCAAAGGATCTGCAAGAACTGTTAATAAAATTTAAGGAGGGAGGGGAAGGCTCTACAACTTAAGGACTAAATTAATGATAACAGCTAGAACAACCATCCTTGACACTGATGGTGAAGATATCAAAGTGGTAGATAGCATTTGCCTTTTTAAGATCAAAAGTAAAGGAACAAACAATGAACAAGCACGAAAGCTTGGTAGAACAAGCATGAAAGCTCTGGAAAGGAGATTCAGTTGCTGTGATTTGTCTTCACTTAAAGTCAACGGTGAACTGGTGGCACATAATCACTCAATTGATGTATAAAGATATCCAGATTTTAAATATGGTTCAAATCGATGCACTGAAATATTTCAGTACGGTTTCTAACTTGAATTAAATTCATACAGACTGGGAAATAAGGATATTATTAGTATTAGTATTAGTATTCTGGTTTCAGTGTTTGAGAGAAAGTCAACTATACATATGTGGCAGATCCTAGCAGAAAGACCATGTATACCAACTACTCAAATGACAGAATTATCATGAAATTAAACTCTGTGTCAGGTTTATTTTTAAGATATGTGGTTATTCTGGTTGTACTCCCACAGCTTGCTAAGTTATTTTTCCAGTAAACATTCTTCCCAATAAAAGATATATAGTATCTTGCAGCAGTTGGCATATATAAAGCTAACAGCATACTTTGAGGGAAGATATGATTTAGTAAAGTTCAGTAAAACTTCCCAGGTTGAAATGGATATTCCAATTTTTCATGTTGGCATTAATAATCTTCCAAAATTGTTGAATTTTATATTATTGGAACCACATGTGAAAAAATGATCTAATTTGGTCAATAGATTTGCTGCAATTTTTAGAGAATGTTATGTCCATTTTAGCAATCAAGATTGCAATAATATATAAGAGCAAAAATACCAATTTTCTCTATTAGTCCATTTGGAGTAAATTTAATACTATTCCACTGAAATTACCATTATTTTATATCTTTTACTGCATCTAAATTCTGCATCTATTGAATCATACAATTTGTGACTCTTTTGATTTCTGAATCATAACTTGTCCAGCAGTTTATAAATATGGTGCAACAGTTGATCATTTACACATTATAAGATTTTTAAATACAATCAAGCCTCTAAGTTGTTTCTGCAAATTTCTTGATGCTATTCTGCTTATTTGAAGATATTAAAACCAGTCAGGTGAACAAAACCAATATGACATAATAATTTTATCTTTGTTTTATTAATAATCAAATCTCACAATCTAAACTAATTACCTCTCCACTGAGAGAATGTTTTTTACTCTTCATAAAAGGAAAACATTTAATAAGAAAGGAAGAGAGGAAAAACCTTAGCTTATTATTTTCCTGTATTTACCCCAGGTATTCGATACATTACTTTTTATTGCATTAGTTTCCTTCTATTTGGCTCCCTCTAGAGATATCCATGTAGGATATCCATCATATGGAAATCCTGCCCCTTCCACAGAGGCAACTGGGCCATAAGGAAATACAATCCATTCCATAATCTATGTTAAGCAATTGTGTGATAATTAATCTAATACAATACAGTACAATACAATACAATACAATACAATATATAATACAATATATAATATAGCCACCAAACTGCCTTGCTCTTTCAAATCATGTAATTTTTCATGTGTTTGTGGACTATATGTAGTTTATAACTTGTTTATGCCACTTATCGGCAGCATCATTAGAATCAAGACTCCTAAGAATACCATGGACAATTTAAAAAAAAACACTTTTTCTGAAAACTTTCTACACCAGGGGTCTCCAACCTTGGCAATTTTAAGACTTGTGGACTTCAACTCCCAGAATTCCTCTGCCAGCTGGCTGAGGAATTCTGGGAGTTGAAGTCCACAAGTCTTCATGGAGACAGCCAATAGAATACATGTGCTTACACAGAAACAGGAAGCTCAAGTTCAAAACTCAAGAGAATATATAAATACCCCCCACTCTTAACTCCATCTGGTCAGCTACCCAGAACCACCCATGTGCTTCTACATCAATAAATGGACCCTCTTTCCAATCAGCCTCCATTTTGTCTCCAGTGCCTTTCTCCCAACTTGGAACTGGACCTGGATATTTCTTCCAACAATCAGCATTTACTTCTGGTTTTTGGAAAAAACCAACCTATCACGAAAATTTGTAAGAAAGCTCTAAGGCTGTGATGCAATACAGGTAGTCTTCAACTTACACCAGTGGTGGGATTCAAATTTTTTTACTACTGGTTCTATGGGCGTGGCTTGGTGGGCGTGGCAGGGGAAGGATATTGTAAAATCTCCAGTCAGAGGTGGCATTTGTTGGTTCTCCGAACTACTCCAAATTTCCACTACCAGTTCTCCAGAACTGGTCAGAACCTGCTGAATACCACCTCTGACTTACACCCATTCATTTAGTGACTATTCAAAGTTACAATGACACTGAAAAAAAGTGACATGATCATTTTTCAAACTTATGACTGCATCCTCATGATCACATGATCAAAACTTGGATTGGCAACCGGCATGTATTTATGACAGCTGCTGGGTCCTGGGATCATGTGATCCCCTTTTACAGCCTTCTGACAAGCAAAGTCAACAGGGAAAGTCCGATTCACTTAACAACCATGTTACTAACTTAACAACTGATCATTGTTCACTTAAGAACTGTGGCAAGAAAGGTCGTAAAATGGGGCAAAGTTCACTTCGCAACTGTCTTGCTTAGCCATGGAAATGTTGCACCCAATGGTGGTCATAAATTGCGGCGTACCTGTATGCACCTACTTAAAAGTGCCCCATTGATTTGCTTCCAAATGCTTTGCAAAAGGGAATGGTTGTAACAGAGTATGAGAATAGCCTTGGGGGACGGGAGAAAGAGATGCTGCCCAGGAAATGGATTGAATAAGAGAGAGAATATAGTCCACAGCTGCATTGTGAGCAAAGACAAAAAAACTCAGCAAGGAACCTCCCTGATTTATCAGGTGGTAAAAGAGACAGCAGGAGACATGCAAGAGTCTGTTGTGGCCTTATACAGGTAGTCCTCAACTTACAACAGTTCATTCAGTGACCGAAGTTATAACAGCACTGAAAAAAGTGACGTAAGACCATTTTTCACGCTTACAACCATTGCAGGATCCCCATGGTCACAGGATCAATATTCAGAGACTTGGCAAGTGATTCATATTTATGACGGTTGCCCATATGTCCTAGGGTCATGTGATTTGCGACCTTCTGCCAAGCAAAGTCAATGGGGAAGACAGTTTCTGTTAACAACCGTGTTACTAACTGAACAACTGCAGTGATTCACTTAACCACCATGGCAAGAAAGGCCATAAAACGGGGGCAAAAATCCACTTAAAAATGTTTCACGTAGCAACAAAAATTGGGGCTCAGTTTTGGTCGTGACTCGAGGACTACCTGTAATAAAGTGGAATTAGCTGGTCTGATCACGTTTCCTGCCTCAGCTTGGGAAGATTGGCGGTGGTCGAAGGGCAGGACTTGAAAGCATATGACACATTCGCTCAGCTGAAGCCAAAGAAGCTCAAGCATGAGAAGCAAGCCACACTGACTTTCAAACAATGAAAGAAAGAAAAAAAACATATATAATTCATTGTTTTGTTGGAAGAATTATCCTTCTGGGTTCAGTTCCAAGTAGGGAAAAAGACACTGGAAACATGGAAGCTGTTTGGAAAGATGGTTTAATGGTGGACAGGACCATATGTCTGGGAGCTCCAAAGTGAAAAGGACGATCACAGGCTTCAAGATGTTGGGTGAAGAAAAAGAAGGGCAGAAATGCTGAGAGTGCCTGGGTTTTATACTCTCTGCTGGGATTTGAATTGGAGCTTGTATTCTGATTGGTTGTCAGACTCCCATGGGGCCATGCAGGGGCAACTCTGTAGGCTGTCCTGAGTCCCAGGCTTGGTTGAGCCTTGCTGGATGATGGTGTAATGAAAGAGCTTTGGGCAATTCCTATTATAGCTCTACTTGCAGTAGATCTTTGTTATGTTAAGTAGACTGGCCAGGCCAGAGTAATGGTCCATTAGCAAAGGTTGAGGGGTGGGGGCTGAGTTTCTGCCTCTTTGAGTTTCTACTTTTCTTTTTAGGGGAAATATTTCCTAGGATATTTCGTTTTTCTAGGAGAGGGGTGGGTGCTAACTTTCTACAGCTTAACCTGTTAAAAAGAAGTGGCATGCATACAAAGGAATAACCTTACATTCAAAGGCCAGTCTGATGTAATGTTTGAGGCGTCAGCCTAGAAAGTGGGACACCATGAATTTTAGTCCCACCTTAGGCACAAAACCAACGGAGGACCTTGGGCCGGTCACTCTCTTTCAGACCTAGGAAGGAGGCAATGGCAAATCACTTCTGAAAAACCTTGCCAAGAAAATTTCAGGGATGAATCCAGGTAGTCACTGGGAGTCATAAAACTGATTCAAGGGCAGAAAAAAAACAAAAGCACCCTTACACGCATGTAATGCACATGGAAACTTTCATTACAGGCTTTAGCAATTGTTCAAGCTCAGTAGATATTACTTTTGTCCTAGAGATATGCATAGATTCTCCTTCATCAGATGCTTCCCACTTTTTGGTTTCCTTTGTTGACATGTTTTAATTCCTACCAGTAGTTAATCTTGACTGATTTCAGAAAAAACTAAGCAGGGTTGAAAGAGGTTTGTACTAGGATGGGAGACCAGCAAGAAATCCCAGGGCTAGTGATTTGATTGTGAATAAAAATGCCCCAGAAAAAAGGCAAACCATTTAGTGCAAACTAAACAGAAAATGAGTTATAGTAATTTTTCCAACATCTAGTTGTTTGTAAGACCTGTCCGCACCACCTTCCACTCTCCAAACTCTCTCACACTTTAGCCATTAAATGTATAAACATTGTATAAAAATGGTAATGACTTAACCCCAAGAATATAAAAAGAAAGCAACATAAAATTTGCCACATGCTGCTAGTTAGAAGGAATTGTGGGAGCTGTTGCCCGCTAGATTTGGAATTAAGAGATTCCAAGGAAAAATATAAAATTAGTCCATAGGATTGAAAAAAAAATACTGAAAATATTGTTAGAGTTTAACCTTATAACCTGTTTAGCTTAAAAGTTTAACAGCCCAAGGAGGTAATAAGCAGATATAATATGTGACCCACATAATGGCAACTTTTCTGGAATGACTTTTCAGTGAAATCTAGTGTACTTAGCCATAATTTATAGACTGCCAAAGTGTGGCAGAACTAGCAGGAATTATGAAGGGCTAAAACAATCCAGCCACCTGTCTATTTATTCTGTAAAATTTGAACTCACAGTCATTTAACCATGAAAATATATTTCATAGTTTTCTAACATCAAAAACATCAAACTATCCCTATGGAAATTGTTTTATCAATGGTTGGATAAAAAGACTTGGTAATGTAATGGACTATATAATTTTGTAATAGAAATAAAATAGATTGATATAAAATACAATATGGACATATATAACCATTGGATGGAAGTATAATATAAACCTTATAACAAAATTGAGAATATCTCATATAAATGATAAAATAAATAGTTTAGTCGTGTATATAATTATAATTGATAAATGTATAAGAATGTTTTATATTGATAATATGAGAATCTCTTTTATAAATTGTGGGTGACTATGAAAGGATAACACAAAGGATCTGTAACCAACTGACACACTGTAAAATGGAAGAATACTTTTATATTTTTGTTTTGTCTGTATGTTTGTCTCAAAATAAAAAAAAACTTTTAAAAAAATCAAACTATCCCAAATAACTACATTTGCAAAGTTCAGATAAATTTGATTTCTTAACCATCAAATACTTTTTTTTAATGATAGGCTCTCATCCTTCCTTTGGTAGAGATTAATAAATTTAAATAAATTCAAAAGAATCTTTGTGCAAATGCTCTGCACACATATCCACTGGTAATTCCTTATTGGTTAAATAGCAATAGCAATAGCACTTAAACCAGGGGGTGTCAAACTGGATTTATTCGAGGGCCAGATTAGCATTGTAGTTCTCCTCTGCAGGCCGGAGACAGGGGTGGGTGGGCGGTGGCAGCAGAGGTGACAGATTCCTCCTGCAGCACTCTGCTGGCCAAAACGGGGTGTGTGTGTGGGGGGGTCTGCACATGCCCCTCCATGCTTTGTTTTCACCCTCCATGGCCTCCTGCAGCACTCTGCCAGCCGAAAATGGGCCATGCAGCCCATTTTCGGTTGTTTTTCAGCCTGTTTTCAACCTGTTTTTCAGCCATTTTCGGCCCGTTTTCTACCTGTTTTTGCCTCCTTTTTTGCCCATTTTGCCTGTTTTTCAGCCTGTTTTTCAGCCAGGGTTTCAACTCACTCTTCAGCCCATTTTGGGGTTGTTTCTGGTCCATTTTCTACCCATTTTGGGGCACTTTGGGCCCAGTTGTTGGCCCATTTTTGGCCTATTTTTGGCCTGTTTTTTGGCCCATTTTGGGCTCGTTTTTTGGCTTGCAGTGTGCTGCAGGAGGCCATGGAGAGGGAAATGAGGCACGGTGAGCCACATGCAGCCCATTTTAATCACCAGAGGCACCACGGGCCAGTCCCATGATATTTCCAGGCTAGCCCCATGGGCCAGATTTAAGCACCCCATGGGCTGGATGTAGCCCATGGGCCTTGAGTTTGACACCCCAGAGTTAGACTTATATACCACTTCATAATGCTGTGCAGCCCTCTCTAAGCAGTCTACATATTGCCCCAACAATCTAGGTCACAAAATACATCATAAAATAAAAGCACCAGATCATAAACTTCTCACCTCCAAACACTTCTTCTCATATATTGGTTGTTCATCATGGTAAGGAGAAGACTTAGGACAGCTTATTTTTTGAGCCAAAAAGCTCAGTGGAGATATTGAATTTATACATCCCCAAACAGAAATAACCTCTATGGGCTTCTCAAGTATTCTGTATGAATTGAAGTAGTAAATGCTTATCTGCCAGCAATGGGCTAGGACTGTAGCAATAGCAATAGCACTTAGACTTATATACTGCTTCACAGTGCTTTACAGCCCTTTCTAAGCGGTTTACAAAGTCAGCATATTGCCCCCAACAATTTTGGGTCTCATTTTACTCATCTCGGAAGGATGGAAAGGTGAGTCAATCTGGAGAGATTCGAACTGCTAAATTGCAGACAGACGGCAGTCAGCAGAAGTTGCCTGCAGTACTGCATTCTAACCACTACACCATCATGGCTCTTAAATGCTACCTTAATGATGAAACAGGTCCTTGGAATGAAGTTAAGCATCAGAGATATTAATGTGTAAATGGACTCTGGGGGATGGAAGAGGACAAGAAGGCCTGGTGGAACGTTGTCCATGGGGTTGTGATGGGTCAGACATGATTTCACGACTGACAACAATTTTGATCATGGGGATGCTGCAATGGTCATAAGTGTGGAAAACTGTCATAAGCCACATTTTTCAGTGTCATTGAAACTTTGAATGGTCACCAAATAATCTGTTGTAAATCGAGGAGTCTTTGTAATCTAGTATTTGCCACACAAATTTCCAAACAATTCTCTAAACAAGATTCTTGGTGATAAATCCTCCTTCAGAGAGATCAATTCCTCAGCGCAATTCATCACTGACAGCAACTGACTCTCCTTCCAGCCTCGTAGTCCTCCATCTTCTTTAAGGGAAGCAGGTATAGAAAATAAGACTTTGACAGAAATATGCAAGAACTGTATCATAAGCAAAAAAAGACTGAAACATTCTTTAAGTCCTGGAAAGTGAGATAATATTTGCCTCAGACAGACATCTCCCTGATTCACTGAAGTATAAGGCAGTTGGGGGTGGGAGGTACAGACTTGTGAAATCATGTTACTATAGCCTGTCTCAATAAAGTGTATTTCTAGTCTTCCTGGGTAGCTGATTTCTGGTCTGGTCCACCTAATGGAGCTATCATCAAGGCTAGCTGCTAGGTGCCTGTCCCAGCTCCCACCCAGCTCAGTCCTCCAACAACTGGCTCTCACTCCCTTCCCCTCCACGACTGATGGTTGAGGCCAGTGGTGGGCTGCAACTGGCTTAACAAGCGTGCTTCGCATGCAAGCGTAGTGTTTGAAAACCATCAATTATAGCCTATAAATCTTACCTTCTAGAGCATCGCTGGTGAGTAAAACAGCTGAGGTGCGGCAATCCACTGTGCCACAAATCAGCTGAGCGGAAAAACACAGAAATATAGGACAGGATAGATCAGGGGTGGGTAGGCAGGGCCAACACCAGCAGGACCCACCACTGCTTGAGGCAATTGGTTCAGCCTGCCTAATGACAAAACCAGCCCTGATATTGCAGCAATTGCCCTTCCCAGGCTACTTCTGTAAACTCAGCCATGGAGGATGATGCAGAAAACCAGTCAGTTCCCTCAATGGTGGGATTCAAAAAAAAATTACTACCGGTTCTATGGGTGTGGCGTGGTGGGTGTGGCCAGGGAAGGATACCGTAAAATCTCCATTCCCTTCCCACCCCACTAACCTGCTTTCCAGCTCCATTCTCCTGTGCAGAGCAACAAAAGAAGACTCAGCCAATCAGCTGGGACTCGGGAGGCAGAGAATAGATGGGGGCAGGGCCAGTCGGAGGTGGTATTTGCCGGTTCTCCGAACTACTTAAAATTTCCGCTACTGGTTCTCCAGAACTGGTCAGAACCTGTTCAATACCACCTCTGAGTTCCCTGCTTGAGCTACTCCAGTTGCTGAGCAAATGGATAGCAATAGCAATAAGACTTATATACCGCTTTATAGTGCTTTACAGCCCTCTCAAAGTGGTTTACAGAGTCAGCCTATTGCCCCCAACAATCAGGGTCCTCATTTTACCCACCTCAGAAGGATGGAAGGCTGAGTCAACCTTGAGCCTGGTGGGATTCGAGCCTGCAACTGGAACTAAGTGCTAGGCGTTTAACAGCCTGCACCACCAAGGCTCAAATATTGATTTGACCACTGTTGCCATTCCCAAAGATGGTGCCCCTGCTCCACATGGAGGTGCTTTAGAGCAGCGCCCTCCCCCCCAATCTTTTGGGCACAACTGGAACTAAGTGCTAGGCGTTTAACAGCCTGCACCACCAAGGCTCAAATATTGATTTGACCACTGTTGCCATTCCCAAAGATGGTGCCCTGCTCCACATGGAGGTGCTTTAGAGCAGCGCCCTCCCCCCCAATCTTTTGGGCATTTCGTGGAAGACAATTTTCCACAGACTTGGTGTGTGTGGGGTGTGTGGGTGTCTGTGAAAGAACATGCAATTTAGATCCCTTACATGGGCAGTTTAAGTAGGATTCGCGCACCTATAAGAATCTAATGCCTGATGATCTGAGGTGGAACTTAGGATGATGTTAGTGCTGGGGATTGGCTACAAGTACAAATAAAGTTTTGCCTGCTCAGCCACCACTCACCTCCAGCTGTGCAGCCCAGTTCTTAACAGGCCACAGACCAGTACCGATCCATGGCCCAGGAGTTGGGGAGCCTGCCTTTAGAGTGATACTCCTGGCCTTTGGAAAAAGCACTTGGGCAGCCTTTCAGGGATGCAACCATAGCATGCAGCCAGGGTCTGTGTTTACAAAATATGGCAAGACACAGAACTTTGTCACTGGATCCTAATCCAATCTGCAAGTCTTCTGTGCTGCTAAACTCTTAGACTGAGCTGTCCGTTCAGTCCTTATTAGTCTCATACACTAACATAAAATAAGTCATGGTTCTTCGTCACCATGACAACAAGATAATCAGGCTGAATTATCCTTCAGGGGTTTCATAGTTCAGAACTTACAGCAACCGTTCCTCCAGTTGCTTCTTAATATTAGGCACCGATACAGCTGGGTTGCAAATCCATGAGCAAAACAGATCAGCCTTACACTCCCTGCAGTTTGTTATTGATCACAATCTCCCTTAGATTAATCTCTGTGGTGTGATTCTATCTGTCATGAAAGTCTATTCACTTAATTTCTAAACTGTTTTCATTCCATCCTCCCTGGAGATATGGAAGAATGCTTAAACAGAAAGGCTTTTGATCAAACCGCACTGTATAAAATACGGAAGTAATTTGGACCAAAGGAGGCAACGTGTTGAAATATTCAGTTTTTGAGCTATGGGTTAAAAATTGAATCTGCTTTTCAAATTATTTATTGGAAGCGCTTTGCTGGAGTAGTATTTCCAGCAAAGAAAAACTCATCTGATTACATAAACTACTGTTGTTAAACTCTTTTGGGCTTCTGTCTGCTGCCAGAAGATGGCACTCTCATCCACCTCATATACTGTATGCCTCCTACATCCATGCCATAGTTTAATATTTCCTAAAAGATCTTTACATCAAACAGATCCAAGGAGACTGTGTACAGAGAAAGCTTATGGATCTCAGATATTTATATTCCAAGTTTTGGAATGAACATGTCACCAAGTAGAATGTACAATCAAATATATCCAAAAACCCACCAAACTTTGTTAGATTCACTTTTCTTTATTAAGTTGATGAGGGTTGTGGTGGAAAAATGAAGTACAAACCACCGCTAGTACTCTACAATTCCCAGGAATAATTTAATTTCCATTTTGGTTGTAGGCAGGGGTGGGATTCAGCTGGTTTGGACTAGTTTGGGCAAGCTGAATGTTAAATTTACATCTGGTTCGCCAAACCAGTGGTTGAACCGACCGGCTGGCCCCTCCCACCCTGCCTCGACCCTCCCAGGAGTCTCCACGCAGCCCGTTTTGGATGCATGTAAGTGCAGGGTGTAAGGCATCCAGAAAGTATCCAGGATATCAATACACCGCCGAGACCATACTCCTAAATTGATTTTTATTAGGAAACAGATCTGGGATGTCTCAAGGCATTTTCCAAAGTGAAAGAGTTTTCCCACGCTACAGCATGAATCCAATTTTTCTCTCCCACTTCTACACTTCATTAAATCACGAGAACCAATTAACTGCAACTGATTTCTTAGTACGACATACAGAATAACCTTGAATCCTTGTCAACTCCTCCACCCCACTTCCCATTATAGTGGCAGCTGAATTTCAAAGCTGACAAATTTACATCTGGTTCGCCAAACCGGTAGTTGAACCGACCGACTGGCCCCTACCTGCCTCGACCCTCCCAGGAGTCTCCACGCAGCCCGTTTTGGATGCATGTAAGTGCAGGGTGTAAGGCATCCAGAAAGTATCCAGGATATCAATCACGCCGAGACATATTCTCTCCAATTGATTTATTAGAAACAGATCTGGGATGTCTAAGGCATTTTCCAAAGTGAAAGAGTTTTCCCACGCTACACAGAATCCACTTTTTTCTCCTCCCACTTCTACACTTCATAAATCACGAGAACCAATTAACTGCAACTGGAATTTCTTAGTACGGCATACAGAATAACCTTGAACTTGTCAACTCCTCCACCCCACTTCCCATTATATTGGCAGCTGAATTTCAAAGCTGACACAGGGTCTGTGCGGAGGCTCTGAGAGGGCAAAAAACAGGCCTTCCAGAAGTCCGGAACTGTGCCTGTTTCCAGCTTCCAGAGGACCTTCGGGCCCCAGGGGAGGCCATTTTTGCACTCCCAGAGGCCTGAGGAAAGCCTCTGGATCCTGGCGAAGGTGAAAAACAGCCCTCCCGGAAGTTCTGGAAGTCTGGAAACAGGCCCCTGGGAGAGGCCATTTTCACCCTCCCAGAGGCTCAAAGGAAACCTCTGGACCCTAGGGAAAGCGAAAAATGGCCCTCCTGGAAGTTCCGGTAAGCCACACACAATGTGGCCAGGCCCACCCAGCAACCGGGCAGCGAACCAGTTGCTGGGATTTTTGAATCCCACCCCTGGTTGTAGGAGGCTGCACCTGTTGAATAACTAGCACCTGTGATGATCCGGGGCAAGGCACACAGGCAAGACAGTCAGCTGATAGTTCAAATCGCCCCTTTATTGCTCCAATTTTGCCCCCAATGCTCCCACATTGATGGCAAGTCCCAGAACAAAGTGATCACACACACACACACACACACCCCCTCCAGGAGCCTCTGGCTGCAAGTAGTCCATCACAACGCTGTGAGCACAAGGGCTGCAAAGTAAGAAATCCAGCGGGACAAGGAAGTAAATCAATGAGTCCAGGAAGCAAAGGAACATGGCAATGGTTTCAGGAAGCAAAGGAACAAGGCAATTAATCCAGAAAGATATAAAGCAAGTAGTCCAAGAAACTCCAAACGTTGGCAATGGCACACAACACTCCATGAATTCAGCATTTGTTCCCGACAAATGTCCCTCTCCACAGCGTCTCCTTAAAGCTCAGTCCCCAAGGGTGCCTTGTGAAGAGGGGTGCGGCACTCTCCTCCCAAGTCGTTGGGTTAGCCTATGCTGTTCCCACCTTCTCTCTACTCTCCATGGTCAGGGATCAGGAGGGGGTAGTCCTTGCTCATCGCCTGAGCTCTGTTGCTCCTCATGATCACTGCTTGCCCTCTTTTGGTCATCCTGCACCCCTTCCTCCCTGCCTACAAGCCATCCAATCCTGAAAAGACCCTGACCTGACTCAGCCTGCTCCTCCCCACATTCTTCTGAAGCCCCCTTGATCTCCATTGGCTCTGGCTGTCTTCCTCCACAGAGTCTGGCTCCGATGGGGGAATGACAGCACCCTCTACTCTTTTTGTTTTGATTTTCCAGGCCACAGAGTTTCCCCATGATTTCTTACTCATGAACTGTATCAGAGCAGTTCAGGCCATGGTTATTAAGAAACTTGATTAGATCCCAGAATATTAAAATATGAGCTACTCCCTAAACTGACATTTTGGTATATTTCTTTCTTCTTTCAGTAACTTTTCTTGGTGTTTGCAACAGTGTAGAAGCCATTGGTGGGATTCAAATTTTCTTACTACTGGTTTTGTGGGCATGGCTTGGTGGGCATGGCTTGGTGGGCATGGCAGGGGGAGGATACTGTAAAATCTCCAGTCAGAGGTGGTATTTAGCAGGTTCTGACCAGTTGTGGAGAACCGGTAGCAGAAATTTTGAGTAGTTTGAAGAACCGGCAAAGGTGGTATTTGCTGGTTCTTCCTACTCAAATTATCAAGCCCTTCTCTACAACTCTATTCTTTCTGTTAAACTTTTTTTTGTTTTTTTTTAAGGAAGGACGTCAGAAGGATAATACATCTCTGAGAAGATAACTGCACATTTATATGTTTTATTGTGTGTTTTATTGAATGAAATACATACTATAGGCAACTCATTTAACAACAGGCAGCTCTTAAATCAATTGCCTAGAATCAGAATATATTGATTACAGGCATGCTGGCAGTACTGAAACATTTCATCAAGAATAATTCTAAAGTCCATCCTTTACATCCATTTTTAATGAGCCATACTAAATCATCATACCAGCCAGAAAAGAAGAAAACATGGAGAATTCTATTAAGTAGGAGTGTACATCTTTACATTAAAACAAAGAGCTCACTAAAGATTATGTAACTAAATCAAAGTTATAACCTGACGGATTCTAGCCTCTGGAAAGAGCGATGTTATGAAACCTCAAAAGATCCTGCTGCCAAAATAATTCAGCATCAGGCCATTAGATTTTGGAAGTACAAGAAACAAGAACAAACTTGTTTGATTTTTTAAAAATATTCCCCAGCAATATTTTTAAATTTTACAATAACTAATTTTAAAAAGCCAATGGAGAAGCTCAGTTCATTCCTGACACCATTACCTTGCCTTAGAAAATTATTTTAAAAATTAGCTGTCACAAAAAAGTTCCTCATTCCTAGTTCAAGATGTTCTCCTGTCAATAGCGGTTTAACTAAACAAAACTCAGATTACTCAAACTGTATGAGATTAGCATTCTAGACATGCTCGGGTTGCATCATTCTTTGGACATGCAATGTGAGTGGACTCACTCAAAAAATCAAGCATGCTTTGAGTGATTAGTGGAAAACGGAGAAGCGACTGCCCTAGTACCCACTAGCTGGACACTAAAATGGATGACTTGAAGACCCTTGCTTAAGAGGAATGGAAAATTTGAGGCTCAGACAAATGTTAGGAATTTGTTTAAACTATCCAAGAAAGTAGGCAGCTACCATACACTTTTTAACCAGCATGTGTGCTAATTCCTAAGGATGCAGTTTGTGGGCTGTTTATTCCATAACATGTGCAAGATCAGGATGCAGTTTGTGGGCTTTTATTCCATAACATGTTCTCAAACTATGCTTTTTTGTGAAACTTTCTAAAGTAGATGTTCTCAAATTTTGGAAGAAGGATCTGAAATAGGTCTCTTTCCAAGTGATCAATGCAAGGAAGAAGGATGGTTGAGAATTCAGGTACATTTGACTCAGTTTAGTGAAAATGAAGATTAAGACTTAACTTTAGATTCTAATTTGCATTATGTGATACTGGTGCAATGTTCTGTACTAATTTCATCAGATGTTATAAATTAAAAGAAATATATGGAATTTTACTTGCACTAAAGCTGACAAATGTTGCACTTGATGTTATATAAATTGGCTTGCAAAACACAGGGATATTGACTTCAAAGGAAAGTCTGAGGGTAAAAAAAGATAGAAATTAAACTTTTTTTTCCTTTTATTACAATGTTGTAACTCATGATAGTGAGTTTCAATACACATCTCAATGCAGTAAGGTTTATATAATTAAAATGATGTTCTATTGCTTTAAAATATTGAAAATAAAAAGAGAAAAGTAAAAATGCTATCAGTATTATTTGCTAGTTGCCAGAATTGCAAGCATAATATTAATTTTTCATCCCAAATTGAGTACAAGTTAAAGTTGAACTTGACTTCTGGCAATTTCACAGACACATACTGTACATGACAACATTCCAAAATCTTTCTTCAGCCTCTCATCCTTTCAGTTTCAATGCCTAACCTTTCCTTTTTAGAAAAGTACTTATGTATTGTTTTAATAAGAAGTGTTCTCTATTTCAACTGAGTCAGCTGATATCTGCACAGGGTGGGTATAAAAAAAAGTCCAGATGGAAATTGTGACATACATACAAAGTCTTGTCACTTCATATTACCTGTACATGATCTCATAAACTTGTATGAAGGGAAGGGAGAGCTTTGACTGTACAGTCACAGGTACCCAAACCTCCACAGATGCTACTGAAGGTCACCCAAATTTTGGTGCCAATTGTAAAGTCAACAATGGGAAGTAGATTTTGAATCTCCACACCAGCATCCATTGTGGCTTTTTAAGAAGTCAGACATTTAATTCCCACCCCCATTAAGCTCATGTTAATTTTGAACATCATGATGCTAGCTAGAGGTATATCCCCAGATGAGTGAGTCTTCACGTTTTCCAGTATTTTTCGTACAATAATTGCTGGAAAACAGTTGATGTGTAGGAAAAGCTGGGCTGGATGGAAGCTCAGTATTTAGCTAAATCATAGGATGCCACAGCTGTTTTTTTCCTACTTAGCTGTTTGCCACCCATCAACTGAGCAGCTGCTGAAGAAAAATCATGAGAAGGGAAGACATTATTGATTAAACACAGTAGTCATTGGAAGAAAAGTGCTGACAGGGCTATGAAATTATACTTGCTCTGTAGCAATGGAAAACCCAGTCTAGCATATTATTTCAGTGATTAACCATCAAAATGGATCCTGGTTTTAGATAAAGACTCATAGACCACTGTTGTTTTAAGAATCATTTGTTGGATTAAGCCAATGTGTAGGGATTCAATAACCAGCCATTTCAGTGTCCAAAGATGTCTGCCTGCCTGGGCAGTGTTTATTCTTTTTATACCATTTTTACAAGCAAGGAAGAGTAGCATAGATACAGCATTTGGATTGGAGAATAGATCCCACATGGGTGAAACCCCTCAACCACATTGGTGCAACCTCCCAACCAATCCATAAGACTAGTGGTGATGTTAGTAAATGAGATCACCTATATACCTGGAAAATCAGGGACTTTCCAACCCAACAGATACAGGATGAATAGAGGATGAGCTCATGGGATAGCAAAAGAGGCCCCCTCCACCAGGCTGCAGTGTGCTGCCAGCTTCTAGTGTCATCCAGGGAAACTCAGTGGCTACCACACCAATGTTCATCTATTCTTAATCTTTGCCAGCAAGCTGTAATAAATCTAGAAGCAATGTATCATAATAGGATGCTTTGGCTTTAGGGCAAGCACAGAAGCCTTTTGAGTCTGCAAATTTAATATTTGCAGAGAATTCCTTTGTACTAATCTTGCCCTGAACCAAGACTGTTCCTTTTTTCAGATTTTACTGACAATGAAATATTTGATAAAGTCAAGGGATTTGGTTACAATATGTTACAAGCCTAAAAGATTTTCAGTTAGTTTGTTATCAAGCCCTGTCCATTAAAACTAATCCATTGGGGAACATTATACTGCGACCAAACATTACTTGCTATTTGTAATATGAACCTCAGTGGTGCAGTGGTTAGCATGCGGTACTGCAAGCTACTTCTTCTAACTGCCTGCTGACTGCAATTTGGCAGTTCAAATCCCACCAGGCTCAAGGTTGACTCATCCTTCCATCCTTCCAAGGTGAGTAAAATGAGGACCCAAAATTGTTGGGGGGCAATATGTTGACTCTAAACTGCTTAGAGAGGGCTGTAAAGCACTATAAAGTGGTAGATAAGTCTAAGTGCTATTGCTATTGCTACAGTCCTAGCCCACTGCTGGCAGATAAGCATTTACTACTTCAATTCATACAGAATATTTGAGAAGCCCATAGAGGTTATTTCTGTTTGGGGATGTATAAATTCAATATCTCCACTGAGCTTTTTGGCTCAAAAAATAAGCTGTCCTAAGTCTTTTCCTTACCATGATGAACAACCAATATATGAAAAGAAGTGTTTGGAGGTGAGAGTTTATGATCTGGTGCTTTTGTTTTGTGATGTATTTGTGAAGAGTGAGATTTTTAAAAAATGGTCATCAGAGTTTGCAACCTTTCCAAAACATTATTTTTTTCCATGGAAATACAGCCAATATTTCCTATGTTGTAGGATAATAAACTAATTGGAAAGAAGTCACTGAGATGTGAAACAGTCGTGGCATTTTTATTTGAGCTGAGTCACATTATGTTGTCAATATGACAATTAAGTTAGCCAATTAAAGGTGGGTGCTTTTATCAAATTAAAGTCCAGGATTCTAAAATAGTTAAGCAATTAAATTACTTTGTTCATAAAATATGGTTATTATATGCCTAACTGCATATTGCAAAACCACAGTAGCAAGGAAGTATTATCAGTTGTATCTAACAGAAAGAATGATATAAAAGATAGCATCAAAGAGATTTTTAAAAATAATTGATTAGAGATATTGAATAGGAACCATATCAAAATATGTAAGGCAGATGCTAGATACACTGAATGTGTTCCTGTTCATGTTGAGAGAAAAAAAACCACTCACTATTTAAACATATATCCAATTCACTGCAAAGTCCTTTCTCCCTAATATTTTTTCTTACTGGTTTTATACTGTAAATTAGCCTGTGCTTTGCAAACAAAAATCTGACAGGCTCAACCTTTGGACAGTATAATTTATCTCCAGGATTACTCTAGGCCAAAGCAGAAAAGCTTTTGGATTAAAAGGCTAAATTGACAGCATGTGATGGCTACTGTCATAAAATAGTTGCCTTAGAGGTGTAGACAGTCCCTGTGATGAAATGTCCAACAGACCCAGGAAACATGAAGGGATGGGTAACATCATTACAGGAGAGAGGTGAACCATTCTCTGAGCTTGTGGGTTGGCTTCCAAATGTTTCATTACCAGGGGCAAGAGCAATAGCAATAGCACTTAGATTTATATACCACTTTACAGCCCTCTCTAAGCTGTTTACAGAGTCAGCCTATTGCCCCCAACAATCTGGGTCCTCATTTTACCCACCTCAGAAGGATGGAAGGCTGAGTCAATCCTGAGCCTAGTGGTATTCAATCTGCCAAATTGCTGGCACCTGGCTGCAGCAGAAGTAGTTTGCAGTGCTGCACTCTAACCACTGCGCCACCAAGGTAACATCTTCAGCAAAGTTTAGGGGATGCCAGTGTTCTTTTGTTTATAAGGGCTTTGTGTGGTCAGTAGGTTTTGTGATGGGTCAGGTGTGAGTCATCGGTGAGTCTTGTGATGGGGAAATTATCTCAGGTGAGGGTCAAGCAGCACTTCACCGCCCAATGACCCACACCTGAGGTAACTTCTCCATCACAAGACACATCACCAAATTCCCACTGATAACTCACACCTAATCCAGGATTTACCCTGACATCCCCTAAAACATGGGTGACAAACTCGCGATATCATGTCATCAACTTTTTTCCCCTTCACTAAACCGGGGGTGGGCATGGCCAGCACATCTGGCCTGCGGGCCACAAGTTTGACACCCCTTCCCTAAACTCTCCTGCAAATGTTATCTAACCAACCCACAAGCTCAGAGAACTAACCTTCACCCTCATCCTATACCCAAGCTACAGATATTCACCACTATTGCAAAGGGATTAATGTGAGATCCTGCAATACTGGCAAAATCAAGAAAGAAGTGCCATTTGGATTTCTGGAAATATTTTTTACTGCCACTATGGTGATGCAACAGACTCTTGAAAACCTGTCAAAGCAAGTGTCCAGATCACCTTAGATCTAATAATTAAGGCAAAGTTACTCTGAATCTCTTTCTCATGGATTCCCTCTCCTCGGACTAAGAAATCTTCTCGGTTGTGGTTTAAGCTCCCTCCTCTATGTTCTGTTGGATGTTCCATCAGAGTCCCAAAGGACCTATCTATTTGAAGGATAAATGTTGGGAACAGAGTAGCTTCCACCTCTCATTCTAGGATCAAAGGATGTTGCCAGCTGCCCCTACATATTCTAGCCTATTTTTTGTGGATAAGCACATTTCTAAACAAAACCTTCAACAACAACCATTGCAATGGTGGTATTCTACCAGTTTGGCCCAGTTCAGCCGAACCGGTAGCTCTGAGGATCATATGTGAGCGAACCGGTTCACTCCGATGATCAGCTGCTGGGCCCTCCCACCTGCGCCAGCTCATACTGACCTTTATTTCCTGCTTTTGAAGCTCAGCTGCTTCGCGTGACACAGTGGATTGCTGTACATCAGCTGTTGAAGACACGGGGGGAGTGCAGGATTGCAGTAGAAGGCCAGTATTAAACCCTCAGTGTGCACGTGCAAAGCACGCCCACCAAGCCACACCCACAGAATCAGTGATAAAAAAAGTTGAATCCCACCACTGAACCATTGATAGCTTTTATCTTCTGAGAAATGAGAAAATAGAAGTACTCTTGGAAATAAAGCTGATTTGGGGATGGGGGTCTTTTGCAGCATGCCAACATTCTATGTGTAATAATTTCATTAGTTTATTATTTTCTTGGGAAAAGATAGTTCAATACTTTCTCACTGCTTTCCATAAGCCATAAAGATAAAATTCATTCCCACCAGTGTCCATGCTACTAAAGATATTCTTCTACAACTGTTCTGGACTAATCTTCCACTTGGTAAAGCAACTGTTTATCAGCCTGGGATTCCTTGGTGCCAGGCAGGGGTGGGATTCTACCTGGTCGGTCCAGTTCTATAGAATCGGTTGTTATGATTCTGCCCAGTTTGGAGAACCGGCAAATCGCACCACTGGCTGGCTCTGCCCCGCCCCACCCTGTCCACTCCTTACCTGGCATGTGCGCCATTTTTCCTTTTATTTTCCAACCATCAGCTGTTCCAACTATCAGCTGTGCCGGGAGATTTAGATTAGCTAGAAAACAGGAAATCATTCTTGCTTTCTAGCTAATCTAAAAGCAGAGCTGAACCTTCCTTAGGACTGAAGCTTCTATTTTTCAGTGCAGACTCAGGTAGCAGATTGCAGAATGGTAGATTTCTAAGTGAGTCTGTGATTCTGGGAGCAACTGAATCTGCCTGCCTATTTTGCCTAATTTTGGATAAAAGTTGGTCTTTTTTTATAAAAAAAATCAATATTTATATAAATATTTACAATATTTACATACAAACCATGCCCGTCCAGTCACGTGACCACCAAGCTACGCCCACAAATTAGGCCACAGCCACAGAACCGGTTGTTAAGAAATTTGAATCCCACCCCTGGTGCCAGGTCAAAACATTTTCCTTGGATACTTATAGCACTTGTGTCACACCTATAACATTATTAATTCTCAGTAGAATTACTACTGTCCACATCACTTTATTTGACAAGTTTATAGAGCAGCTAACCATTATATCTTAGTAGCTACTTAATCATCAGTATCTGGTATAAGTGCCTGGTAGCATAAAAATTGTTCCCAGAAGTATTTTTAGATAGATAGATAGATAGATAGATAGATAGATAGATAGATAGATAGATAGATAGAGATAGAGATAGAGATATTGTTAAGTTTGCATAGAGATACAGACGCGGAGTGCTTCAGCTCTTAGTTTTATTGTGACTTCAGCTCAGAACAGACCCAATTTGGCTTAGCCGAGGCAGCTATATATAGCCGGCTGCCTCGGCTTACAGCCAATCCGAGTGCAGGGTTTTCCCGCACTTTTAAACCAATGATTTCAAACACTTTACAAGAACAACCAATCAATTCAAACTCTGCATACATAACACCCCTCCCCACTACGTTTGGTCCATACTCAAACCCCATCTATCTAATATACTCTTGTAAATAGGTGGGGCTCTTACGTGCTGAGACCTACGTGGTTCAGGTGTTTTAGGGTTCTCACATGGTGAGGGAGGAAATGTGTCCGTTAACATCTCCTTACTTGGACTTCTAGTATTGTTATAACCTGTTTGGTTACTACAACCTGGTCTCTCCTCCCAATCCATCTCCAACCCAATGTCAGCACCTAAGTCTGGTAGTGATGTGCAATCTTCCATTTGTAAAAATGGTTGTTGGCACTGTGACAGGTTTTGGGATGGTTAGCTCATTACACATGGGGTTGATCCTTGCTTGCTGATTACCTTCATAATCCCCCCCTTCCCCCCTAGGAGAGGCAGTAGGTATGGGAACCAGAGAGGAGCAATGGCGATGCTCCTGAGGTAGTCTGGACCGTAACTGATCTATGTGCCTGCTCCAGAGGACACCATCCTCTGTTTGAACCCTGTAAGACCTGGGGCCTGTAATTTGGGTTATCTCTGCAGGAATCCATAATGGTTCACCCACAAGGTTTTTTGCATAAACAGAATCACCCACAGTGAATGTGCGAGTTTTGCTCATGGAATCTAGTGGTGCATTGGGTGCGTAAGTGGGATGAAGGCGGTCAAGGGGAGATCTGAGTTTCCTACCCATCAACAACTCGGCTGGGGTTAAGTTAGTTGATGGTTTGGGAGTGATATGCTGGACACTGAGTAGTTTTTCAACTTTCTCAGTGATGTCCCCTGGACCCAATTGTTGCAGTTTCTCCTTGGTAAATCGTTCCATGCGTTCAGCCCAGCCTTTAGCTGAAGGATGCCCAGGGGCTGTAAGGGCGTGTCTGATATCCTGCTGTGCTAAATATTCAAAAAGGTTGGAAGTAAATTGAGGACCATTGTCAGAAACAAGTACATCAGGCAACCCATGAGTTACAAAAAGTTTCTTAAGCTGTTTGATAACAGCATCTGCTGTGGTGGATGCCATGGGAATAACCTCTAACCATCTGGAGTATGCATCTACTACAATAAAGAAAGTGTGCCCTCTGGTAGGGCCAGCAAAATCAATGTGAATCCTGGACCATGGGCCCCTAGGCCATTCCCATTCCTGTTTGGGGGTGAGAGGTGGAGCAGGCCTGACTACCTGACAGTTGGGACAGGATGCAACCCAGTTTTCAACCATTTTGTCAATACCTGGCCATCATACATAACTCCTGGCCAATCCCTTCATTCTGACAATTCCCGGATGACCCTCATGTAACATTTCCAAAACCTCTTTTTGCAGTTTTGCAGGAATAACCACCCTGTTACCCCACAAAATACATCCTCTTAATACAGATAATTCAGTTTGCCTGGACTTAAAAGGTTGAGCCAGGTGAGGTAGATCTTGAAGAGGCCAACCTTTCTTAATCCAGCCTATAATAGGAGCCAAAAAGTGTCTTTGGCAGTCTCTCTGGCAATTTCAGCAGCATTGGAAGCTTGGCAGTTTCTAGGAAAAAGTTCAAAGTCTACCTTGTGGCAAGGAAGTGGGCAACGACTCAGTGCATCAGCATGTCCAATGTCCTTGCCAGGCTTGTGGATAGGTTTGTATGAATAAGCAGCAAGAAATTCAGTCCACCTCAGCATTCTTGGTGACAGGATAGTAGGTGTAGGTTTGTCTCCTGCCACAATGCCTAACAAAGGTTTGTGATCTGTAACAATGGTAAATGTTCTCCCATACAGATATTCATGAAATTTCTTAACAGCTGCAACAATTGCCAATGCTTCCTTGTTCAATTGGCTGTAATTCTTCTCTGCTTTGGTCAAAGTGCGAGAGTAAAATGCAATAGGGGCTTCTCTCCCACTGGGAAGCCTGTGGCTCAAAACCCCCCCCTCCAAAGGGAGATGCATCACAAGTCAGTACAACAGGCAAATTCTCAGAGAACTGTATCAGTACTGCATCAGACATGATTAGTCTTTTAATACTGTTAAATGCTGATTGTTCCTTCCTCCCCCAGATCCAAACAGATTTTTTATCAAGTAATCTGTGCAATGGTTCAGCAGTGGTTGCCTTCTGAGGTAGGAACATGTGATAAAAGTTAATGAGTCCAAGGAAGGCTTGCAAATCTGTTTTGCATTTAGGTCTGGGAGCTTCTTTGATTGCTTGAACCTTGGCATCTGTAGGGTGGATGCCATGCTTGTCAATCATGTAGCCCAGGAACTCAACCTTGTCAGTTTTAAGAGTGCATTTTTCTTCCTTGACTTTTAACCCCGCTTCCCTGAATCTGGTAAGGACTTCTCTGAGTCTTTCTTGTAAATGAGTGTCATTTTCAGCAGAGATTAACACATCATCAAAGTAAGGCACTACCCTGGCAGTCCTTGGAGCATCCTTTCCATAAGGCTTTGAAAGATGCCTGGTGCCACGCTTACTCCAAATTGTAACCTTTACATTTGAAGGCACCTCTATGAGTCACAATGGTTTGGGCCTCTGCAGTGGCATCATCAACTGTTAGTTGTTGATATGCCTGGGCCAGATCCAATTTGGCAAAGACTGTACCCCTGCCAAGTGAATGTAATAGATGATGCACCACTGGAACTGGTATGCGCTCTGCTGCAGCGCATGGTTCAGTGTCCCCTTATAGTCTCCACAGATTCTTACTGACCCATCAGTCTTGACTGGTGTGACTATGGGTGTCTCCCACCTGGAGTGGTCAGTGGGCTCTAAAATCCCTTGAGCTATTAATTTGTCTAATTGTGCATCAATTTTTCCTTTAAAGCAAATGGGACCCTTCTGGGCTTTAAACGAATTGGGGCACCCTGGGATCTAGGTTGAAAGTGATAGGGGTCCCCATATACTTGCCCAATCCTTCGCTGAAGACCTCTGGAAACTCAGACTTCAAGGCCTCCTCCCATTCAGAGTTGCTCACGTGATTGATGCCAGTCACCTCGATGCCTAGTGGCTTGAACCACTCAAGTCCCAGCAAGCTTGGGCGATCCTTGTCCACGATGGTCAGGGGCAAACGTTTGGTGTGGCCTTTGAACTTCACGTTGAATTCTCTTGTTCCAACTACTGGAATCTTGTTCCCTTGGTAGTCTTTAAGAGTCAGTGCTTGCTTCTGGAAATGTTTCTTCTGAATGTTGGGAAGTAGCCTGTGAATAGTGTCCCATGACACCATAGATAAATATGAGCCTGAGTCCACTTCCATTTGGCAAGGCCTTCCTTCAATGAGTACCTTCACATGTACTTTTCTGCTTCTTAAGGGTGAAGAATGACCAATGGTGACTGTTTGATGAGTTTCATTCTTCCCATTTGCTTCTGAGTTGTACCCCATTTTCTCACTGAAGTTGTTGGGCTTGAATTCTTTCTCAGGAAATTTCTTCCTACTAGGTGGAGTTCTGGATGATTTGCAGACTCTTGCTGGATGACCTCTTTTCTCACAACGTAGGCAGATGGTGTCTAAAAACTTGCATTCAGTGCGGGGGTGCCCCCCCAGCCTCTGCAATAAAATTCTTGCCTCTTTTTCTAAGGTCTTTCCTTTTCTTCTCCATTCTGAGTCTATAAATTCCTTCCTCCACCTCACTACAGTCTGAATCAGAATCTATTTGCTCGCAATGGGTTGTTGTGGACTTTTCCACATCAGAATGGCTTGAGGCCTTGTTAATTTTCTTCATGGCTGCTGCTGAGGACTTGGTTGCTTCCGCTGAAACAGCTTCCTCTATGGCCTCCTTAAACGTGATCTTAGGTTTCATTAGTAATTTGCTCTGTAAGACCTTATCTTTAAGGCCTAGAACAAACCGATCATGCATGGCCTCTTCTAAGTTGGTAAACTCACAAGCACCCCAATGTCCCTTAAACTTGCCACAAAGTCGTTAACATTTTGCTTTCCCTTGATCCCGACGATAGAATTCGTGTTCTTAATGAGGCACGATACTTGTGGGGTAATGGGCTCTTAAAGCTTTTCTAAATCAGACCATTCCATTACCTTCAAGTCTGCAGCTCCGCCAATGCCTTCGCCATCTTGAAGACTGCCGGACTGCAGTGCGTGTGAAATACCGCCCTCTTCCGCTTCTTGGGGATGTCGGCGAGGTCGTTTCCTTCCAAATACATTTGAAAGCGATCCGCATACGATTCCCAGTCTTCTGCCGCCGGATCAAACGGGCTGGGGGTGTTCAGCGCAGCCATCTCGCTCTTCTGCTTGTCTTCCGCGTTGTCTCTTCTTCAGGGGAATCTCACCTTCGTCGCCAGTGTTAAATTTGCATGAAGAGTCAGACGCGAAGAGCTTCAGTGAAGAGCTTATTAAGTGACTACAGCTCGAATGGACCCAACTTGGCTGGGCTACGGCTGCTACTTATAGCCAGCAGCCGTAGTTGCCAGCCAATCAGAGTGCAGGGTTTTCCCGCACTTTTTAAACCAATCATATTTGACAATTTACAAGAACAATTCAAACTAAACCAATAACATTCAAACCTACATACATAACAGATAGCTTCAGATAAAACAAATGAAACCATCAGCTTCTTGAAGATTATAGCTGATGGATTCTGGAGAAGTGGTTTCACATCTAGGAATACTTGTGTCATAATCCATTTGTCAGCCTTTAAGGGAGCAAAGCGTTGGTTTTGTGGCAACAGATTGCTGAAATCTGGTTATTATGCTTGTGGTTTTAGCTGTCTATTATTCTGTGAAAGAATATGAAAAGAATGTGAAAGAAAAAACAGGAGCTGGGTTAAATTGATATTCTGCCTTGGTGATCCTAGACACTGAATCATATTGGTGCCTTTCTGGGTCTTGTTACGTATTGAATATATATAGTTGTGTTAAGCTCTGCTAAAGTGAAACTAACCTTTAGAGATGACCCTAACTGTTAACTCCAACTGTTTTGGAGGGAAACTTAGAACATTCCTATTTGGGCCAGCTTTTGCAAGTATTATGATTGGTTACAGACCTGTCGACCTAGATTGTAAATTACAGGCATTTGCCTGCTGTTCCTCAGTTCCAGTTTTGAGTCAGTAAATGCTGTTGTAGCTATGCTGGTCTGCTTCTTGCCTACTGAAGCCCACTACACAATAGGTCTTATACTTATTTACTAGCTTTTGCTAGGCAAACTAATTCTAAGCAGAGAAGCTGCCAACATTTCTAGCCAAGAAACTTACCCAGCAACTTTTCATTCTCCAATTCCTGTAAAAACAAGTAAGATGTAAAGCCAATTTGATACAAAGGTCAGGACCCTTGAGGGAAATTCCTTCTTTGTTTATGATACTGATTGTTAATACACCTGCATATCTGTCCTCAGGTCTAAATCATGGGCAGAATTAAGACTGGTGGAATCCTGATATTATTGAACTTGAACTTATTAAAGGATTTGGGATTGTTGTTGTTTTTTATGTATGGCAGCTTGTTCTACTTGTCTTGAAATGACCACAACCCTGATCTAAGAAGAGACTGGACAGCCACGTGTCTCAAATTGTATAGGATTGCCTGTTTGACCAAGGGGTTGGACTAGAAGACCTCCAAGGTCCCTTCCAGCTTTATTCTGATTGATGAGCAAACCCCACTCCTTTTTTTTCTGCACCTTGACTGTGTTTGCTAACCCAGCTCAGCAAACTTCAAGATGCCAATCCCGAGATCCATCTATTCTCCATTAAAATTAAGTCTGCTCTTTCCAAACTCTCATGGTGGTTTCTGATTTTCTGCTATGCTAAAGTATGCTCAGGCACTATGTCTAAACAGATACCATAATGATCTTAAACTCTGAGAAAGAAAGAAAGAAACCTATGCTGAGAGCAGCTCTTACCCAAGAAGGCTCTACAAAATGTGCAGAGAAGAGCAACCAGGATGATTAGGGGACTGGAGACTAAAACATAGGAAGAACGGTTACAGGAACTGGGCGTGGCTAGTCTAGTGAAGAGAAGGACCAGGGGAGACATGATAGCAGTCTTCCAATATTTGAGGGGCTGCCACAGGAGGAAGGGGTCAAGCTATTTTCTAGAGCACCTGAAGGCCAGACAAGGAATAATGGATGGAAATTGAACAAGGAGAGATTTAACCTGGAAATAAGGAGAAACTTTCTGACAGTGAGAACAATCAACCCATGGAACAGCTTGCCCTCGGAAGTTGTGGGAGCGCCATCACTTGAGACCTTCAAGAAGAGATTGGACTGCCATTTGTCAGAAATGGTAGGGTCTCCCTGGGCGGGGTTTGGACTAGGTGACCTACAAGGTCCCTTCCAACTCTGATTATCTGTAAACTATCTGTAAGAAACATAGGTCTCAACTGGATCCCTCCCACTTCTGTCCACTCTGAAGTTTTTGCCCTCTGCAGTGCCATATTAACAACTCTGCCTCTGAATTGTCACCTGGAGCAGAAACCAGCTGCATAGCGAAGGGGTGCTAGATGATGAGGCTAGACTCCTTGGGAGTAACATCCTCCTTAAGAGTTGTCCCAGGGGGAACTGCTAACGAGCAGCAGATGAGCCTGAGAAAGGCTCAGCTGCTAGCAGCACAAGCCTTCACTCAGCAGGCAAGTCAGGTTGCGAGGAAACAACATACGTGGCTGTCCTTTTGATGTCTTTTATCCGGAAACATTGACTTTGTGTTGCTTACTTGGGCATTCTCATCCTTCTGCTCATTCATCATGGATTCTGTATTATTCTGCGCCTTCGACATAATGACTGTCCTTGATGATTCTTTAGCCCACTGATGAAAAGACATTCCCAATCTCCCTGGGAACTTCCCATATCAAGCAAAAGGGGTGCAGGCAGGGGACAAACACGTGAATGCAAAATATTAGTGGTGGGGAAGAGATGGTTCATAGGAGGCAGGACAAGCCCTCTTATTCATGCCACGACTTTTGCAACCTTCCATGTCAAATTTTACAAGAGGGGACTAAGTTTCCCACCAGTGTTTGCAGTGGTACATAAGCGAGCACGAAACCAGACTGCTAATTTTGTCTTTCCCCAATCCTCACAAAATGAATGTGGGGGGCGGAAAATGGTTGTGTGCAAACAGTCGTCATGGTGTTCGGCACAGTTTACATTGGGGAGTTTGAATTTTAAAGCCTTGCATCAAGGAAGGTTAATGTCAAAAAATAAAAATAAAAAAGAATGATTTGCATTTAAAAAAGATGCTTAAGCAATTATGCTAATGGTGACCTAATTGCCTGGAAAACAAGGACATATGTTGCAAGATTTTGTGAACTTAAAGGGTCCCAGAATGTGCTATTGATTTTTGAAATGTAGAAACGATATCACCAGAGCCTGGTGTGCTAATGTGGACAATAAACGACTTGTGATTTTGTATTATAGGAATGGACAGACAATAGAATCTATGAAAGTTGGGCTTTTTTGATGGACTCTGAGCCTGTTCCACTAAATCCAAAGATAAGTATTAATGTAAACTTGTAGAGGAGGCTGAATGGACGGGTACTGAGTAGAAAATAAAATAGAAGGTGAAAGGCCTGGACCTGAAGACACAGAAATGTTATAGATTTGTCCTACTGTTGTATCTGTATCTTTTGTATCTGTTGTATTTTGATTTGGAAACACAACTTCCCAGTTCAGGAATATTTTCAGTCTTTCAATTGGAATAATGTAATAAATAACCATCATGCATTATCAGAGCATATAGATAGTCCTTGACTTATGACCACAATTGAGCCCAAAATTGCCATTGCTAAACAGTTAAGTGAGTTTTGCCCTATTTAGAATAGAATAGAATAGAATAGAATAGGAATAGGAATAGGAACAGGAACAGGAACAGGAACAGGAACAGGAATAGGAATAGAATAGCAGAGTTGGAAGGGACCTTGGAGGTCTTCTAGTCCAACCCCCTGCTTAGGCAGGAAACCCTACACCACTTCAGACAAATGGTTATCCACTCTCTTCTTTAAAACTTCCACTGTTGGAGTATTCACAACTTCTGGAGGCAAGTTGTTCCACCAATTAATTGTTCTAATTGTCAGGAAAGTTGCCTCTCTCCTTGATTAGTTTCCATCCATTGCTTCTTGTCCTGCCTTCAGGTGCTTTGGAGAATAGCTTAACTCCTTTTACAACCTTTCTTGCTACAGCTGTTAAGCGAATCACTATAGTTAAATTAGTAACACGGTTATTAAGTGAATCTGGCTTCTCCATTGGCTTTGTTTGTTGGAAGGTCGCAAAAGGGGATCACGTGACCCCGGGACCCTGGAATTGTCATAAATATGAACCAATTTCCAAGCATCTGAATTTTGACCATGTGACCATGGGTTGCTGCAACAGTCGTGTGAAAAATGGCCATATGCAGGGGTGGGATGCTACCGGTTCTGCCCAGTCCTAAAGAGCCGGTAGCTCTGAAGAGCAGCAGACACTGAACCGGTTCTGTGTTTGTTGCTGTTTGGCCCACCCGTCCGCCCGGGCTCTTACCTGTCCTTTATTTCCTGCTTTTTCAACCTCAGCTGTGCCGCGCAAAGCAGCTGAGGTTGAAAAAGCAGGAAAAAAGAGGCTTTTCAAATGCTGTGCACCTGCGCGCAGCGCTTTTCAACTGTCTGGGTGGCATAGCTTATGGTTTCCTACAAGCGTGTGCAAAACATAATCATCGAACCGGTAGTAACGCTGGTTGAATCCCACCCCTGGTCATATGTCACATTTTTCAGTGCCGTTGTAATTTTGAACAATTACTAAATGTATTGTTGTAGTAAAGGTCTACCTGTACTGACTGGTGTTTTCAAATCCATTTATGGATATTCTTATTATTTATCTCGCATGGAGATGACATATACTATAAAATGGGTTGGGTCCAGTTTACAGTTCAATCTCTTATAAATTAATGTGAAAAATCAGCCTTAACTGAGGATAAGTGAGAATTTCAGTTTGGGTGAAAGTTTTTGTTTTCTGCTTTGTTTTAAAATAAAAACTTACCTTGACAGATTCATATATAGAAAGAAAGAGCTCTTAAATTTTGACCCTTGTGTTTTCTATACACATGTGATACTGAATTTTCTGATCATAGCAGTCAGACTTTATTCTGATCTGCTGATGACACAGGAGCAAAACCTCTTAGATTTGGATGGTACATATTGGTGACAGTTTCATTTGAGTTGTTTCTGGTAAAAAAGGTGTAAGGTACTTCAGAAACAATAAAGAAATTTATTTTTGAGAGAGAGAGGGAGGGAGGGAGAGAGGAGAATGCAAAATTGACAGATTTCTACGACCTTAAGAATAAGTAAGACGGAAATAATACAGCAATGAATAAAAGAATGATGGTAAAAGATTTCTCTGGATCCAGGCTCTTGAATGTCTTAATATTATGCACATAATTGTATTAGCATTAGAAATATAATGCAGGCCTACTTTAAAGTTGTTAGAACTACTGTCTAACTACTAAATGCAATGGACACTAGAAGGTCTAAGGCAGGGGTGTCAAACTCAATTTCACTGAAAGCCACATCAGGGCTGTGGTTGACCTTGGGGGGCGGGATGACTGGGCGGGTGTGGCCAACTGGGTGGTCATGGCCAATTGGGTGGGCTTGGTTGTTTGACGCCACTCCCCAAACTGCTGGCGTGTTTCCTCTTCGCATTGGGTGGACCAGCTGAAGCCAGGCTGGCCCGATCTTTCCATTCACATTGGGTAGACCAGGAGAGCCCCGCAGGCCAGATCTGACCAGATCATGGGCTGGATGCGGGCCACGGACCTTGACTTTCACACCTCTGGTCGAAGGGATAACCATTATTAGAACCAATGTAATACAGCCACTACAAAATGTATCTTACCTTTGAAATTACTGAGGAGAGCCCAACCCATGTTAACAATAAATGGTGGGCTTAGAATTTGTAGGAAAAGAAATTTAAACAATATTTCTATTTTTTGAAATTCTGTAAATGTATTACAGAACATATGCAACTGTTTTGTGTTTGTGTGTTGTTTATCCTTTTCCTTCCTTCCTTCCTTCCTTCCTTCCTTCCTTCCTTCCTTCCTTCCTTCCTTCCTTCATTTCGCTCTGAAGTAGAATAACAAGGAAGATCATGCAGAGAATAGCAAAATATCAGCAGGGAGCTTTCCGTACCAGAAATGTAGATCCCTGGTTTTGGCTAATAAAACCCTTGATGAGATGGTATGGGGATTTTGTTAGAAAATATTGGCACAGCTGCTTTGCCTGCATCCTGCAAGGCAAGGACAAAATATTGAGAGACCAAAGGGGAATCAGATCCAATGATGGGGAAATCTGCTAAAAGGAATTCTGACCCAGTAATGGTGCTGAATTTGAAGAGCAGAAGGAGGAAAGCAGATTCAGGGCTCTAGAGTGCAATCCAATTCTGCTTATTGGTTTGTTTGTTTCCTTTATTTCTCAAGCTGCCCAAAGATACCTTTGTGAGATCAGCAGCTACAGAAATGAATTCTGTTTTATTTTTAATTAACATTTTCACAACTGTATGATAAATTTTCTGAATCTTTCGTAAAAGAGATCATGTAAACAAAAACTTGAGGTGGCCATGCTAACTTTGTAATCTAGATTTAAGTTTAGTCTTATGTTAAAATGGTGAAGGCATCCATCACCTGGGAATTAAAAACACACACTGATTTAAAAGTTGCCTTCATTTTAATTCAAGAAGAGAAGAAGTTCTTGAAGAGGGCTCTTTTATCCTCTTCCACCAGGGAAGGAGATATGCTTCTTCCAAGAAGTTGCAGTTGCTACACTGAGAATATGATTAAAATGAAGAAGGTGGTTCAGAATTCTAATTTTTACCCATATACAAATCAGCTATTTGGCTAAAGCTCGCATAATGAAATGTCTGCTATTTCCTTAATGTAACATTGCTTGTTTACTCAGTTCTTTTGCTTAAAACTGAATAACCAGAGAGAAAGTACCCATATTTTGTACTTTATGTTGGTAATGTGCAAGCTCAACACACTGAACCATGAAATCCTTTGAAGATACTCTCAGCTTAACTCTATCTACACTGCAGACTTAAATTGGAGGCTGACTTTCCTTCAAGAGGCACAGTGATTATAATTCTGTGAGGATGTTATGGATATAATGTCTTCTCACCTACAATACAGGAAGAAAGTGCAGAACAGAAATCCAATGGTTAAATTTTAATAAAGATAGCCCTCATTTAGCACCTGCCCCATTTAGTGATTGTTCAAAGGGAGGACTAGGATAGCAATAGCACTTAGACTTATATACCACTTCACATTGCTTTATAGCCCTCTCTGAATGGTTTACAGAGTCAGCCTATTGCCCCCAACAATGTGGGTCCTCATTTTACAGACTTCAGAAGAATGGAAGGCTGAGTCAACCTTGAGCTGGTCAGGATTGAACTGTTGGCAGTGAGCTGAATTAGCCTGCAATCCTGCATTCTAATCACTGCGCCACCATGGCTAATTGAAAATGTAACTTTACTACTAATATTCACATTTATAACCTTAACAGGTCTATAAAGCAAGGTAAGTAAGATCGTAAGCACAAACACAGTTTCAGTTAGCAACTGCTTTGCTAATAACAACTTGCTGTTCCTAATTATGGTCACTAAATGAGGATTATTTGTACAGGAGAACTGTTATAGTCAGCTCAAGAAGTACCTAGATGGTCAGCAGATGAAATTCAGTGTGCAAGGCCAACATCCCCAGGAATGTCTCTTAATTTTTCTCAGCCTGCGAGCACCTGAGCACAAGAAAGATGGGGAATGAAGATTCAATATAAAACAAGTTATGTATATCTTGTGATTAGAACATTCTTTTCATCTTGTTGTCTCCCTCCTCCCCTTCTTTTTTTGAATTGGAAAGATGTTATTTCCATGATTTTTTTAGTAGAGATTTTCAATGTTTTTCAATGTTTATGTTTCATCTATTTTTTTTTCTGTCCCAGCTTGGGAAGCATACTACCATCTGCTTCCTTCAGATTCCTGTTTATCTCCCACAGTGCAATAGAGATAACCTACAGTCTACCAAACCCACAATCAGACTGGGCACCAAGTTGTTAACAGTTTCCATTGCCAGCTATTATATCAGAAGTTTCAGAGAAAAACAGTAGGGTTACCACACTAGACAAAAGAAAATATTGCAGGTTCATACATCAAGTAATTTAAGACACAGAGCTCTCTATAGCTCTTTCTCTACAGCACGACTTAGGAGAGAGGGGGGAGGGAGGGGGAAAGGGAGGGAGGGAGAGAGAGAGAGAGAGAGAGAGAGAGAGAGAGAAAATGAATGAATGAATGTTGGGAAATATCCAGCCAGGAGGGGGAGGCCTCTAATGGGGAATTAGCGTGGAGTCTTTGTGTAGTCACAAGAGGTCCAGAACTGATTCCCCATCCTTAAACCTCATAGAACCTTATTTATCTGTTCCCGAGCTAAGCATGGCAGTCTGTGGAGATTCTTATGTAATTGGCAGAATATAATAAAGTAGCGTGCATGACCTTTACATGTGTAGATCAGTTACTTGTGCTGACATAGATAGTTGATTTTAGATGAGAGAGGGGGGGGGAAGGAGGGAGGGAGGGAGAGGGGAGAGGGAGGGAGGAGGGAGGGAGGGAGAGAGAGAGAGAGAGAGAGAGAGAGAGATATTCCGCTGAGGTGACTGGGAACAGAGGCAATAGAAGCAAAATGGGAGGAGTGCATATTAGATGGTGTTCGGGTTTTTGTCAGTTCAGAGATTGGGTAGGCAGCACTTTATTCAGCAGTTGAAGATGGCTATACTACCAGAAACACTGAATTTATATTCTGAGAATGGTTTAATAATAAAAACAGGCACATGTCTCTTGAGCATCCTGGGCATTTTATGGCCCCTGGGTTACATCTGGCCCTTTGGCTGTTCCCTGTCCAGCCCACGTGAGGTTAATCAGAAATTAGAAATCAAATGTAAATAAATGCACCACAGGGGCAGGAGAAGAAGCTGCGTCAGGCCATGCTCTATCCTGATGACCGCCGGAGGGCAAAGAGAGAAAGTGGTTTTCAGCACCTGCACAGCACTTGCTTCTCTCATGGAGCAGCCTGAGGAGGCAACGACGGTAGAAGAGCAGCAACCAAGGTGCGGCGAGGCTCTGTGCTCCCTCTTTCCTCAACATGTTGGCACCTTTGGCCAAAGTCACCACGAAGAAGTTCAACTCCAAACATGATGGAGCTGAGGGGATCTCTGACAAAAAGTAACAGAAAGCAATCGAACAGCAACAGAAAGCAACTTCGACTTACATACCATTTCATAATGCTTTATAGCCCTCTCTAAACAGTTTAAAGTGTCAGCGTATTGCCCCCAACAGTCTGGGTCCTCATTTTATTGACCTTGGAAGGATGGGACCTTGAACCGGTCAGAATCAAACTCTTGGCTGTGGGCAGAGTTAGCCCATAATACTGCATTCTAACCATTGCATCGCCGAGGCTTAACATATTGATGAAGCACAGAATGAAATAGACAGAATGCTATTGTTTTTTGTGCAAAGAATTAACTGCTTGCCTTTAACATACTGCAAAGTATATACATTTTCAGTATTTTTTGTGAAGGTTAAAAGGGTGTTAGGGTTGTGTTTTATGTGTTAAGAACAAGAAAAGCAAATTCAGCGAAGACAGAAAATTAGTCATGGTAACAAGAGATATCGTTATGATTGTTCTAAATGTATATGTCTCCCAGCTTTTAATAACTCTGGACAGTTATCTATCCTTGGTATATAATTCTGAATACCAGGAGCTTGGGTTAGCTTTTGACTATATTTATTGCATATCAGCTTTCAAAATATATCATTTGAGATAGGATGCTAGACTAGAACTACCAGATTGGAGCTGTGAAAATCCAGATAACCCATAGGTCTCTTTGCCAGGAGTCCCCAAACCTAGTCCATGGACTCTGGGCCGTGGCATGCCAGCAACTGGGCCAGACAAACATGCAAAGCCCCATCATGTGATTCAGGCAGCACACAAAACCACATCCCCTCTGGTCCCTGGAAAAACCTCTCTCCATGGAACCGGTCCCTGGTACCCAAAAGGTTGTGAGTAACTGCTCTATGCTGCCATTTATTGGACATTATTGGATTTTGGTAACTCTCTGCTAGACAAGTGTTGATCTGCCTCAGAGCATGCATTTATGCAGAGAAAGCTTGAGCGATCACTGTTTTACATACTTCTGCCTCTACCTGTTTCTCTATGTTTGTTTACTTAACTTTCTAGGTCCTGAATGATATGGAGACCCTCATGGAGAGGACAGACCAGAGATGGTATTTAGCAGGTTCTGACCAGTTTTGGAGAACCGGTAGTAGAAATTTTGAGTAGTTTGAGGCAAATACCACCTCTGACTGGCTCCGCCCCATCTATTCTCTGCCTCCTGAGTCCCAGCTGATCAGCTGGGTCTTCTGTCATTGCCTTGCAGAGGAGAACAGAGCTGGAAAGCAGGTTAGTGGGGTGGGGAGGGAATGGAGATTTTGCAGTATCCTTCCCCTGCCACATCCACCAAGCCATGCCCACCAAGCCACACCCACAGAACCTTTAATAAAAATTTTTGAATCCTACCACTGGGATAGACCCTCTACTACAGGTGGATGCCCTCTAACATGAAATGGCACCAGGGGGCAGAATTGCTGGTCCTATTTTCTCTGGTTTCAGGGAGTCGTTTGCTGTTTTGTACCAGCTGTAGGGAAAAAAAACTTATCCATGTATATTGCAGGAGCAATGATTTGCATTCTATGCAAGTTTGATCCAGGCTTCCAGAGTGGTACTGCTTGTTTAATGTGCTTCTGTAACAACTGAGCAAACTGTGAAGTTAAAAGACTAAAAAATTTTTTTGAGTGAATGTAATAACAGAACTGCAGAACCACACTCTGCATGATTAATGTAAAGATTATTGCAGCAATATATGTAAAACAATTTAACAGCACAAGGTTATTTCAAATGATATTACAAATCCTCAGTGACACACACAGCGCATTCCTGGATTGGGATCTCCCCACTGCCCTTCTGGTGTCCCCTAAATCAGCAAACTGATCAGCAAGCAGGCAGGGTCTAGTGAAAAGAAGGACCAGGGAAGACATGATAGCAGTCTTCCAATAATTGAGGGGCTGCCACAGAGAGGAAGGGGTCAAGCTATTTTCTAAAGCACCTGTAGGCCAGACAAGGAATAATGGATGGAAACTGAACAAGGAGAGATTTAACTTGGAAATAAGGAGAAACTTTCTGACAGTGAGAACCATCAACCAATGGAACAGCTTGCCCTCGGAAGTTGTGGGAGCTCATTGAGACTTTCAAGAAGAGATTGGACTGCCATTTGTCAGAAATGGTGTAGGGTCTCCTGCTTAGGTGGGGGGTTGGACTAGATGACCTACAAGGTCCCTTCCAACTCTGATTATCTGTAAACTATCTGTAAGAAACATAGGTCTCAACTGCATCCCTCCCACTTCTGTCCAGTCTGAAGTTCCTTCCAACTCTGATTATCTGTTATCTGTTATAGGGAGCAGAAAGAGAGTTTGGGCCTTCAAATCACGAATCTTGGTGCCAACGTACCCTTTGAAAAGGCACCACATTGTATTTTCCTTTTAAGAATCTGATAGTAAAGGCTGAGAGAACTGTGGGAACTACTTACCTTGAAATTCTTGAACCCAAATGTAGCATTATTATGCTGCAGTGGAGCTCTGAGATATTGGCTGAGCCTGCATCTCTTCCATTTGGATTTGAGGCCTTTTACTATATGGTCATATAACTATGTATTCATTCATTCATTCATTCATTCATTCATTCATTCATTCATTCATTCATTCATTCTTCTACCCACATGTGTATGTTGCTTGCCACCCATGGGCCCTAGTATTGACTACCCCATGTTGGATTATGACAGTCCAGCTTCATTTTTGTGGCCAAAGAAGTCAAAACATGATTGAAGATGATTTGTTCAAATAGTTTAAAGAATTTTGAAGAAGAAAAGTTTGATTGAGCTGGGACGAGAGCTGTTTTTTTAGACAGTAGACTTGAGATCTTTTTGGAGGACTAGAGACTGGTTTTTTCACAATACTCAATGGCTTTATGTGTGAGTTTCCTCAGCCTCCAGTCCCTGCACAGAAACTTAATAAAAACTCCGTCTTGGATGCACATTTTTCGGAACTGTCTCTGTTTTTTAGAAATTGCAGAAATTCAAGGCTATGTTGAAAAGGAAACAAATTAATCTATACTAGATACAGGTTTCAAATTCTACTCTATGGCGAAAAGGTAAGGACATTATATAGTACAAAGTTTCTGCCTTAGTCTACATTCCATCTCAAATCTAGCAGGCTGATTCTATTCTTTAGGCAAACCAACGATGCCTTGGCTGTCTCACCACAGATGTTCAAGTGAGTGAAACACACACATGCAAATCTTTGTGCTGTATATGAAAATGAAACCTGTAATACTAAGGCTATGATACTGTCTTTAAGTTGCCACGGTTGAGAAACACTCAGGGGTGGGCTTCAAAAATTTTAGTAAGGGGTTCTCTGCCCAGTTGCTGGGTGGGCATGGCTATGGTGGGCGTGGCCTATTGGCCTCCTCCACCACAGTGGGAGGGGGGCTCCCCAGGCTCTGGAGGCTTTCCTTGGGCTTCCAGGAGGGGGGAAATGGCCTCCCTGGGCTCTGGGGGCTCTCTGGAAGCCAGAAATGAGCCCATTTCTGGCCTTCCCAAACTTCTGGGAGGCCCATTTTTCACCCTCCCCGAGCCTCCACACATGCCCTGCACTTACCTGCATCCAAAACGGGCCACGTGGAGACTCCTGGGAGGGGCAGGGTGGGCAGGGACAGCCAGGAGTGGGATTTGGGGGTTCTTCGAACTGCAATAGAATCTTAGCTAGGGGCTCTCCTGAACCCCTGGAACCCCCAGCAGCTCACCCCTGGAAACACTGCTATCAGGGTAAGGCTAATTCTGGCAACCAGGAATAACCTAGGGTTTGAGTGGCTAAGAGCTACACTACTGAGTAAAATAGCCAGCCTCAGGCAGGTTCTAGCTGACTTTGTTTTCTAAGGCTATAATACTGAAGTTACGCTACGAGAATATGAGCTTGATTCAGCTGAATGGGAGTTCTTTTTGAGTCAGTGGTCTTGAGATCTTTTTGAAGGCCAGTGTTGGATTTTTTCACAATGGTGAATGCCTTTATGTATGAGTTTTCTCATCCTCCAGCCCCCGCACATACATTTAACCTTGGATGCGCACTCTTCTGTACTCCTTTCCTCGCTCCTTTTCATCTACTGGGTTTAATGAACTGCATTACCCTTGAGAGCTCCACAAAGCATCTGAGTCATAGTTTCCCTAATTCTTTCAATCTTTTTGTGGAAGCCTTCTGCTTTAGTCTATGCCTCACGGCACATCTGCAAGAAGGATCCTTCTGATCTACTAGACTAGAGGCTGAACTGAGGATTGAGCATCAGGATTAAATAAGTCATTAGTTCAACATGGGAATTGACCTTATATTCCGGGTGCAGTTTCTGAAGGAGTGAATGGGCAGAAATGTTCAGTTTCTTATCTACTCTTGTGGCCTTCAGAATAAGATAGTATCATCCCCATCTGTTTTGCTTTGAGTATCTTTCTGGAAAAGCGGCATACAAGGTGTAGCATTATTATTCTATGTTCATGTTAGCAATGGGTCATTTGATACAACTCATTTAATTTGCTATTAACACAGGGATGTTGGCTTCTACTCAAACATCTTCAAATCCTCAGAACTTTTCCTTCCTGCTGAAAAAGATTGGTTTATAGGATGGTACATAGTTGGCATATGAGGGAAGACTTCATTTGACCTAAATATGGAAGGTTCCCCAGAGTAGGCCAGGTCGGAACAAAACATTAAATCTGATTTGATTACATATAGATAAAACTGAAACTAGATACAGTCATGATTATTACTCTCTTGCATTTGTTATAATACAAGGTTATTACTACCTTGTATTTCTCTTATCGGCACCAGAACAATCAGCTTGTGATGACCCATAGTCTCTCAAAATAACCCAAAACCCAAAACATGAATTAAAATCCGGCAATGCCTTCAACTTAACTGTTTTATTAGTCACAGTTTAAGGTCCCAAAAGTAAATAATGAGGCAAAAGGAAAAAAAGAACAAACCGTCTCGGTGAGAGTTCTGAAGCTAACCAAGATAGGTAATTATACGTTCCAAACAGATAATCGGGGAAAGTCCTTGGGAAGAACTCCAACAAAGATAAACCTCCTTCAAAGGAAACACTAACTTTGACTCCAGCAATTCTGACTGCACAGTTACACACTTATATACTTAGCTCCCAGCCGTAAGCCCTGAGGAGGATCACGGCCCTCTCCTCCTGAGGAGACCACGCTTTTCCCTGATCCTCTCCTCCCTGCTGCCCTGGGATGGATAGGAGATGGGCCTGGATCCTCCTCTGATTGCTCAGCTGGCCTCTGCCCTTCCCCAGTCTCCTCCACCACCTCTGGAGCCACACTCCCACTCCCTGTTGGATGTTCCTCCTCTTCCTCTGAGTCAGTCTCCACCAGGGGCATGACACAGCTGTTCTGCACTACATATATACTACGCAATGTACAACTTTTTTTCTGAACTGGATCGCATTTCATCAAAGGTAATCTATTGAGGAGGTTGCATGCCAGTTGGTGGGTACAGCCTAAGCAATGAGTAGAGCCACTCCTTCCCCCCTTCCTTCCAATATCTCCTCTTTACCTTTGTCCATTCCTGTCTCCATCCCTTCCTTGGAGAGTTCAAACCTCGTCCTTGCCAGAGATGTGAAATCAGGCTAACTCTGCCTGAAATTAAGGTGAAGGAATTAATTAGTGTAATGACTTGCCTCCAGTTGTGGGTGCTCCAGTACTGGAGGTTTTTAAGAAAAGACTGGACAATAATTTATCTGAAATGATAAAGGCTTTCCTGCCTGAGCAGGGGTGTGTGTGGATTAGAAGACCTCCAAGGGTCCCTTCCAACTCTGTTATTCTATTATACATTGATAGACAGATGACTTAATGAGGTTGTGCAACACACTGTCTTCAACCTCCAAAGGTGCATTATGTTATACCACAGGACAGCATGTCTCAACCAGGGCCTCTTGAAGATGGTGGGCTTCAACTCCCAAAATTCCCCAGCCAGAATTCCCCTAGATGCAGAAATACTACCATCGGGGTAAGGCAAACTCTGTCAACCAGGAGGAAACTGGGTTTGAGTGGCTGATCTCTGCACTGAACAAAGCTGTTAAGCAAAATAGCCAGCTGCTTAAGAAAGTTGAGAAAATTGGCAGGGGAATGAGCTTTTCTTTGTTTTGTTAAATCAGCCAATGTAAAAATATACATTATAATCCCTTTTGATGGATGACCACCTCAAAACAGAGAAGTTTTGTCACCAGTTTTCAGAAATTCTAGTCAGAGAAGCTTCCAGGAACTAAGTGATGACCTCATCAATTTAATGACTTCAGAGTGTAGTATCCCCATAATAAGATTTGTCTTGTATCAAATTTTTTTCTCTTGCTGTCTTTATCTTGGTTAATTGAATCAGGAACTTTGGATTCTTAACATCACCGCAGTTCCAACTTCATAAGCATAATAGAAGCCTTTTATTTTGGGGTCTTCTGGTCATAAATAAAATTGATAGGAGCTTTTTAAAAGTCTACCTAAGGGCTTATATATACTGCTGAGATGTATAGATCATCAGAACAAGCCAGCCATTTTTGGAGGATAGGAAAAGATTATGTCTCTCTTTATGCACTCTCCATCTATTGCAGATATGATTCCTTGTCACATTTTTCTACAGTGAGTTTAAAGTATCATTCTCTCCTCTTATGTCAGGTTGTCCATCCCCATCCATTTTGGCTGGCAAACACTATTTCATTACAGACTAACCCACTGATCCATCGATCAGAGGCAAGTACGTCCTCAAAACTGAGACAATTGTTCCTAATGCGTAAGCTATTTCTACCAGGAATTATATATTGGCACAATACTACCGTCCTTCAAAGCAACCTTGATTATGTATCTGAATAGTCAAACAATTGGCAACTCCAAATCTCAACCAACAAATGCTTGGTCCTATACATTGGTAAAAAAAATCAGTACACCAAATACAAGCTAGGTGGATATGACCTTGTTGATGACCCTCATTCTGTCAAGGACCTTGGAGTACTCATATCAAATGACCTAAACGCCAGAGCTCACTGCAACAGCATTGTCAAAAAGGCATTAAGAGTTGTAAATCTAATCTTACGAAGCTTCTCCTCCAGTAATATTGAATTGCTGACTAGGGCATACAAAACCTTTGCTAGACCAATACTTGAATACAGCTCATCAGTCTGAAATCTGCACTGTATATCGGACATTAATACCATTGAGCGAGTCCAGAAGTATTTCACGAGAAGAGCACTACACTCCTCTGCTTGCAAGAGAATACCCTACACCACCAGGTTTGAAATTTTGGGCTTGGACAACCTAGAACTACGCTGCCTACCGTTGGACTTAAGTGTTGTACACAAAATTATCTGCTACAATGTCCTGCTAGTCAATGACTACTTCGGCTTCAACCGCAACAATACAAGAGCACACAACAGATACAAACTCAATGTAAACTGCTCCAAACTTGATTGCAGAAAGTACAAATTCAGCAACAGAGTGGTCAGTGCCTGGAATACACTACCTAACTGTTGCTACATCCTCAAACCCCCATTCCTTTACCCTTAAACTATCTACTATTGATCTCACCCCATTCCTAAGAAGTCTGTAAGGGGTGTGCATAAGTGCACAATTGTGCCTACCATCCCTGTCCTATTGTCCCCATTTATTCGTACCTATTTCCTGTATTCATACTCATGTTTATTCTTATACCTATTATTTTGTAAGTGATTGGCAAATCATATATACATACATACATACATACATACATACAATGGCTATAGCACTGACCATGTAAGTGGAAGATTGGTGATTTGAAACTGGGGGAAGAGAAAGATTTTTAAGGCTGTTTAAAAATCTTCCTGACGTACAGATATTTTATGCTTTAACTTTGAAAATATATGTTCCGATTAACTTTGTGTGTGCATACAGACACCTACATACATATACATGCATACTGTTTTTATGGATTTTATACCATGAATAATTTTTTTATAATCTATGTTAGCCACCAAGAATCTCTGGGTTGCAGGAAAGAGGGAGGGATGGAGGGAGGGATAAATAAATAAATAAAATAAATAAATAAATGTGTGTATGTATGTGCATCCTGTTTAAGTGTGTATGCGTACACATAAACACAAAACACAGTGAGGATGGAAAGCAATTGGCAATTGGGTAGGATGTGTGGGAAGGCCCAGCAAGAAGAGAATTATCTACTGTAATAAGAGGCAAGCAGTGCCAAAGTTGAGTCAGGATTTTCTTAAGCCATTTTAGAGTCAAACCAACATAAGAACAAGACAGAGACATTTTAAGGGTACAACATGATTTTGTCCTAAGAGGCAACTAAAGATTGACTTCCTGCAGGTTCCTTATTCTTTTTTCTAATTTTTTTGTCCCGAAGATCCACAACTTCAAAAGTCCTCCAGTTTACCAGTACCTGTAGCTGCTTTCTGATAGTTTTACTGGGCTTTTTTCTTTCTATAGACAAGGACAGCAGAACTTTCTTGGAGGATTCTGTTAAGTTTGCATAGAGAGGCAGACACAGAGTACTTCAGCTCTTTAAGTTTATTGTGACTTTCAGCTCAGAACGGACCCGATTTGGCTGGGCTGCGGCTGCTACTTATAGCCAGCAGCCGCAGTTGACAGCCAATCAGAGTGCAGGGTTTTCCCGCACTTTTTAAACCAATCATTTCTGACATTTTACAAGAACAGTTCAAACTTAACCAATGACATTCAAACCTGCATACATAACACCCCTCCCCACTAGGTTCAGTCCATACTCAAACCCCAGCCTATCTAACGTATTCTTTTAAATAGGTGGGGCTCTTACGTGTATGTCGAGACCTACGTGGTTCAGATGTTTTAAGGTTCTCACCCAGTGAGAGAGGAAATGTGTCTGCTGACATTTCCATACTTGGACTTCTAGTAATAGTAGAACCTGTTTGGTTACTACAACCTGGTCTCTCCTCCCAATCCATCTCCAAACCAATGTCAGCACCTAAGTCAGGTAGTGATGTACAGTCTTCCACTTGTAAGAATGGATTTTGGCATTGTGACAGGTTTTGGGATGGTTCCTGTCGTGTTGGCTCGTTACACATGGGGTTGATTCTTGCTTGCTGATTATCCTCATGATCCTCCCTTCCCCTAGATGAGGTACTAGGTATGGGAACCAGAGAGGAGCAATTGCGATGTTCCTGCGGTAATCTGGATCTAAGCTGATTAATGTGCCTGCTCCAGAGGAGTCCATCCTCTGTTTGTACCCTGTAAGACCTAGGGCCTGTGATTTGGGTTATCTCAGCAGGAATCCATAATGGTTCACCCATAAGGTTCTTAACATAAACAGAATCACCCACAGTGAATGTGCGAATTTTGCTAGTGGAATCTAGTGGTGCGTTGGGTGCGTAAATGGGATGAAGGCGGTCAAGGGGAGACCTGAGTTTCCTACCCATCAACAACTCTGCTGGGGATAAGTTAGTTGATGGGTTGGGAGTGATATGCTGGACACTGAGTAGTTTTTCAACTTTCTCAGTGATGTCCCCAGGACCCAATTGCTGAAGTTTTTCCTTGGTAAATCGTACCATGCGTTCAGCCCGGCCGTTAGCCGAAGGATGCCCAGGGGCTGTCAGGGCATGTCTGATACCCTGCTGTGCTAGATATGATTCAAAAAGGTTGGACGTAAATTGAGGACCATTGTCAGAAACGAGGACATCAGGTAACCCATGAGTTACAAAAAGTTTCTTAAGCTGTTTGATGACAGCTTCAGCTGTGGTGGATGCCATAGGGATAACCACTAGCCATTTGGAGTATGCATCTACTATAATAAGGAAAGTGTGCCCTCTGGTAGGGCCAGCAAAGTCAATGTGAATCCTGGACCATGGGCCCCTAGGACATTCCCATTCCTGTAGGGGGGCGAGAGGTGGGGCAGACCTGACTACCTGACAGTTGGGACAAGATGCAACCCAGTGTTCAACCATTTTGTCAATACCTGGCCACCATACATAACTCCTGGCCAATCGCTTCATTCTGACAATTCCCGGATGACCCTCATGTAGCTCATGCTTTACTATTATTATTTAATTATAACTCTACTGCCTTGCAATCCTGCAGAGACCCTAATTAAAATTATTTGCAATTAATTTGAAATAAGCATCCCCTTCTGCCTTCACTACAGCCATATAGTTTCCATTGTCAAAGCTGTTTTGTTGCACTGGAAGCAACTCCTGGATTTTTATCTTCACTTTTTATATTTTCTTTTTAATACTGTTGCATTGGTTTAAGGTGAAAGATCAAAGTACACGTCATAACAGGAGACTTCTCATAAAGTTGCTGCTAGCTTTATATACACATTATGTATTTCAGTAAATGGCTGGCTCTGTCTAGATGTGGAAGCTGAGCAGGCTCAAGCATGGTTGTTATTTGGATAAGAGACCTCATCAAAATACCAAAATTGTAGGTTAGACGACAATCAAAAAAGGTAAAGCAACATTTCAGAAGAGAGTAACAAACCAGTTCTGCACAGGGTGTGTGTGTGTTTGTGTGTGAGGGAGGGAGGGAGAGAGAGGGAGAGGGTTTAACAAATTGGAAATTCAGTATAACCCCAGTGAAATTTGTCAGTCAAGATGTAGTCAGGTTGGCAGAAAGACAATAACACAATTTAATTCTGTATGTTGTAAAGTAATGAGTGTTAAATTACACAGAGCTATAATATAAAGCTGAGGTCAAAATTGGAAAGCTAATAGAACAGAAAAGAACAAAGAGTTTTGTACATGCATTTGGGACAAACAAAAAGAGCAAGGGGAAAGGAGAGTACAATCCATCTATAATATCTTCTCTTGTCTGCCAGTCAAATATGAATATTTATTGGGTTTTGACAACTCCTCAGATATCTGTCCTCTGGGATATGATGGATGGATACTTGGCTATATTAATCTTCTCAATATTTAACCAGCAATTAAAGGCTGTCATGTATAAGTTGGAACCTGATTTGATGCCTAACAGCTAACTGGGGGGAGTGGGGGAGAGATAGCAAAGACAAAATGCAGCAGTTAAACTACTTTTTCTCAAATTTCTCAGGCATTTAACTGAAATTCAAATTTTCAAGATTGATCTACTTTCTAGGGCAGTGGCAGTGCTAGGAGGCCTGGTATGAGCAACTAAATGCAGGAAAAGTTGTGTGTGATCTCATTGGATTAAATGTGGCCAGAGATGCATATGGCCTAGGCCCAGGGATCCTGTTTTAGTGAAGTTCATCTTCTTTTAAAGGACTACCAGAGGACAATCCAGTATTTGAAGCTGCCCAGTCCAAATCATGTTTAAAACACTTTTTAAGAACAGAGATCTAGCAATGGACAGGAAGCTGTCCATCAACACTGAGCACATACCTGAAAAGAAGAGCAGGCCTGCTATTTACCATGTGGCTTTTTTGTATTGTATTATATTAAATAAAAATATTGCATTTATATTTAAATGATAGTAACTTTGTCTGCACAATAGTGGCAGTTATGAGCTGACCGTAGTTGATCTTGAAAGTTCAAAGGGTTGGATATCATCAGGACTTAGATAGGAGACCCCCCAACACCCCCCCACCCCCCAACTATAAGCTGGGAAGTCCAAAAATAGAACATCCTGGAAAATGATTACAATCTCTTGCAAGTTTATGCCCAAATGACATGAACTTGTCCAGTCAATGGGAGTCAAATCAATTCAAGGCAGTCATTTCTTTAATTAGTGCAAATGTGAATTTGCACTAATTAAAAGTGCTAATTAATTAAAGTGCACTAATCTAAAGCTAAAGTGATTTTGTGTTTTGCCAAATGAGTTGCTCCCACTCATATGGAACGGAAGGCAGCCTATTCAGAGTTTAATAGCAAAACTATAAAAAAACATTCCTATATGGAGTTGCTTCCTCTTCTTAGCATCTAGCAACCACAAAGAAGAGTTGCAGGATTATTGTAAAATTAATTATTCACATATCTTTCAAAGTGGTCAGTTACCAGTGTCATCATTCAAAACCAGAGAAATTGCAAACATGAAATTGAAAGTACATCTTAAGGTAATTTCCCCCCCTCCAGAAAGTGACCAATTCCCACTTATCACGTGTTCTGTCCTAGGCCTCCTAAAAAGCACTAAGTCAATTCTGAGTCCCAGAAAAAAACCTCTTTTATTACCCTAATGTGAATTTATTTCATTCACAGTCAGCCAATGGCTTGGCAAACAGTCTTGTGAAGATATACTAATTAGCTCAGACCTTTATCAATCCTGGAATGCTGCCCAGTAAAATTCCACGCTCAGTGCTGACAGGGAAGGGCTGGGTTATACAGACAAATCTTCACGAGGCTGGAACGAAGGAACGAACAAATGAGCGAGTTGTTTCCTGCAAAAGCCCCTTCCTCTTTTGCTTCTCTTTTAATCCTGATGGGAGGGGCCATTCATTGTTCACCTGTGGCCTTACTCCCATGTCGACCCTGAGTTCTTAATTGTGCCTTCCTTTTGGCAGTTCTGCGCATGCGCAGGCTAGGAACCAGTTCCAGAAGCTCCCCCAACTCACTGCTATCTGAGCTCAAAGGCAGCTGATGACTGCCAGCCTGCCCTGGCCCCATCTCTGCCTCTGTTGCAAAGCCCTCACCCGAGCCTTCCTCAGCCACCATGAATGGCCTGGGTTCCTCCCCAACCTCCTCACTACTGTCTGACTCTGGTGCCAGCTCTGCCAGCCACCAGAGGGCCACAACATCATGTACTAGATATGCATGCACTGCCTCCAGGAAGAAGTGTTGGGTTCCCACAACAGAGCTCACATTACTATGGGACTGCACATGGTAGGCAACATGCTTTTCACCAATTCCTCTGACTCAGAAAAATTTCTGACAATTACCGTACAAATATTCTAGGAGGTATATTAAGATAAATCTAAATGTGACTTTTGTTAATGTTCCAGTTTCTCTTTTCAGATATTATTATTATTTTTCAAAAGGTTGGAAAATGTGCATCTGTTATATTTGGGGATTTTCTTTATACAGAATTATACCTGCAATTTTCTGTACTGTACAGTATACTACCTATGTACATATATCAAAAACTCATTAACAGCCATTTTTATATATGCTACCATAATAGCAGGGTTGAGTCCATAAGATGAAAGGCTGAAGGTTTCAAATTCCTCTTCCAGAAAATCTCTAGGTTTTACATTAGGATAGTAGCCTGGTAATAACTTTTGCTATCTCCTCTCTTTTTCCTCGTTCAATGTCCATCCTCTAAGCTTGGTCTGTGTGAGAGAGGACTCCTACAAACTGTATTGCCCTTCTGATAGATAAGAGATAAAAGTACAAAAAAGAAAGAAAAATCAAAAACTACATAGGGCAATGTTTTAACTCCTCCTTAAGAAATGTACCAATCTCACAAGAGATTAACAAAATTAAACTTCACTTTTTTAAAAAGAAAACACGTGGTATATACTGTAAGCTCTTCTTTAAGAGAACAAAGATTCAATATTGGGAAGAAAGCTTTTAAAAACTGCACTACTTCTCTTTTCAATAGGACCATTTTTCACCACTGAGCACCTCTTTTTTTTTCTAAAAAAACCAAAAATATCCAGACTGAAGTTATTACATTGCAAGAGGTTTGAAAAGCAGTATCCAAATGCACAAAGTTGAGTTAGAATTACTGAGTTTGCAGTAAAATGGGATAAAATTACCAATTTAGGCCTAAGCACATAGAAATCAAACCAAACAAATCAGTATCAAATGAAAACAAAAATCTAATGCAGACTTCTGGTCAAACTTTTAGCACTTCCCATGGAAATAAAATATATTTTCTATGTTTTATTCCCTCTACTTTACCTGGATTTTCCTTTTTCCTGGACTCTATGGGAAGCTGTTGAATCCTCCTCTCTTGGCTCAGCAACTTCTCCCTAAGATCCCTTTCATTAAGCTTTAACCTCCAAAGGACTCAAACCCCCTACAAATCTCTTACATTCAGCAAAGAAGAAGGAAGCTAGAATAACCACTTTGTACGTAACCCAAAACCATCCCTCAGTCAGAGTTCATGTTAATTGACTGAGCTTTGCAGTTTTAGTCTCTGAATGTCTCTGAATGTCTGGCATGGGTGCTGGGAGGTTGTAAATGTATTGTTCTTTTTTAATAACCCATTCTTTAAGAGCCCATTCTCTAGCATAGCTTATTTAGGTAGATCCTGTCCTTTGGCTGCTGCTGAAATCAATGGCAGATTTTTTAAAAAAACATCTCTATTTCTTAGATGAAGCTTTCAATTGTGTTTGATAGTTATCATTGGTATGTCAGATTATTTAATGTCCAGTGTTTGTAACAGAATGGTAATTTTGTATCATAATGTGATAGATAAGGTGAAATATTACCTGGCTCTGTTTAATTAATAACACACAGTGACAGCAATTAATATTTAGTTAGTTTTAGTTAGCTGATAATTTATGGTCTTGGTCACCAACATGGTACCAAACCTACATGCTTCCTTGTAGAAAGTCAGCATGTGAAAGAAAACTTTCGCTTCCAATATATTTATTGACAAAAATATCTCTAGTGCCTCATGGGCAATCTTAGATGGTAGAAATGATGGGTGGTTGGAATTCAGCATGGACCCAAAAAAAGAGCATAGGAGTAAATTGTGGGATTGGATTAAACCAGTTGATGTTACCAAATACTCAGTGTGACTAAGTGCTTTCTGTGTGGCTCAGATATCCAAAGATTTTTCTCAGGATGCTATCCCCCAATTCCACATACAACCAAGAAAACTATTACAATTTCATTTCTATTGCTTTGTGTTTTCATTTGCTCTATTAATTTTGTTTGAGGCACCCATTATTAGCTGGCAGTCTGCCCCCACCACTCAGAAAATGGACATATATGGAGACGGGCATGTTTGGGTGTTACAGGATAATTGGGTGAGTTAAATGGGATAGTGAGGATCATTATCACCTGTGACTTTGTATGTTTGGTGCGGCAGCCATTTTGAACACAGCGTCCACGGGACATATTCTCATAATTCCAAATGTTCCCATTCGCTCAAAATAGTTGAGGGCTTATAAGATTTTAGGCCCCTCATATTAATATGCAGGTCACTAAACAGAACTATTACAGTTCTCTGTTCGCTTTCATCTGTGAACAAAATTGTACAGTCTGAAAGAGATTGCCTTCTGCCTGAACATGTGAATGAAATCATAAATATAGCATCTACACTGAAGGATGAAAACCACTGATCTATGAGAAGTGACAGAAAATTAATACACCACAATTCATTAACACAGTAGAACAAAACTACAAGAAAACAAGGATGTCACTATAGCAAATTTTACTTAAATGGTGGTCTTTTTTCCAGAATTCCAAATCCTAAGGGGAATAAATACTGTCTGACATAAAGAAGGGATCAGCATTAGTTCAGGAAATTACCCAAGAGATGAGATGAATGCCACACCTGGAAGTCACTGTCACTGGTACACCTTTTATTCCCTGAGCTACAATCTGCCTACAATCCATGACTCATTTTTGGGAAGGGGGCTTCTTGGAAGAGGAAATAAAGTATATTACCATATATGTTCAATAGACTGAATTCCTTTCTAAAATGTAGGAGGAGGGCAATCTGCCCCAGCAGAAAACATACCCCTGCAGCAGAAAACATACCCCTGCAGTCTTTCCTATACTGTCTCAGCCCTTGCCCTAAAATGCTCCACAGGAAAGATAATTTTAGAAATTATAGTCCCCAGCCAGAAACGATTGGTTGCCCATTTCATGGAAGCAGCATTCATCTGTCCCCACCATAGGCTTTTTCACAGTGCATGAAAAGCAAAAGATGGAAAAAGGAAGAAGGGAGGAGAAAGCACAGGTAGGCATCTTGTATTTTAGATTATTTTAGTTTTAGATCTTCTGCTGCTCCGAGCTGTCTGTGATTAGTCCTGCAAAATAAACAAAATTTGCAATTGCTCCCAGGTACAGAAGTTAGCACCTTTGATTCTCAAAACACTTCGGAAGTTAAAATCTGTATTGATACCACGCAGCTCATCTAACATGCAAGGCCTGGTCAACTCATCTAACATGCAAGGCCTGGTCTTAGCTAGATGTCAGTGAATACAACCTAGTGTTTCATGAAAAAAATTTTTTTCTATAATTAAGCCCTCTTAATCTGTACTCACATCTTTTTTCTTAAAAATTTTTTGGTTCAATTCATAACTCTAAACTTTAAACATACTACTGGGTATATTCTAAGTCAATGGTCTCATTTTCTCTAACGTACTCATTTCAGTTAGAAGTGAGTGATGACTGCAGATTTGGGCAACATGTACTCTTTGCTAGGCATCTGAATAGCACTTAGCACTGTAGCACTTAGACTTGCATACCGCCTCACTGTGCTTTACAGCTCTCTCTAAATGGTTTACAGAGTCAACATATTGCCCTCAATAATCTGGGTCCTCATTTTAGTGACTTCAGAAGGATAGAAGGATGAGTTAACCTTAAGCATCAGGGTTGAACTCCAGGTTGTGGGCAAAATTAACCTGCAACACTGCATTCACCGTGCCACCACAGTTCTGAAAATGAAAGAACCATGATTCTGGACTATCACAACAGACATATGGTCACAGAACAACTCTTAAAATGAACAATCTTGAGCCTAAAGCTTACAGACATTTCTGTATTCTGTATTCTGTATTCTGTATGTTTATGGCAGCAGGCATAATTCAACCATTGATGGGATTTAAATTTAACCCATTAAGACTACTGCTAAATTGAAGAAGACTGTTAGACACTGCTAGCCTACATCCGGAGGGAGGGGGTTTACAGGTGGCAGTTCAAGTATTGTTGCACCCTGAAGCTGCAGATTTTGACAAAATACAGCCACAACATCCAATTGTGCTTTCTGCTTCATCAGCGGGATTCAGAGGATTAGGGATCAGAACAGAGACAGAATGCAAGCCTCACAATAAACTTCCTCTGGATTGCATGATACAACCGTCATTCCAGTGTAAGATGAAACCTGCTTTCGATGAATCCGATGCTGTGCATTATTTATCTTCTTGGCATTTCTCCCACCACATACTTGGCATCACTGAGCAAAAATAAACGGGCAAGGCATCTGCATTATAAGAAGCAGCAGCAAGCAAAACTGAACCACAGAATGTGTGAAGTGCAGAGCATGAAGACTATGCCAGTTGTCCACCTCTGATATTTTTTGTAGAATTTTTTTTTATTAAAATTGAAATGATAAAAAATACAAACTAAAAAATAAAGGCATTAAAATGAAAAAAAGAAGAACATAATAAAAAGAAAGTAAGTAAACATATAAGGAATCAATTTCCTCCTTCACCACAAATACGACTATTTTAGTAGTTTATTGCCTCTTAAAATACAACCAATTTCTTCTTCCTGGGACAGATCCTTGAAGCCTTGTTGTTCAGTCTTGATCAGCAAAAATTCATAAAGGTTTAAGAGATGATAACATATGTATTTTAACCTGATTCAAACAAATCTACTTTATATTCCTTCTTTTTACATTTAACAATCTTGATCTTTAATTCCTTCCAAAAATGTCTTAGAACTTGATTTCTTTTAACGTTTTATTTATCCCTTCTTACAATTTTTTCCCCCAAAACTTTAAGAAATCTCATTTGTAAATCCAATATAGGAAAATTATCCATGTCATTCTTTTGGTTTGTTATTTGTATATCCCTATTAATTATTAACACATCATGCCAAGCTCAGCTTGATGGAGATTAATCCAGTCAAAGTTAAGTTCTTTGGTCATTCACACCATATAGACAGAATCTTGCCAGACTAAACCTATACTACCCTAATGGATATGCCTGCGAAATTCTGGGCAGTGGTTATCCTAAATCTCTTCCTCCTTCTGTGATTCATTCTTGAGCTGTATTGCCTCCCCTTCCCCCCGCAATCCTTCTAGACCCTTAGCCCATTTGTACTTTCCAAAATCAAAATTCTAAACATCTGTTTGCTATTTACTCCAAAATATATTTTTAATCCATAAACTAGTTTATTTATTTATTTAGTGTATGCCAAATACATGACTTATAGTGGTTCAAATGTTAATGTCCAGTCCACCCAGCCATTCAAGGACAGGGTGGTCTATGTTGAAAAAAAACCTAGACATTGGGCCAGTGTAAGCTCTTGATGGACATTCGGACACAATGTGATGGATACTTTGTCGAGGAGTACCATGGTCATGCTGAGGGGTAGAGACGAGCCCACTTAAACAATGAGTCCTTGCAGATACCATGTTGGGTACAGATCCTTGAACCAGTATTTAAACTGTTTTAGTTAAGAACTGAAGGAAAGTCACTTAATAAACTTTCCAATCCAAAGATTTCTAATAGCTGAAAAGCATTTAACAAGAAATTTCCAAAAGTTATTAGAAAAGGAAGTATGCAAACTACTTGTACTTTGAAAAGTGACCACCAAAGGTGGAGTGAAAGATGGCTTTTCCTCATCTCCCAGAGCTGTAAACCCACTAGAGACAGATGTTCTTCAGTCTCCTCACAAGAAATCTGCAAGGAACACTTGTGGGTGATCTCAAGACCGCTCTTTGTCCAGAGTGGAATTACAAAGAGCTCTTCATTCTGCTGCAGAGCCACCTTCAGTTTTCCATTCCCCCCACCCTGAAAATCCTGATAGGTAATATTGTGTAATTCTACCTATAAGGATATTTCCCAAGGCAGCTTTTTAGAATCAGGATTGCTCATAGTGAGATTCACTCCAATCCCTTTCAGCAATTCATTTAGCTTCACCTTATCTGGCATCTGGAAGGATTCCCCTTTGGGTATTTGTCAAGCTCTGGAACAGCTGGAAACAGTTGCTAAATCAGAGAAGTGGAATACCTTTTCTCATTTGCAAGTGACCTCATATATTGAGGTCAGCAACCTGGAAGCCCAGCTAACTGTAGCCTTCAAATAAATATCAAATTGCACTTTCTTGACATTTTCAGATAGGAACATGGACTGTGGGCTATTTCAGGCAGGCTAGATACAGATAACACTTTAAAAAAAGAGGGAGGGGGAATGCAAAAGAAAAAAAAAAGGCTGGGTGAAAAATCCCAGCCTTGTCCTTATATTTATTTATTTATTTATTTATTTATTTATTTATTTATTTATTCATTCATTCATTCATTCATTCATTCATTCATTTGACTTATATGCCGCCCCCTCTCCCAAGGGACTCAGGGCGGCTCACACTAAAATACAATACAACAATAAATTACTTAAAACTATATTAAACAGGTTATAAGCCGAATAAGCAATTTAAAACCCCCATATTAAAACAAAACCCCAAGAGTCAACATAGCCCAGATTGTAAAAACAGCCAGGTTTTTAACTCATGGCGGAAGGTGCGGAGATTGGGAGCCAACCGGAGCTCCAGCGGAAGAAGATTCCATAAAGCGGGGCCGCAGAATAGGCCCTCCCCCGGGTTCCCGCCAAGCGACATTGGGTCGCAGATGGGACCCTGAGGAGACCCCGCCTGTGGGCCCGTACAGGGTGGTTGGTACTTATATGCCTTGTCCATTTTATATCATTATTGCAATCACACAAATTTTGTCCCTGTGCCCCTGAATGTTACTGTGGTCTTCCAACCTCAGGTTAGGTTTAGTTTGGCAAGATTCTGTCTCTATGGTATGAGCAAATAAAGAACTGAATTGGATGGATTGTTCTATCATTCTTGGGCAGAGCCTGACAAGCAGCATCCCTGCGTGTGTTCTTGGACTCAATATCAGGGCAGAAATGTTTATCAGACTTATGACTCTGGGAGATTGTAACCTGCCATCTTTGACCTAGGATCTGAAATAATGCAGGAGTCCAACCTATCAGGTCTGGTGTTGTTACCTCTTGAGGTGGTGGCATTGTAATCTGCATTTGGGGGATATTAACACTGCTACCCAGCCATGGGCAGATCACTTCCTGCTGGGCAAGAATTCTCTGCAGCTGCCTCTCTCTGCAGGGAGGTAAGGTCTGTTAGATCAATCTACCCAACACGTGATAGACTCATTGAAATCTCAGAGGAAGCTTTGGGTTTTTTGACCAATGTTCTGCTTATTAATATTTGGGTGGCATAAAGCAAACAGATCAACTCCACAAAGCATCCATACAAAATCTTTTTTATCGGTTCATCAGGCATCTTGTCAATTCACATTTATGACGAGGTTTGATTTTGATTTGATTTGATTTGATTGGACTTATATGCCGCCCTTCTCCCTGAGGACTCAGGGCGGCTCACAACATTAAAATACAAATACAAATAAATTAGATAAAATACTATTAAACATTAAGCCCAATAAATTTTAAAACCCACAAACTAATCTAAAAACAATTAAAAAACCCATCCCACTCCACTTCAGTCCAGGCCGGATTGCTGAAAAAAACAGGTCTTCAGGTCGCGGCGGAAGGAACGGAGGTCCGGAGCCAATCGGAGCCCCAAAGGGAGCTGGTTCCACAGCCGACACTGTCTGGCCGACACCACCCCAAGGAGACCCTGTCTGTGGGAACATACAGGGCGAAGGGATGTCGATGCTGGCAGGAGACGTTCCCGCAAGTACCCTGGATCCAAGCCATGCAGGACTTTATATGTTAACACAAGCACCTTGAATCTCACCTGGAGGGCAGCCGGCAACCAATGTAGCTCACGCAGGAGGGGTGTAATGTGGGAGTATTGGGAAGCTCCCATCACCGCCTGCGTGGCCGCATTCTGCACCAGCTGAAACCTCCGAGTGATCCGCAAGGGCAGTCCCATGTAGAGAGCGTTACAGTAGTCGAGTCGGGAAGTAATGAGTGCATGAGTGACTGTCCGCAGGGCATCTTGGTCCAGATAGAGGCGCAACTGGCGCACCAGGTGAACCTGGGCGAACAGCCCCCTGGTCACAGCTCCCACCTGATCCTCCAAACTGAGCTGTGAATCCAGGAGGACCCCCAAGTTCTTCTTAATGTCCAATCCTCTGCATATCTGAATTGTGGTGTAGAAAGATATTAAACTCTCATCCCCATGATGATGACCATGATGATGATTGTAACAACTGAATGGTATAGGATTCAGGCTAGAGTGAGGGAGCCTCCCCCAACCCAACAAGGGTCAATTTAGTGACCAATCAGGATTACAGATGTGACCACATGACATGGACTACATTTCCCAGGATACCTTAACTACATTTACCATGATGCATTCCTTTAAGGGGACAGCTCTCAATTCCTAACTACCTATCCCAAATCCCATTAACTCTAAACTGGCTGGACAGCACAACCAATGCCCTTATTACTGTTTGGAATGAGTAAGTAACAGAGGGACTGGGTCAAATTGTACCTGTTTGAGCAGCTTCAAGAGATGAAGAGACAGCTATGGTGCTTCTGGAAAAAAACCAAGAGTGAAGTCAATTGAGCACAGGTAAGAACCTATATTAGAACTTCACTTACCTTGTAATGATCAGAGTGAGAAGGTGGTTGAGAAGATGGCTGGTACTCACCTCCACAGGCTAAAGTGTGAAAGGTATAAAGCAGATTATCTGGACTCTTTTCAGTTTGAGTTCAGACCAGAATATAGCATGGAGATGACTTGTGGAGGGCTTGGGATAAGGGTGGTACAACTGTCATGGATTCCTCCTGAATCTCTTGGTGGCCTCCAATACCATCAAATATGGTATCCTTCTGGATTGGCTTTGGGGGGTTGGGAATGGGAGGCACTTTTTAATGATTCTGCTTCCTTCTCCATGACTAGTTCAGTTGAGGTTGGGAGGGGGGAGAGGTTGAGGCCTAGACCCCTGCACTAGGGGGTTGCCTCAGGGCTCAGGCTGAAATTGCTGTGTGAGGTCCTTTGACAACACAGAGTATGGTATCACCAGCATGCTGTTGCTATCCATTTATACATCTCCACCCCTGACTAGGCAGGAGATACAGTTATGGGTGGGTGGAAAGACTGGATGCCATGTGGGTCTGAATGGAGAGAAACCAATTTTGACTCAACTCTGGTAAGATGGAGTGGCTTTTGGTTTTGGCACACATCGGGGGTGAAATTCAACCACCTTGGCCACCTTGGGAGAGGTGGTAGGGACAATTTGAATCGGTGAAAAATCGCCCCTGGTTGCTATGACTGTTATACCAAGCCACGCCCACAGAGCCGGTAGGGAAAATTTTTGAATTTCACCCCTGGCGCAGACACACCACACACGCACATACATCCCCCCGTGTGTTGAACTGACATCTTTGACTCTGGATGAGAAAAAACGAAAAAAAGAAGAAGAAGAGAAAAGAAGATACCAATAAAGAAGAATATTTGTAGCTCAGGGCTGAAATGAGGGATCCTTGGTGCTCTCTGAACTTTCGTGTTTTCTTGGTGTGTTCCATGACCCTAACTAGCTAATATCATCAGTGCTAGTGGGGAAAAGAAAGTCAAAAGCATGAAAAAAAAAGAATATATATAAATAATGGATTGCAATATCCCTGTTAGCAGTTCCAATTTCACCAATTTCAGGAAGGCAGGGGCCTCAGAGTGCAGGGTGAGGAAGGTGGCTGCAGATAGAACTAGCCTGGGGTAGCTGAAGTGTTCTGAGGCAACCGCAGCCTTTGTGCTACGCTTCTGGGGCTGCTGAGGCTTCACACCACAGCAAGCAGGCTGCTGTGGGTGGGGGGAGCAGAGGGGAGTGAAGCTTCCAGGGGCAGCTGCGGCTTTGCACTGCACTGCAGTTCAGCACTTCTTGCAGCGCCAGAGCCATTGCGTACCAAGAAGTGGCTGAGCTGCAGGGTGGCAAGAATCCACAGAGCCCACAAGGCAGGGAGTATGGCACTCAAAAGGGCAGAGACTGGAGAGGGCAAACACATGGAGGGGGGGAAGTTGAAGAGGAGGCTCAGGGTTGGGAAGGACCCAGTTTGGAATGGCTTGGATTGGGGTAGGTCAGGGGTGGGCTGCTGGGGGTTCATAGGGGTTCGGGAGACCCTCTAGCTAAGATTCTGTGCAGTTCGGAGAACCCCCAAATCCCACTCCTGGCTGGCCCCGCCCACCCCAGCCTGCGCCTCCCAGGAGTCCCCACATGGCCCATTTTGGATGCAAGTAAATGCAGGGCGTGCACGGAGGCTCAGGGAGGGTGAAAAATGGGCCTCCCAGAAGTTCGGGAAGGCCAGGAATGGGCCCGTTTCTTGCTTCCAAAGAGACTCCAGAGCCCAGAGAGGCTGTTTTCGCCCTCCTGGAAGCTCGAGGAAAGCCACCGGAGCCTGGGGAGGGCAAAAATGCCCCCCCCCACCATGGTGCAGGAGGGCAACTAGGCCACGCCCACCATGGCCACGCCCACTCAGCAACTGACCAGAGAACCCTTTGCTAAAATTTTTGAATCCCATCCCTGGGGTGGGTATTCATCCAACGACTGGTGGTAAGGGCTGGGATGGCCATCACACCTTTACAATCATATACCTTAGCAATGGAAATTCCGGTCCTCATTATTGTTGTAATTTGAGGACGACTCGTCGTATGTTTTGATAAGATTGATGCTTTTGCCAGTATCCCTTATCATAAAAATAAGTGAAGAGGTGGATTTAAGAGGAAAAAAAGTCTAAATCAACTGGAAGTAATAAGCACATTGTGCCAAACTGCCGTGCAAACATGACTTGCAATGAATCCAAAAGAGGAAAAGCTGCAATGGGGAGAGAATTTAATTGCTAATAGTTAAATTACTTCCATGTTCGCCATAAAGGTGAAATGCAGTATGCGTATAATGCAATACCTGATTAAAAAATTAAAATGTAATAGGTTAATATTAAGCTACACACACACACACGCACACCGGTGGTGGGATTCAAAAATTTTTTACTACTGGTTCTGTGGGCGTGGCTTGGTGGGCATGGCAGGGGAAGGACACTGTAAAATCTCCAGTCAGAGGTGGTATTTGCTGGTTCTCCGAACTACTCAAAATTTCTGCTACCAGTTCTCCAGAACTGGTCAGAACCTGCTGAATACCAGCTCTGACGCACACGTACATCCCCCCCAACTAGAAACGAGCTTGAGCCCCTCTTTTGAATTTCTCAAGAGACCTATTTTAAAAATTCATTTAAAACTTTGCAGACGTGTGGCCAAAACATGGACAATTTTTTTCAGAGAGCTACTTACAGCCCTGAGCAAACAGTCATCCATAGGTTGAAATACAGGGCAATGGAAACTTGCTCTTCTTCATCCCCTCAGATCACTCTTGGAGATGGTCATAATAGCAATCAGGATTGTGCATTGTAACTATGCTTGTTTAATCGAAGTGTTCATTTTCTGAAGCTCTGTGGGTGTACAGGTATGAAAGAGCCTTGGTGGTACAGGCTATTAAACACCTAGCACTTAGCTCCAGCTGCCTGCAATTAGTGCAGGCTCGAATCCCACCAGGCTCAAGGTTGACTCAGCCTTCCATCCGCTCGGGGTAGGTAAATTGAGGACCCAAGATTGTTGGGGGCAATAAGCTGACTTTGTAAAAATGCTGCTTAGTAATAAGCAGGCATATACAACGGAAGGAAGGCTATTGCTGAGCGCATTGGATTGCCCTCCCAAGATTGTAAGCCGTCCTGCGTCTCTGGAGAAGGGAGGCATATAAATGTGAATTTTAAAAAAAACACGTGGCTTGGATTGAAATATATATCCCCTCGAAATCTTGGCACAGAGTTTCTAATTTGAAACTACAGGTAGTCCTCGACTTACAACAGTTCATTTAGTGACCGTTCAAAGTTACAACGGCACTGAAAAAAATTACTTATGACCATTTTTCATATTTATGACATTGCGACATCCCGATGGTCACATGATTTACATTCGGATGCTTGACAACTGGTTTACATTTATGATGATTTGCAGTGTTCTGGAGTCATGCAATTATCTTTTGCAACCTTCTGACAAGCAAAGTCAATGGGGAAGCCAGATTCCCTTAACAACCGTGTTACTAGTTTAACAACTATAGTGATTCACTTAATCAACATACATTCTGGCCTCAATTGTGCTCATAAGTTGAGGACTACCTGTACTTGGGTTTAAAGGTTTTTCTAGTAATAGTTGGAACCTAACTACTAAATGTTTTTCCAAAGTGTAACACTGGTGATCTGTTTGAAAGGTGAGGGGATTGACTTAACCTGTAAACCTATTCCTCATATGCATGGATAGGTTATACAACAGAAGCTTTTAAGAATCAAGAGCTACATTAACACAACTATATTTAACCTTCCTTACATAGGTGTAATTTCAAAACAATTGCTTAGCCCAAATATTAACTTACTGGCTTTCAACCAAAGTGATCTTTGTAGGACTGTCCAAAGAGGAACATAAAATAGGAACAGGACAGTTAAACTTATACCCTGAACACTGTTTGCTTTTCTTGAAAAGAACAGAACAAGTAATGATACTCAGTTAATTTTGGCTTAGCAACGTTGCCCTTGGTTAATACTTGGAACAGGAGACCACAAGGAAATCCCTAGATTGCAGTAGGCTAGACTGGGAAGCTGAGAGAAATATTCCAAGGCAAGGAAAGGCAAACCATTCCCAAATTATCCATTTAAAAAAATTATCCGGGTTTACAGGTACAGCTACCAATACCCAAACCCAGCTTAAAGAGGCTTGTCCCTCTAACAATAATAACAATAACAACAATAACAACAATAATTAATATTCCTGGATCAAGCTTTGAAGTTAGAACCCAGTGAGGGCTGATAGCAAAAGGCCATTTTTAAAAAGACCGGAATTGCTTGCGCTGCTATGCGGTTTGAATCAGTGGTTTCTTCTCCCGGTTACCTTTAATCATAACCAAGCAATGAAAAGGGGTGGTGGGAGAAGGAGGAGGATCCCCCCTTTTCCCTCCCTCTCTTTAAATCTCGTGAGAGAGGGAGGGGAGCTGTTATTATAAGGGGAGGGGTAGCTGAGAGGGCGCACTGCAAAAAAAAAAGAGTAGTGAAGGGAGAGTTAGGAGAACCTTCCAGCTTGGTTAAGCCCCCTTCCTCCTCCTCCTCCTCCTTCCAAGGAAAGCGTTTCTTACGCGGAGCAACTCGGCTCACCGCCGCTGCGAGGCGATCTGGAGCGCTTGGCCATCAGCAGCCCGGATGTAGCGGCGCAGCAGCCAGCCCGAGCCGCCGAGCGGTGCCTACTGGCCTCCCTCGCCAAGTGTGGCACCGCGGAGAGCAGGAACATGGCGCTCAGAGCGATGTGACGGGGAAAGGAGCCGGAGATGCCGCGGGCGCTCGCCTGACACGCAGCCGGCCGGCCATCTAGCCAGCCAGCCATCGGTAAGCGCCGGCAGGGCTGGGGAATGAATGGCGCGGCTCGGGACTTTGGAGCCGCATCCTAGAATGGGGAAAGGAAGGAGAGGGAGGACGGGGAGCATCCGTCCGCCTGGCTTGGAGGGAGGGAAGGAGGCAAAGAGGGAGAAGCCCCCCGCCACCTCCTTGCTTGTCAGCGTCTTTGTCGGCTTTCCTCCCTGTCTCCGGAGGCTAGCGCTGATTTGTGACTTGCGAGGCCGGCAACTCCGCCGCGCAGAAACCAGAAGGAGCCGGTGGGTGGCTCACTGGATGGCTGGGTGGGTGTGGAGCGGCGTGTGCCATTGCCGGGAGCTGCCGAGGGGGCGACCGGGAAGGCGAGGACCCCGGGCGGCATTTGGGGATGGCGTCCAACCTCCACCCCCACTCCCCCGGCTTTATAGCAGGGCCGGGTCGGCGGAATCGTGCGCCACTATCCAGGCGCCGACCCCGGCCCCAACTCCAGCTCCTGAGGAGGGCGGGTCCGCGCGGCTCTTTGGCCGTGCGCGAAAACCTTGATCGAAGTCGGCGTTCGGGCGTCGCGCCGCTTGGAAATAAGCCTGCGGCTGTGAGTGGACCGGGAAGCCTCACTTGGCAAAACCCATTGGGGGTAAGGATCGCTCTTAATAACGTGGCCGGCATCTTACAGGCATAGGGGGGCGGGCGTGAGGGGGTATACACATGGGTGGATTTGCGTACCTCATACTGGGGAGATGATGTGTAGCGACAGGGTTTGAAAGGAAGCGGAGCGCTGATCCGAACCGAATGGAGGGGAAGCTTCCGTGATTCTGCGCGCTCAGGGTTTTAAAGAAAGGGGACAAAATAGGGAAATCTAAAAACCGGTTGCAAGTGGGTTGTGCCAGCAAACTCTCTGACCTTGCCATTTTAGATGTCGCGGAGGTAGCAAAGGGGGAGAGGAAGGGGGAGAAAGGGAAAGAGCCCCGACCCTGATTAAACAATACCGGCTTTTTTTTAAAAAAAAATTTTTTATAGTGGAGGAACTTTTGATTTGCAAGCTACTTGCTGGGATTAGATTTCAGGCTTTTTGTTTGTTTTAACAGTTCCGGAGACCTGCCTCTATTTATAAAACCAAGTGGACCTAAAATATGTAAATAGGGTCTTTTGCCAATCTCTTGAAGCCCACTTATATGTTGTATGGTGTGTATTTCTGGGAATTTAAAGGAGACAACAAGGTAATATCCAGCTAACACTTTGCAAACACGCCTTTAGAGCAGGGGTCTCCAACCTTGGCAACTTTAAGCACTGCACACCAGAACAACTAGACACAAGGGCAGTTTTTTCCCAAATGCCATCACTCTGCTAAACAAATAATTCCCTCAACTCTGTCCAACTATTTACAAAGTCTGCACTACTATTACTATTAATCTTCTCATCACTCTTTATCACCCATCCCCTCCCACTTGTAACTGTATGACTGTAACTTTGTCGCTTGTATCCTTACAATTTATATTGACTGTTTCCTAGTACCAAATGCCATCACTCTGCTAAACAAATAATGCCCTCAACACTGTCGAACTATTTACAAAGTCTGCACTACTATTACTATTAATCTTCTCATCACTTTTATGACCCATCCCCTCCCACTTGTAACTGTATGACTGTAACTTTGTCGCTTGTATCCTTACAATTTATATTGACTGTTTCCTAGTATGATTTGGTTGCTTATTGTACCCTATGACTGTTATTAAGTGTTGTACCTGATGATTCTTGACACTTTGAGAATGTATCTTTTCTTTTGTGTACACTGAGAGCATTTGCACCAAGACAAATTCCTTGTGTGTCCAATCGCACTTGGCCAATAAAGAATTCTATGTCTATGTCTTTAAGCTGTAGAACTTCAACTCCCAAAATTGGGGGATTCTGGGAGTTGAAGTCCACCAGTCTTAAAGTTGCCAAGGTTGGAGACCCCTTCTTAATAGCACATTTTTTAAAAAGTTACCCAGAAGTTAGTCAACCCTAAGTAACACTAATGTAAAAGTGAGCATATGGGTGATTACAATCTTAATCTAAGGTTATTTTTCAACAAATTGGCTATCTGGAGCCCTTCACTCTCAAACATTTTTAAATAATAGAAAGTGAAGGATTAATTAAGCCCTCCAAATAGGTTACCTTTATAGCTAAATAATTAACTTTGCATTAGAAATCAAAGATGGTAGGCAAACTCATTATAAGAGATTGCCACTCTGAAAAAAATGGAGTGGGCAGGAAATCTTAAAAGCCCAGTTTTGAAATCAGTAGAATATACCACCAAATCTCTTTAATTTTACTGAGTTTCAAACATGAAACTTAAGATGTTGCCTACTTTTTGCTATATGGACAGTAAAGTTATTTTAGGAATTTGCTAACTCCTTTGTCCTTTTTATATATTATATTCATTTTACTGGGTGCGATGCTATGATGCCTATATTATGTCTGTATAATTTATTTCTGATATGGTATGGGAACAGCCACAGCAACTTTGCATAATACACAGAAAGTGTGCAAGATGTCAGATCAGGTTCCCCAGACTCTTATCTTCCAGAAGTGATAGACAACTTTCTCCTACCATAGCTAACACTAAGGACAAGAAAGCAATTATCCTCCAAGGAGTGATACAGTGATTTCTAGAGGCATCAACATTCAGGAGAACATGCAAAATGAGAATAGAAGAATTACACATTGGGCTGACATCAACTCTAGCTAGGCATCCTCATGTCCAGAGATCTCTGCCTTTGGCTTCATGTGGCAGCTAGATTGAGATCCTTGTTTAATTTCCATAATGCCTCTCTCCTAATATCATTCAGAGGGTTTATGGCTAACTCAGTGGATCGTTAGATGCAATTATTCAGCATTGCTATGCTTACTCCCCCCCCCAGCCACATAAACTTCTGCTAAGAGATAGGATAGTTGCCAGTTCTACAAATTGGATCATTGTTCCCAAAATATAAAAAATGGAGAACATAGAGTAGAGTAGAGTAGAGTAGAGTGTAGAATTTAGAATAGCAGAGCACAGCACAGAATAAGAATATCAGAGTTGGAAGGGACTTGAGGTCTTTTAGCCCAAACCCTCTGCTCAAGCAGGAAACCCTATACCAGGGGTGGGATTCTACCAGTTCTCACCTATTCTCTAGAACCGGTTGTTAACATTCTAAGCAGTTCGGAGAACCGGTTGTTAGAAGAAATTACAGGCCTAATCCTGTAAGGAAGGCAGGAAGGAAACATTCTGGTGTTGCTTACAGAAACTGCCTCTCCGTTAACCCTTATTACATTCTTGGCAGGACTAGACTTCCTGTCTCAGGAACATCTCAGGAGTTTTTTTCCCCTCCTTTGCTGGTACTTTGCTTGTGTGGAGTGACCATTCAAAGTTACAATGGCACTGAAAAAAGTGACTTATGACCATTTTTCACACTTATGACTGTTGCAGCATCCCCACAGCCTTGAGAGGCCAGGCGAGGAGATGCCTGCCTCGATGTGAGTGATATTGAGTTGGCCATGCCCACACAATAACATGCCCACCAAGCCACGCCCACCAACTAAGCCACGCCCACAGAACCTGTTGTTAAAAAATTTGAATCCCATCCCTGCCCTATACCATTTCAGAAAGGTGGCTGTCCAGTTTCTACTTAAAAGCCTTTTAAGAAGAAAGAACAACTTTGATGTTCTTATTTCTCTTCTGAATTTGGAGCAACTTGGAACTTAAAGAAATCCAATCCCTTTCGTAGCAGGACTCTGAGATCCCTGCTAGCAAGCTGATATTCCTAGAGGTGTGGAAAATGGAAAAGATATTTCTGATCAGTATGCTGAAGTATAGACAAAGTATGCTGCAGCAAATATTGGTAAATCTTAATACCAAATGTGAAGCTCCTTGGCTGCTTTTCTTCAGAGCTGACACCCAAATTTCAGACACTAACCTTGGTTGATATATGTCCTTGTTAATGGAATGGAATGACACATGTTCTTCAAGCTTTTCCTTGTTCCTAAACAGCCCATACTACTTTTTTGTCAGTTTGTCACCTTTATCTTGTATGATATAGTTTCTCTTACTACTCTGGGATTGAACCCAATTATGTACTTCCTCTGACATCTTTTGTTATAGGCATTGAATCAAAGCCAGTCAATTCCCTTTGACTTTTCTTCACAATGGAATTGTGGTGCTTGGCTTCAGTTAGGTATATTCAGATTTCATGCATGCTTTACTTGCAATATCATTCTGTCCCTAAATGGAGATACTGTGTTCTATATTCCTCTGGAACTTTGTTAATTTTCTTAGACCTATTTCAATTTACTTTATAATTCGACACATTTTCTTGACTGGGGGGTACCATCTATGACTCTAACTGATGACCCGATATCACAAACCACCTGAAATCTCTTTGAAATAATACAAAATCTTACAGGTTCTTCAAATCCTTGTCCAAGATCACTGAAAGCTCTTGAGAACAACTGAACTCACAGTATTTCTGTTATTTTATTTTTAGAATTTTGGTGGAAGTCCTGTGAACCTTAGACATACCTCACTGATCTCTGATTTAAGCCCTGAACCACATCTGTGTAACTCTACAACCATATTAATACCCCATTCTTCATTTTAAGTTTTTGGTTGAACAACCTGTATATGCTCTACTTCTGCTATGGCTTTAAGAAACAGATATCTTTATAACGTATAGGTAGTCTTCATCTTGCATCAGTTCATTCAGTGATCATTCAAAGTTACAACGTCACTGGAAAAAGTTACTTATGATCATTTTTTACACCGTTGCAGCATTGTCATGGTCACATGATCAAAATTCGGATGCTTGGTTGCCAAAATGTACAAAAATTTATCACCAAAATGCTGGAAGTGTAAGGACCTACCAGGCACATTCTACCACATGTGGTGGACATGTATTCATGCAAGACAATATTGGAGATTGATACAGACATGGGTGGAGCAAATGGTGGAGGAACACATTCAGTTTAAGCCAGGAATATATCTTAGGAATAATGACAGAAGGTCACAGCAAAGGTATAACATATTTAATAATACAAGTGTTGACAACGGCGAGAATGGTTTATGCACAATATTGGAAAAATGAAAATATACCACCAAAAAGAGAGATAATAAGGAAAATAATGGCTTGTGCAGAATCTGATAGATTAACTTTAATACTGAAAAATAAGGGGGAATCAGAATATTATGATACCTGGAATAAATTTTACCTGTGGTTGGAAAAAAGAGGGGAAGGTCGGAACAAAAATAGCTAGGAGGATTAGAATCAAATTGTAAATATTGTACCAATAATAGGAATGTTAATGGTTTGGTTATATTTTTGTATGTAAGGCAAAATAATGCCAAAATGGTTGCACTGTGCTTGATACTTGTAAACAATAAAAAATGTATTAAAAAAAAAATCGGATGCTTGGCAACTTGTTCATATTTATGACAATTGCAGTGTCCCAGGGTCTTGTGATCACCTTTTGTAACCTTCTGACAACCAGTGAGAAAGCCAGATTCACTTAACAACCATGTTACTAACTTAACGATTATAGACATTCGCTTAACAATTCTGGAAGAAAGGTTGCAAAGTGGGGCATAATTCACTTAACAAATGTCTTGCTTAGCAATAGAAATTTTGGACTCAGATGTGGTCATAAATCAAGGACTACCTGTATTGAGATTGAACCTAATCTTGGAATTTATATGGTAGTTGTATATTTTGAGCTGGTGCAATATCCTTTTGAAATGCTTCAAATGACTTTTTTTTAGTGTAGGAATATTTCAGCACTGATTCCTGTGTTGATTAATCTGAGGAATGCTTAGAGAGAGAGAGAGAAATGTACAATGGGATCTTCAGATGTCCCTTGTGACTTGCCTACTCATGACTTGTTCCTATTTTAGTTGTGTCAGATGTTGGAGGGTGTGTTGCTCAGCACAAAGTGTTTCAGAAATTTTACACTTGTCCACCAGAGTTGCTGAAATTTATTGCTCAACCTCTGCCTTGCCTTGTTTTCCAATTCAGTGGCATGAGGTCACTCTCTCTTCCTCTTCTTAGTGTTGCCACTTGGCTTTCGGCTCTCCCATTTCCCTCTCCCGCAGATATACTTGCTGGTCATGGCTCTTCCCTGTTGTAATGGGTACTTTTCTTTGAAAAGTGTTATTAGATGGAAGCTGAAGCTTAAACATCAGAGGCCAATGACTGAGTCAGGTGGAAATCAGCTTGGGGTTTAAAGCAGGATGGTGCAACTTATGAGTTGTTAAGCTGATCATGGCCAACAAACCATGCATGGTGCTCCACCAGGGGTTTCATAAGGTACTGGTTTTTTTTTAATTGAGTACAAAGCTGCTAAAAACAGTGAGGTGTTCAGGCACCTTGCAGGCAACCATCTGTGCCTGGTGGTTAAGTTCAGTTTAGTGTGGCATATAAATGGGGACTGGTTTCCTTTTTGCCAAGTGGTTTTCTTTGCTTTTCTTTTGAAAACTATTGTGACTTCTATTATTTTCTCTAAGTTCTTAAAACAGTTAAAAAAAATAACTGATGTGTATTGATATATATGTTCAAAAGCATAATCAAAAGCATCAAAACCAAACAGGAACAAATACAAAAACCAGAAAGCTTGGTAGTATGCTATCTAATACACTAATACAAACTGAACAGATCTTCCCAGAAGGCTTCATCCCTTCAGGATGCCTCTATAAAATACACCTTTCTATTTCCTAGAGCAGCAGTGTATCTTCCCTCATAGCTGCAGCTACTGCACAGTTCAGTCCTGGTTCAACTCTTGCTCAACAAAGTGTCTCAGCAGAACAAGCCATCTTTGTGAAGCCGAATTCTTCCTTGATATGGAACTGAACAACCCTAACCCTAACAAAAATTCAACATCATCTGACTTTGAAATATCAGCATTCCATATTTCTGTGTGAAAAGATTTTTGGACAGGGTAATATAATCCATGAGGAACTACTTAGTCAAGGTAACTAAAAAAAAGGGAAACCAAAGATGAGTAAAACAATCAAAATTAATTTAAAACAAAGTAATTAAAAGATCTACAAGATTCTCTGTTCCTGTGTTAACTTTTTCAGCCAGTCTTATTTCCCATGTTTTAGAAGCTCGCTCAGGTGTCTCTTCCCCTCACAAACACATTTACTCTTTATTGCGCACAGATTCAATAGTAGTGTAGCATTGTGCTGACTGCAGATTGCAGTCTGATCCCACACTATAATGTAAATAATCATATGGTTCCTCTCGGGAGGAAAGGAACATTTTTCCTTTCATGTTGATGTGACTTCTGGCCTGTAATAGTGGGATATGCAACCCTGTTATTGGACTTCCTTCCTGATTTAGGTCTATATTCAATCAATGGTACTTTTTACTCTGAATGATGGTCCTGGAGGGATTCTAAATGAAACAGATACAGCATCACCCAGCAAATATCAAAGTAGACCAGAGATTAGCTTGAGGGACATCTTTTAATAAAATAAAAACAAAGAATATATTTAAGTTTATGCAACCAGTACTAATTAATTAATCAATTAATTAATAACCAAAGAAAGTAATTGAGCCCACATTGAAACTCACGGCTGCTAAGTAAAAAGTATCACAGGTGGTTCTCGATGTACGACGATTTGTTTAAAGACCGTATGAAGTTACAACAACACTGAAAAAAGTTACTCACAATTGTTCCTCGCACTACAGACACTGTATTGCGATCAGGTATTTATGACCGTTGTGGTGTCCTTGGGGCCATGGGGTAGCCATTTGGGGCCTTTGCATCTGGCTTCTAACAGGCAAAAATCAAGGGGGAAGCTGGGTTCCCTGAACGATTGCACAGTTCGCTTAACAACTGTGTGATTTGCTTAATGACCTTGTGATTCACTTAAATAACTCTGGCAAAATAGGATGTAAACTCAGCCACAGTCATGTAATAAGCTCACTTCACGACTGCATCACTTAACGGTGGAAATTCCTGTCCAATTGGGATCATAAGTTGAGGGTTACCTGTATGACTTGAGGATTGCAAATTCCGTTGTTTTAAGTGTCCCTGAGTGAATCTCTTTCAGATTATTTGCATAGGTGGGGGAAATCCCATTACCAGTAAGCAGAAGGGAAAAAATCTGCATGTCCTCGACTTATAACAGTTCATTTAATGACCCTTCAAAGTTACAACGGCACTGAAACAAGTGATTTACAACCATTTTTCACATGACCGTTGCAGCCTCCCCACAGTCACATGTTTTACATTCAGATGTTTGACAACTGGCTCACATTGGTGTCCCAGGGTCATGTGCCCCATCTTTTGTGACCTTCTGACAAGCAAAGTCCATGGGGAATTCAACAGATTCACTTAACAATTGTGTTACTGGTTTAACAACTGCAGAGATTCACTTAACAAATGTAGCAAGAAAAGTTGTAAAGTGGGACACAACTCAATTAACACATTTCTCACTTAGCAATATCAATGCAGGGCTCAATTGTGGTTGTAAGTAGAGGACTACCTGTATCGATTTAAGACTCCTATGAGCTATGCATTCCCAGCATCAGGATACTCAAAGACGTCTCATAAGAGCACATCCAATATCTTGTATCGAAAGAGCTTTGGAGAACAGTCTTGAAAACCAGTACTTTATACCAGAGGAAGTATCCTGTCTGTCAGCCTTACAATGAATAACATGAGCATGTAGTTAGCTATGGGCAAGCATTTCACTGCTCCTTCTCTTTCATCTCCTGTGCTATCAGGACCCTGAACCCAACCCATATTTTCATTTCAAATATTTTTATCTGAATCAATGAGCTAAGAAGAACTGGTTCTTTAGCTTTAGAACTGGGTGAAAGAGGTCTGTTTTAAGCTTGCTCTTATGAGCCAGAACATGAAAAATTTACCAGCATGAAAATGTTGTATGCTCTGGATCAGTATTTTACTTGTCCTCCACGGGCTGGCCAAAATGGGGTCCGGGAGGAGGCTGCATGTGGCCCCCCCGAACCCAGTTTTGGCCAGCAGAGGCACCACAGGCAGGTCCTTTGCTATTTCCAGGCTGCCTCCTCTGGCCAGATCTAAGCACCCCACAGGCCTTGAGTTTGACACCCCTGCTGTAACTATTAAAGCGAATAGGAGGTAAAGAATGAAGATTTGCTTCCAAGAGCTTGGTAATGTCTAGAGCTGTGATGGCGAACCTATGGCACGCATGGCACAGGTGGCACACAGAGCCATTTGTGCCAGTGGGCGAGCTGCAGGCAAACTTACCTCACTGTGCATGTGCATGCCTCACAGCTGATTTTCGGCTTGTTTGAGGCCTTTTTCGGCCTCCCAGAGGCTTGAGGAAAGCCTTTGCAGGCCAAAAAATAGGCCTGTTTCATCACTTCCTATATTTCCGGAAATACTGGAAGTGACAAAACGGGGCCATTTTTTGGCCTGCAAAGGCTGCAGAAGGGAGATTACACATGCATGCACAGAGGCAGGGGGGTCCGCACATTGCTTTCTGGGTGCTGACGTGAGCGCAAGCGTGCACACAATTTTTGGCACAGGAGCCCAAAAAGGTTAGCCACCACTCGACTAGAGGCTGAGTATGTGCCATTTGTATACAGAGAAACAATCCCTATTGTAAAATGGGTAACCTTATGTCCTTGTTGGTCTGGTGAAGAAGATACAAGAAAAAGGCAACCCAGGAACATATGTTCACACCACATCTCTGTGTTTTGACAGTAACTTGAATCTATAATCATGATCTCAGAAATATTAATTTTTTTAAAATTACATTTATATGCCACCCTTCTCCGGAGACTCAGGGCGGCTTTCAATTTTTTGGGATACAACCCAGTGTGCTCAGCAATAGCCTTCATTCCATTGTATATGCCTGCTTATTACTAAGCGGCATTTTTACAAAGTCAGCTAATTGCCCCCAACAATCTTGGGTCCTCAATTTACCTACCCCTAGAAGATGGAAGGCTGAGTCAACCTTGAGCCTGGTGGGATTCAAGCCTACAGCAGTTGTAGGCAGCTGGAACTTAAGTGCAGGCAATTAACAGCCTGAGCCACCAAGGCCCTTAATTTTGAAAGCCGTGATCAGCACTCCATTTGCTTTACCTATGCATCTGGTGCTATCTAGTACTTTATGGAGCCAACCTGGAGTTATTTTTTTCACATTCTTCCATTTTCACAAGAAGAAGAGTGGCGGTGCTGATTTTTATCATTTCCTACTAAAGATAGGAGAATCTATTGATTTTGCTTTTTTCTCAGTTTATAGTTTCTACCAATCTATTAACTTTCACTTTTCTCAGCTTCTCTTGTTTTGTGAACATTTCCACTTTTGACCCACAGTTCTCCAAATACACATGTTTTTGTTGTTGAAATCTGCCTCGTAACTACCCCATTTTGCAAACTACCCCATCTTAACCCAACACATCTTGTGTATTATTTTTGTTTTTACAGACATTTCCCCAAATCTTAAGCAGCATTGCAAAAGGCTCAGTTTGTATATTGGTAGAAAAAAAATGAAAAGAATATATTTATTACAACCTGTTTTTTTCATAATTAAAAAATTATCTGTAAGAATCCAAAGTCAGGCATATAAAAAGTTCCCCTTATTCTATCCTCCTAAATGTGGGTTTTAGATATTGTTTGGCCTGGGTTTAATAATTTTTTAAATAATTTTAAATTTTGTATTGTGCGTTTTTATGATGTGAGCTGCCCTGAGTCCTTCAGGGATAGGGCAGCATATAAGTCCAAACAATAAATAATAATAATAAATAAACCTGGTGAGATAGGTTGGGTTGATAATTAGTCATTCAGTGTTTTCCATGATCAAAAGGGGAGCTTGAACCAGCTCATTCTATCCTAGAAACTACCTTAAACCACCATATTTTTGACTTTCTGACAATAAAGCTACCCAATACCGAAATGATAATAATAGTAAGTTAAACTCTGGTATACAGAAGATGAGTCTTCATATTTCAGGGTGAGAAATAAGTTTAGCACCTCAAATATTTATAAAAAGAAATATGTATCTATGCATTAATCTAATTCAGTGTTTTTTCGGTCAGCCTTCTCAGGAAGATCAGAATGGAAACACAAACAGATGAGCTAAATCTGCTTTATCCTAAGTCTACATTAATATCATCTTGAAAGTACGGTATGATAGTACCAACCTTCCACTGTCTCTTTTACTGTCTCATAAGATAAGGAGGTTCCTTTCTGAGTTTTTCTGCCCATTATGCATCTGAGGGCTAGTCTTATCTTTCTCTATGCCCTATTTCCCCTCTCCTCCTTAAAGTTCATTCCTGTATACTAGGGGCTCCAAACTTGGCAACTTTAAGACTTGTGAACTTCAACTCCCAGAATTCCCTAACCAGCTATGAAGTTCACAAGTCTTATAATTGCCAAGTTTAGAGACCCCTGCCATACACTGTTATATCTTCAAACTTGGAACCTTAAGATGTGGATTTCTGAAAGTTGAAGCCTACACATCTTGAAGTTGCCAAGTTTGAAGAACTGTCAGGCTCCAGAAATCAAGACAGACACATTGAGGTTCTTCTAAGAAGTTGCTTTTATTGTTTCTCACCAATAAAAATAAATCTTGCCAAACTAAAGCAGACTACTTGCACAAATTAAACATATACACTTGAGAAGTTCTAGGGAGGAGCTGTTTTAAACTCTTTTTCCCACACAAACTATCTAAACTTCACCATCTTTTGTTCTTCTGGAATGCATACCCTCCTTCATGGGAATCCGGATTACATTCCATCACAAACACTGATCTAGGTTTCTTGCATGGACCCAGGAAAAATTAGAATTAATCTGGAATTGTTAACTAGGACTCAGACCATAAAAAACAAAATAAATTCACTGCAATATCATTCATTCTAGGCAAATGTTACAATGACTTGGGAACAAACTCAGTTGGATTCATGAGTGATTTCTGCTATATGGGCATATCTGAGATTACAACAAAAAAAATCTTAGCTTTTTCCACAATGCACACATTGATTATTAAACTTATACCTCCATGCTCAGTGAAGAAATAAAACATTGAAAAGGTGGATGAAAAAAGCCTCTTTGATATGCAGGTATTTCACTCGTGAACTCTTCAAATCACCCCAAATTGTTATACACTGAAGAATGTCTGCATCTGCCCCAATTTAATTTATTCTTCTACCATGGCAACTATGAAAGTCAATGCAAATTGGAGGGTGGGATTATCTGATTTACCTAGGGAAATGCAACTTAATTATATGAATGTATATTCTACTGTCTCTGCGCTGATTTTCATATAAAACTGCCATTGTTTGTATAACTAGCGGTTCATCTAAGTTATAGTAATACTGTAGCTACATATATGTTGTGGGAGAAGATGAAACATGACAACTTGAATTAGATGGATATCTGCATCACAGCCATACTTCATAACTTGTCAACCTCTTACTGACCCACCTGTTATTTTTCTCCTCTTTTGGTGTGCCTATCATATGCAAAACACTTACTACCCAATCTGTAATATGTGCAGATCAATAGTTTTTCATACCACTTATACACTGCCCCCAAGTCATTCTCTATGTTACATGAATGCTGCATTCTGAATTTCTTAATCAAATTTGGAGCGTGAAAACAATGAATTGCATTGAGGAAAAATATTCTTCATTTGAGCCCAAAATGATTGAGACTTGAATTTAAGGTTATCAAAGGTATTAACGTTTTGAGATTGCTGAAAACTTAAAATTTCAAGAAATTCAAATTGTTGGGGTTGGTTCCTTCCCTGGAATGATAATTTCTGATCCCACCTTAGCTGTGCCCGCAAAAGTAAAATTATAATTTTGTGTAAAACCTTGTTCAAGGAAAGGCATGAGAAGGGTCTGACTACTAGAAAACATAAATATCGCACCACAGCACAAAGGTTTCTGTGTTTGATTATTTTTATTTCATCAGTTTATATTCTGCAATTAATTCAAGTTGAACACCAAATTTGTGAAACAATCCTAAAGACTCATTTCCTTGAATCCAATCTATATCTTGATCCTTGTTAAGGTCTGACATTTCTACATCTAGGAAAAACAAAATGCATTGCACACTTCAATTTTAGGGTCATCAACCTCTTGTTCTGGTTGGTCTTAACCAGTTAGAATTGGCAAGACAAAGCCTTAACTACAAGTTTATGGAAAAGTGGAATTTGCCTCTATTTAAGTATTCAGTGCCACATGTAATAAGGATTTTGCATGCCTGGGTGTGCATCTCAATTAGATTTGCAAAATGTTTGGAGAAGATAGTTTGCTCTCACAATTAGACATTAATTTTGCATTTACCATTCACATGGAAAGCATATCTTCACTTGCTATTTTACATACCCTTTTTATGCCTCATTTGCTGCATGTAAATAAAAGAGTTCTATTGCCATCAGGAGAGGGAAACGTTTCAGCAGCATGTATAATTGTGGCTTTTTTATTCATTTATTTCCTTTCTTTTTGGAGTAGCCCAGGCTCCTCATAAACAGAGCAAGTGCATGACAGGCAAGTGGGATGGAACTGCCATTTTGGTTTTTCCATGAAAACAAGAAATGCTTGTATTGTTTTCAGTGCCCAGGATCTATCGTTGGCCAAATATTCTCTGGGTGGAGCTCATGTAACTGAAATGGAGTTAGAATTGTGTCTTCTATATTAAACATAGATATTTTGATTTGTAGGAAGTGAAAGCTGACAATGATGTATTCTAGATAAAAAGCACAGATTTAGCCAAAGGAGAAGATTTAGTCATCACCCAAAATTAGGAGAAAAAGAAAAAAAGAAAAAAATTGCATTAAAATTGCATATATGCTTTATGTAAATATAGATGCAGATAGGTGGTCTTGAAAGTAATTTATTAAATAGAACTAGACTTTAGGAAGACTATCATTATGGGCTAAACACTGACAACCCTAGTTTTATTAAACTAGGCTTGAGGTTGGGCTGTCTTGCAAGGGGAGCTCTGACTTTTGCAGAATAGGGCATGTAGCACCGACCACATCAGTAACAAATTGTTTTGGACAATGCTTTGGGGTCTGTTTAAATTAAATGCTCTAATTAAAAGGATCTGTAGCAATAAAAACTGCTAAAAGGCTCACATGTCCGAGTGAACTGTTTCACGAAGTAAACATCTTTCTCCTTGAGTAACAAAAACATTTCTGGCATAGCCCATCGACTATTTTTGTCCTGAGTGATAACATGACAGATTGGCAAAAGGTCACCAGTTTGTCTCCCTCCACTCTCAAACACCCCCTCCCACTTGTTCAGTTGCATAAGATGTTCCACTAAACAGTTATTTTCCAGCTCAATTTTGTCATCTCACTCATACATCCATTCCATGAAAACCAGAATAAGGTAGACAGAATTATGAGACCTTCCATGGGAAGATCCATCAAGCTTCTTGATTAGGGTGACTTGGGAATGGACAATAGCATGTTCACATCCACCCGATAGTAATTGATACTTGGTACTGCTATCAGAAATGATCAGTCCATCAGTTTCATACTTGGGAGAAGCCTCCCAGTTACTTGTCATGTCTTGGTTAGAGAAGAAGTTTGCCTGTGAGGATGAAGCTGTTTTCTTCAGCAATTGATTGCCCTTTGTCAACATGAACTTGGGAGTTTTCTTATACCCATGACAGTTAATTGTGGCATTTCTTTCCTTTCCTTTGGTTTCCTATGGTTTAACAGATATTTGACCTTACACTTTTCAAGCTGGGAGCAGGACAGGGTTGGAATGCAAATATTTTTACTACTGGTTCTGTGGGCGTGGCTAGGTGGGAGTGGCTAGGTGGGCATGGCCATGTGACTGGGTGGGCGTGGCTTCTTTTTTTGCAGCAACCCCCGCCCCGCACTCCTTTTTTTAAACCTCCTGGGAGCAAAAATGGCCTCCCATGAGGCTGCTCTGAGGCCCAGGAGGCAAAAAAACCAACGCCGGCGGGGGCATGCAGCTCCCCCCCCATGTGCCCCTTTTTGCCTCCTGGGCCTCAGGGAAGCCTCCTGGGTGAAGCAGTAAGACAGCGAGGGGGATCCTAGCACAGCTGAATGTTGGAACAGTTGATCGTCGGGAGGAAAAAGAAAGCAAGAAATACCTGTTGGACTGAACGGGTAGCTGTTTTTTTTACTACCAGTTCAGCCGAATGGTAGCATTTTTTACTACTGGTTCGGCCGAACCGGTAGAATACCACCACTGGAGCAGGATGACTCTTGGTTGTTTTTACAACTCTTCTCTGAGAAGCTCTGACTCTCTAGTTCTCAATCGAGTTCTCATAATATCCTCCCTTCCATTTCTCTCTCTTCATCTGGAAGGAATAGGACCTATCTCTTCTGACTCAGTGCCACTTCCTCCCATCCTCCATCTCCATGACAATTATCTTCTCTTTCTTTATGGTCAGAAGGAGGACATTTTCTCGTCCTTCTTCAATCTTCTAGCAAGATGCCTGTGGTTTCAGAACTCCCTTTGGAGTGGTGCGGTGTCTTTCATTCCAAGGCGCTAACAGATAGTAGGGGAATTTGATCTTTTGGTCTTCCCTCCTCTATCAAGTTCTCCCTGCCTCTTTTCAGAATCACTGGAGGCTGCAGAAGTTTTATTGTGTAACCGGACAGATGGCTTGGGTTTGTAAGGGCATTCCAAATGGAAATCATGAAGTAGAGGAAGTAATTACACATCATTTGTTGCCTTCCAGGAGCATTCATTGTTCAGGAGCCCTCTGTAATAAATCAAATGCACAATGCACTAGCGAGAGTTCAGAATATGTATCTGATACAGTATTCCTCCCCCTGCCTACAAGGTGCATAAGGACCAAAATCTTTCCTAAATAAGGCAATAACTGGTTCTGATAATAATTTCCCATTTTAGCCTCTTTCGAATGAGATATCATAAACATAGGCACTGGAAAGGACTTTTGAGATAATTTAGTCCAACTAGCTGCTCGTTGCAGGGTCCATTAATGGCCCTCAAGCATCTTTGAACATATATGGAGAAGGAGAATGTGCCATTTCATGTGGCATATTCTGTTGGTTAAAAGGTCAGTTTGGAAGTTCCAACTGGTGTCTATCCAGAAACCCCTTCCTTGCAGTTTTAAGCCATTGATTCTGGGTCTGACCTGTGGAGCAATAGAGAATAAAGTTGTTCTCTCTTTTCTGTAAATCTCCTGACTGAATCACCTGTCCTAACATTAACTCTGGGCATTGGACAGAAACTACTTGAGTCACTCTCTTGGATAAGGTTAGATGAAGTTGGATGAGAAGAGTGTGAATCTTCCTTGTGTTACCAGATCTCCCAGCAGCATTTGATATTGTCAACCATAGTCTCCTTTTGGGTTGTCCACATGGGTTAGGACTGGTGGAGACTGTATTTGTGGTGGCTGCAGTCCCTCCTAAGTGAATGAGCCTGTCAGTGGCTATGGAGGCACAGAGATCAGGCCCTCAAGGGTTTTTTTGTGTGTGGGTTGCTGTAGGGCTTAGCCTTCAACTCTGTTTTATTTAATATCAACCTGGTGAGTTAATTTGTCAGTTTGAGGTGACATAGTAACCCTATATTGGTGGTACATAGTTGTATGTCTCCAATCTGGGCCGAATAGGAAATGCGGGAGATGTTCTAACTTAGTGCTTGGAAGTTATCAGGGTCTGGATGGGGAGAAACAGGCTCAGGTACAACCCAGACAAGATGGAAAGATGGTAATTCAGAAACCTCTTGAGCCTGTAATTACACCAACTTTGGAGTTGTGCTCCTTCTCAAAGACCCATCAACTGGGAATCCACCTGGACTTGTGATCTCCTACTGGAGGAGCAGATGGAAGTCTTGGCCAAGAAGGCTTTTTCCCATCTTCAGTTGGGTTGCCAGTTGTGGCCATTCTTAGAATGGAATAAAGGCAGTCAGTCATGCTGTTGTTTCCACTTGGATGATTGTAATCTGTCTTTGAACATCACTAAGAAACTTCAGCTGTTGCAAAATATAGCTGAATAGCTTGTGGTCTGACCCATTACTGTTAGGCCATACTGCTGCTGCTACTGGAGTTGCATTGGTTACAAGTTTGTTGAATGCAATTCAAGGTGCTTGGTCATTACCAATAATGCCTTTACAACCTTTACAATTTCTCACTTAGAGGAGTCCCACTGATGTTGATGTTGAGATAGTAGCACCATTTTTTAAAAAAAACCTATGAGGAAATTCCTTGATGAGGTCTCTTTGCAATTTAATTAAGGTCTAAGAAAACAGGAAGGCTGCTGACTATTGGAGAGATTGTACAATTCACATATACACATCAGTGGGAAGCTTAGAATTAATTGTGGATAAGAAGGAATTTCTGAACAAATCCTCTTTCACAAACTCAAATAAGAACTGTTGGAAAAAGTGTAGAAAATGTCTGTTTCTGGCATTGATTTGAAACATGTGAAATAGAAATTTTGAAGATAGATTGAATAATTGATATAGAAAAGAAGGCGGTGAACTATTTCTTTAAAAAAATAGTCAGTTGGTGCCTCTAGAAATGTTGGATATTTTAATATCCACAATTCTAGTGGCTAAGAATGTTGGGAGTTTGCTTTTTTCAAATTATGTTTTCTTTCTGCCCTTTTATTTTATTTTTATTTTATATTTGGATTTATATGCCGCCCCATCTCCGGGGGGACTCCGGGCGGCTTACACAGAAACATATACACAGTATAAAACTTATTCCAAATTTGCCCAATCCAAATAATTCTAAAATATTAAAATAACCCAAAATTAAAAACCCCAACCCCGCTCAATCCAGGCCGGCCTGTGAAAACAACCAGATCTTTAGATCACGGCAGAAGGAGCGCAGGTCAGGGGCCAGACGTAGCTCCAGGGGTAGTTGGTTCCAAAGGGTGAGCGCCCCCACAAAGAAGGCCCTCCCCCAGGGGACCACCAACCGACATGACCAAAGATGGAATTTCTTGGATCCAAGATGCCGGTATGCACAGCCACTCAGTCTTGTCTGGATTGAGCTGGAGCCTGTTCCTCCCCATCCAGATCTGCACCGCCTCCAGACACCGGGACAGCACGGAGAGGGTATCACTGAGGTGGTCTGGGGTGGAGATGTAAAGCTAAGTATCATCAGCATATTGATGATACCTCACCCCAAAACCATGGATGATCTCGCCCAGCGGCTTCATGTAGATGTTGAACAGGAGGGGAGAGAGCACCGACCCCTGAGGAACCCCACAAGTGAGGGGCCTCGGGGTCAACCTTTGCCCGCCCGTCAACATTGACTGTGTGCGCCCCGAGAGGAAGGAGGAGAACCACCGTAGAACGGTGCCTCCCACTCCCAGCTCCCGAAGGCGCCGCAATAAGATACCATGGTTGATGGTATCAAAAGCCGCCGAGAGATCTAATAGGACTGGGACAGAGGAACATCCCCTGTCCCGAGCCTCCAGAGATCATCAATCAGCATGACCAATGCCATCTCAGTGCTGTAACCGGGCCTGAAGCCCGATTGAAATGGATCTAGGTACTCGGTTTCCTCCAGGAAAGCCGGGAGCCGTTGAGTCACCACGCTCTCAACAACCTTCTCTAGAAAGCAAAGGTTGGAGACAGGACGAAAGTTGTTTAAATTGGCTGGGTCCAAGGCAGGCTTCTTGAGAAGGGGCCTCACCACCACCTCTTTCAAGGCAGTAGGGAAGACCCCCCTCCCGCAACAAAGCGTTGGTAACTGCCTGGAGCCAGCCACGTGTACCCTCCCAGGCGGCCAGCCAGGAGAGACACGGGTCCAATAAACGCGTGGAGGCACACAGCCGCCGCATAATCCTGTCCACCGCATCTGAGGTTACAGGGTCAAACTCCTCCCAGATAATATTGACAAGACTCATCGTCTCCTCCACATCCGACTCAAGCCAGTTGGTGCCCCGACCGGCCCGGATCTGAGCGATCTTGTCCAGCAGATGTTGACCAAACTCCTCGGCCTGCCCCTGCAGAGGGTCCCCCCTCACCTCCTGATTAAGGAGGGAGCGGGTGACCCTGAACAGGGCAGCTGGGCAATTATCTGAGGATGCGATGGGAGTGGAGAAGTAAGATCTCTTTGCCACTCCCATTGCTGCCAGATAGGTCCTGGAAAAGGACCTTAACTGGGATCGGTCAGATTCGGACCGGGAGGACCTCCAACTGCTCTCTAGGCCCCTCCTCCGACGCTTCATTTCCCGCTTCATTTCTTCATTGCCCTTCTGGACATACTAATCTAGGGGAAGCTGCTCTACCTCAAGAAAATACCTTTCTCTTTTGATGCCACCTGTTTTGGATTTCTCATGCAGACAAACAAGTAGCCAAGTCATAAAAGTGATGAAATTCAATTCAAAGCACTTGGAATACTAAACAGTCCATTTCAAGATGAAAATATCCTTGAGCATGAAACAGCTATTTCAAGCATGAAATGGGCCAATTCAACTATTTGGGGAGTATTTTGTGTTCAAAATGTGTTTGCAGCTTGATATGGGATCTTTCAAATTCAAAACAGTTAACGTTCAAGATGTTTGCACCTCTCTTCTCAGTCTGTATATCACATGTTAAACAGAGTTATTCCACTTTTAGACAACTGAACAAAACTGTGATATTGAAGATCTCATAAAATAAGGTTATCTCCCAGTAGAATATTGCCATAAATATAAATCTTAAGAGTCTTACTATTAATCTCAGAAAGGAAGGTTGGATGATGGAGAGCTTGCTGAGAATTCTGAATTTTACTTTCATGGTACATTAGGAAGGTATCAGGTTACGAAAGACTGCATAAAACTGATCAATAATCTCTGGACATTTTGACTAAAACACTGGAAACAGTGGCATACTATATAAGTAGGTTGTAATATTTCTTTTTAGAGTAGGAAAAGTGATGAAAAACTACTGAAAGAGGTGACTTGTAAAAACTTAGGTATTTCTGTCTAATTAAACTAACTCATTAAAAAAACAAATGTACACCACCTCCCCCAGGAAATAAACTGAATAAATTGAGAGCATAGCAGATTTCTGCTCTGTTGTGATGGCTTTGCTCTCAAGTACAATTTGTACACCATCAAAAAGCTGGTTCATGTAAACTTTGTGCCAACTAGAGTTAGATTTGGAAGCACATGTAGTACAAACAAGGAAAGAGGGGGCCAAATGCAGTTGCAGGAAAGCAAATGCCAGTCTGTTGCAATTTAAATGACAGAAGGTGTTGTGTATTTGCTAATACGTTGTATGTATTTCCATCACGGCTGAGCCAAAATGGGCTACTTCTCTTCACTGGGCTATTTACCACCTGCATGCATGGGATGCAGCCATTTTAATTGAAAAGTTCATATAAATCTTAAAAGTTTGCTCATCAGAGGGGTGGCATATTTCCTTGTGCTCCTGGGCTGGGATTTTTTCTTCTTCAAAGTTTCTTCCTTTTAAAAATATCGCCCTAAGGATGCAAAACCAGCACATTCTTACAGCATCCAGAATTACTTCTCTGCCTTCCAGATGTTCCAGTGCTTAAATGAGCTCTGATTAGTTTCATCTGTTAATGCAGGAGAAGATTTGCTCCCCTGCCTATTTTTGTGCGTCCTCAAGCCTTTAAAAATCATTTGAAAGGCACAGTGTATAAAAAGAAACCACCCCACAAAAAAACCACATTAAAACTAATTTAAACTGCATCCTGCTAAAATATAACTTTGGATTTTCCTTCAGTCAGCCCTGAGGACTGGATGTCCTTACCATTATAAATTTCAGAGTGACCCCCTCTGCACCACTAAGAAATAATTGAAACTTACATTAAAGTCCTTCATTGTAGGACATGGGGATTTCCTGCTACCTCCTTTAACTATCTCTCCCTATGTAACAGGGGGACAGGGGGCCAAATTATGTGCCGGGAGCGCGCCCCCGATGTTTACGTGTGGTGGCGCGCTCCGACCCCCAGGTCGCTTCCCGCTCCCCTGGGGTCTTGGGAGACGTGGTCTCTGGGCTCAGACTGGTATATCTGAATGCCAGGTCCGTAGCCAACAAGTCATCCCTCCTCCGTGAGCTCATAGAGGAGGAGGCTGCGGACCTGGCATGCATTACGGAGACCTGGGTGGGCCCGGAGGGGGGTGTCCCTCTGTGTGATTTGTGCCCCCCAGGCTTCCATGTGCTGTACTGGTCTCGGGCCCAGGGATGGGGCGGAGGGGTAGCCATAATTGTTAGAGAGACCCTGTTTCCAAGGGAGGTCACTGTCCCGTAGATGGGCGGGTGTGAGACCCTCCTCGTGAGATTGGGCCCGGGTGGTCGGTTGGGTTTGCTGCTAATGTACCTATCCCCCAGCTGCGTGGCGGCGGCCCTGCCTGGGCTGCTCGACGCCCTCTCGGAGGTGGCGGTGGAGTTCCCTAGGCTTATAGTTCTGGGGGACTTTAACCTGCCGTCGCTGGGGGGGGCTCAGGAGTTCATGGCATCCATGGCAGCCATGAACCTGACCCAGGTGATCCATGGACCCACCCACGAGGGGGGAACACACTTGACCTGGTTTTTATCTCGGGGCAGTGGTGTAGTGATCTGGGGGATGGTTCTCCATCTACCCTCCCTTTATCGTGGACAGATCACTATCTCCTGCGGCTGGTCTTTCAATTGGCTGTCCCTTGCTGCTGGGATGAGGAGCCTATACGATGGTTCCGCCCCAGACGCCTAATGGACCCGGAAAGGTTTCAGACGGCGCTGGGGTTCTTGCCCGCCTCCCTCGACCACAGCTCGGCCGAGACGCTGACGGCCGCCTGGCAACGGGCGACATTGGAGGCTCTCGACCGGGTTGTCCCCTTGCGGCCTCTTCCCCGCCGTAGACCCCGATGGGCCCCTGGTTCTCCGAGGAGCTCCGGGGGATGAAACAGCAGAGAAGACGCCTGGAGAGCAGATGGAGGGCCAGCCACTCCGAATTCGACCATGTCCAGTTGCGATCCTATATCAGGACCTATCTGGAAGCAATCAGGGCGGCGAGGCGTGCTTACTTCTCCGCTCTGATTGCGTCTGCCGATGATCGCCCTGCTGCCCTGTTTCGGGTGACCCGCTCCCTCCTTCAATTGAGGGGGATGACCGTTGCAGGGCAGAGCAGAGGAATTTAGCTTACATCTGGCGGATAAGGTCGCTCGAATTGTGCTGGCTTGGACTCTGATTGGCAGTGGTCTGATGATGGGGTGGCGGTGAGTCTGGTGGAACCTATCTGGGTTGAGTTTGACCTGGTCTCCCTCGATGAGGTGGACAGGATCATGCGGAGGCTGTCTTCCACCACGTGTTTATTGGACCCGTGCCCTTCCTGGTTGGTGTATGCCTCCAGGGAGGTTACGTGCGGCTGGCTCCAGGCAGTTGTTAACGCTTCTTTGAGTGAGGGAGTCTTTCCTGCCACCTTGAAAGAGGCGGTGGTGAGGCCCCTCCTCAAGAAGCCTGCCTTGGACCCGGCCGTTTTGAACAACTATCATCCTGTCTCCAACCTTCGCTTTTTTTTAGCGAAGGTTGTTGAGAACGTGGTGGTTCAGCAGCTTCCCTTGTTCCTGGAGGAAACTGAGTATTTAGATCCGTATCAGTCAGGCTTCAGGGCCGGACACAGCACGGAGACAGCATTGGTCGCACTGATGGATGATCTCTGGAGGGCTCGGGACAGGGGTTTTTCCTCTGTCCTAGTCCTTTTAGATCTCTCAGTGGCTTCCGATACCATCGACCATGGTATCCTTCTGCAGCGGCTTAGAGGATTAGGGGTGGGGGGAACCATTTTGCGTTGGTTCTCCTCCTTCCTCTCGGGCCGCTCGCAGTCGGTGTTGGCAGGGGGCGGAGGTCGGCCCCGAGACCCCTCACTTGTGGGGTGCCTCAGGGGTCTGTCCTTTCGCCTCTCCTGTTTAATATCTACATGAAACCGCTGGGTGAGATCATCCGAGGTTTTGGGGTGAGGTATCATCAGTATGCTGATGATACCCAGCTTTACATCTCCACCCCAGACCAGATCAGTGATGCTCTCTCCGTGATGTCCCGGTGCCTGGAGGCGGTACGGGTCTGGATGGGTAGTAACAGGCTTCAGCTCAACCCCACCAAGACGGAGTGGCTGTTCTTACCGGCATCTCGGTCTTTATTGGATGTACCATCTTTGGTCATGGGGGAGAGGTGTTGCCCCCTGTGGATAGGGCGAGAAACCTGGGTGTCCTCCTGGACTCACAGCTCGGTTTGGAGGAGCATGTGGGAGCTGTGGCCAGGGGGCTTTTGCCCAGGTTCGGCTGGTTCGCCAGCTTCGCCCTTATTTGGACCGAGATGCCCTTCGAACGGTTACTCATGCGCTTGTCACCTCTAGAATTGACTACTGCAATGCTCTCTACATGGGGCTTCCCTTGCGGACGGTCCGAGGCTTCAGCTGGTGCAGAATGCAGCCGCTGGGCTGTGATGGGGTATCCCGATACTCCCATGTTACACCCCTCCTGCGCGGCTTGCATTGGTTGCCGGTTGCCTCCCGGGTCGCCTTCAAGGTATTAGTTACAACTTATAAAGCCCTTAATGGCTTGGGTCCAGGGTACTTGCGGAACGCCTCCTGCCAGCATCACTCTCCGATCGCCCTGTTCGCTCTCATAGGAGGGGCCTCCTTGGGGTGCCGTCAGTCAGACATTGTAGGCTGGCGGTCCCCAGGGCTAGGGCCTTCTCTGTGGGAGCACCTGCCCTTTGGAATCAGCTCCCCGTGGATCTCCGTTTGGCCCCTGACTTCCGCTCCTTCCGCCGGGACCTGAAGACTTGGTTGTTCCAACGGGCCGGCCTCGAATGACCCGGGGTTTGGGTTTTATTTTAACTTTATTTGGCTTGTTTAGTTGTTTAATTCTGTTTTATTGTAAATTTTTCTCTGTTTTAATGTTCGCCGCCCTGAGTCCTTAGGGAATAGGGCGGCATACAAGTCAAATAAATAAATAAATAAATAAATAATTAATAGTGGCAAATGTCTGTAGCTCAGGTGTAGGATGAAGGTAATGGTTCATTCTCAGAGCTTGTGGGTTGATTTCTGAACCTTCCATTACCAGGCTAGGTAACCTCTTTAACAGAGTTTAGGGCAGTGGTGGGATTCAATTTTTTTTACCACCGGTTCTGTGGGCGTGGCTTGGTGGGCATGGCCATGGCTTGGTGGGCGTGGCAGGGGAAAGATACTGTAAAATCTCCATTCCCACCCCACTCCAGGAGAAGGTTACTGCAAAATCCCATTCCCTCCCCATCCCACTAACCTGCTTTCCAGCTCCGTTCTCCTGTGCAGGGCAACAAAAGAAGACCCAGCCGATCAGCTGGGACTTGGGAGGCAGAGAATAGATGGGGCCGGGGCCAGTCAGAGGTGGCATTCCAAACTACTCAAAATTTCTGCTACCAGTTCTCCAAATTACTCAAAATTTCCACTATTTGGTTCTCCAGAACTGGTCAGAACCTGCTGAATACCACCTCCGGTTTAGGGGATGTCAGTGTCAGTGGTATGTTTATAAGGGCTTTAGGCATGGGTGTGTCAAGTTAGGGTCTTGTGATTGGTCAGCTGTGAGTCATCAATGAGTCTTGTGATGGGCCTTGTGATAAGGAGATTACCTCAGGTCAGAGGTAGATGAAGCTACCTACCTTGTTAGGAGGTGAACTGTTGCTGGTGGGGAATTGTGTTAGTTGGTTGAGGGTTGGTGCTGTCTCTGGATGGCTGATTTGGATTCTGAGGAGTTCATAGGCTGGTTGTAGATCAGTGTGTCTGTTGATGGAATTGCTTGTGCAGTGCCAGGCTTTGATGAACTCATGAGCGTGGTAGGTGGTAGCATGGCTGATCATTTGTGTGTTGCTCCAATCAAACTGGCGCAGTCTGATGTTGTTGTATTTTTCCCTATTTATTCTTTACATCTATGCTGCTTTCAGATACAACAGCGGCAGAAGGACTTCTGAACTATGGATGCACGAGCTAAGGAGCAGGGTTCTTGAAATTCTTAATTTGCTGTTTACATGGTAAGCTTCTTTTTCTATTTCTGAGAACCTCTTTAAAAAGAGTTAATCACAGCATGAATCCATTTCAAGGAAGAACAGCATTTGCTCATTTTCTGATCGGCATCACATGTCCATTACATTTGGGAACTGATCATTCAAAGGTATTATGTATCTTAGAGCTTCTCCTGTTCCCTTCCAATATGGCTAAGCAGTTTTATCTCCCCTGCTTTGCTTTATGGAAGAGGTGGAATCCCTTGCTGTCTCCCCTTTTATCATGGATTGTGAAATATATCTCCCCTAGAGATTTGAAACAGGATAGCTAATATTTAGTAGCTGCTCATAATAACAAGCAATAACAAAACTATATTTGCTGAAGCTAAATGTTTTCCTTAAATTGATGCTGTTTAACACGCATTTTACCTGCATTTGCTATAACTGTATAACCAAAGGCTGATTGAAGTACCTCATGCTTAAGCCTATCCAGCTAACAGGAGAAATAATAGAAGTTGTACATCTACCATGTTTCCCCGAAAATAAGACACTGTCTTATATATTTTTTGGCTCCCAAAAACACACTAGGTCTTATTTTCGGGGTAGGTCTTTTATATATATATATATTTAATGAAAAAAAACACTTACCATATTCATGTAGAACAATGTACATTTATTCATGTACGAAACCACGAACAAATTGCATACCATGTTTCCCCTAAAATAAGACACTGTCTTATATTTTTTTGGGCTCCCAAAAACACACTAGGTCTTATTTTCGGGGTAGGTCTTATTTTTGAGGTAGGTCTTATTTTTGGGGTAGGTCTTATTTTTGGGGTAGGTCTTATTTTTGGGGTAGGTCTTATTTTCGGGAAAACACGGTATAGAGTCATAAATCTCAGGGTATCTAATTCAATCTCTTGATACAAAATATCCTTATTATAATAATTCTTATTATAAAATAGGTTTATTAAAAAACATCTTTATTATAAGAGTCTTGGTTGCATAGTGGTAAGAATGCAGTATTGCATTCTGCCGACTGCCAGTAGTTCGATTCTGAGCAGCTTAAGGTTGACTCAGTCTTCCATTCTTCCAAGGTCGGTAAAATGAGGGCTCAGCTTGTTGGGGGCAATATGCTGACCCTGTAAAGTGCTTAGCAAGGGCCCTAAAGTACTGTGAAGCAATATATAAGTCTAGGGGCTATTGCTAGTGCTATTACTTTATTACCCAGGATTGCTCCATAGCTACCCAGCCTCTGCTGAATACCAGATTTAGCATAGTAACTCCATAGCTGAGTCACTAAACCCACAGTTCATATGGAGAAGGATCGTATGCTCCATCTTCAAGAATGACTCGAAAAACTTTCTCCCAGAATCTTTCATTAAACCCTCCCCCTTTTTTCCCCCCAGGAAATTGAACGCCTTGGTTTGAGCCCTGTCTTTTGGAACAAGAAAAAACAGATCTGCTCATTAAATTGGAAGTTTGCCATCCTGTTTCCTTGCACCTTTAAATTGTCTCTTTTAAAGGCTAAACAATAAAGGGTGCGGGGAGAAGGCAGCTGTAATATTGAAGTGGTAGAGCCAGCAGGGGAATCGTATGATGAAAGTATTTTGCAGAGGTTGGTTGGTTGCTGGGTGCCATCTAACAATTCAAGTTTGAAGGAGAGTACGAACATATTTTATACTCTGCTATTTATCTTAACAAATATTTTAAAAATATTTTTTAAATAATAATATACATATAAAAAAACAAAAGCTTAAATGGACTCCAGGGGATGGTAGAGGACAGGAATACCTGGAGGAACGTTGTCCATGGGATTGATTGCGATGGGTCGGACACGACTTCGCAACTAACAGCAACAAAATTTATCTTCTGTCTTTCTTCTGCTTCTGTCTGACTCAACCAACTAATCACCATGATCCTTTATACTAGTGCCCAGTTAGCAGAAAACGGTCATATCGAATTGCAGTCTAAATATTTGCTGCATTCTTCTTGATGTAAATCCATATGAATTCATCCATATCCAATATACCATTGATGCTTTGTTAGCAAAAAAAAAACAACAACCCTGACAACAGTCCCCTATTCCAGACAGTCCAAACATTCCCTCCCCCTCAATGGAGCAAAACAGCAAAACACATCCAATGGTTTTTAAATATTCTCATGAGCGTCAATGCTTCAGGACAGCGTTCGTTTTCCCTTTTTCCTAGGAAAATGGTATCATGTTTTTGCACACTGCTTTCTAACTAGCCATCCAAAAATGCTAAAACTGTTTTCTCCCTTTTTGAATTGAAGGAAGATGGTAGAATGAAGGGTGGACAAAAGCTGAACCCAGACACCAATAGACAATCAATTATACCTGATTTTTAAACAAAAGTGATGTAAAGTATGCTGGAAGAAAACTATGGTATTTGCTGTGGCACTATAAGAAAAGCACACATGGATTCTTTTTTTTCTTGTCCATGATGCTTATTCAGCATGAAATTTTAGAAGAGAGATCAAATGTGCCGTGCAGTTTACTTATGCACTAGCATGGTCTTCATCTTTTTATATTTTTAGGGCTCCTTAACCCTTTATTCAGTTAAATGTATTTGCATGTCTCCTGAACTCCTGGTGTAAATGGTTCCTATCAGATGTATATAGGAGATCTAAGTCTCCTTCCCCCAACACAAACTTTCTTTGTGTGTCATCTGGGATTGAGAGTGTGATGTAGTCTCACAAAATTATTTTTCTTGTTTGGACCATTTTCACATTACTACTTCCTTCAGCTTTCCCCTGACCTTGGGGTTATCCCTGCGCTGAATGTTCAGGTAGGGATGGAAGTTAGGTTGTATGAATTGGGATTTCCTCATTATTTGTATACATGAGATTTTCCTGGGGATCTTTTCATTGTAAGTATAGGTAGCAGAAAAAAAGCCTGTTCTGCATATGGCATTGAGGTGGAGTGCTTGACAAATCCCACTCTTTTAAATGTTTGCAACTATAACAAATAGCTACGGTCATAGCTAAGATAAGCATTTGAAGGAGAACATTATCTAAGTATGTCTACGAGAATGAATAAACTTTTAAATTGCCATAAGAATCCATTCTTTTTTTTTAATCCAGAAAAGAATAAAATCCTTGCTTATTTAATCAACCACTACACAGACCAATCACTACAGCCACAAAATCAGTCTCCCTTGTTTTCTTGTTTTAAGTAGGTAATGGAATGAGATATACAAACCAGTATCACAGGCTTGGATTCCAACTTTGTCATGCTTAGAGAAGGTCATTTATCTTTTGGACTAAGCCATTATGTAATTGGTTAGTGATTTAGATACACAATCACACTTGGTATTTGAGGAAATGTTCACTCGGCTTAGTCAACAAGTCACTGTTTTAATCACATAGTAGGATTTGTGAAATCAAACGCACATGATCCCCTGCTACCTAAACCATTTAAAACTTAAGAATATTTACTGTAACGAGCAAATTTCAACAAGTCTGTATCTCAGAATTAGTTTATGGATTGTGTGTATAGATTTACTTCTTTCCTGTCATGTTCTCATCATATGCTAAATAAATAATTAGTTTATGGACTTGATTTCTAGCAAAATCAGCCCCAAAGGATCCTGAAGCAGTTAGTGAATATCTGTAAGTCTTCGTCATCACATTTACAATCTGAACATACAGTACAAGGTATTACTGTACAACAGGATTATGAACACAAGGTAGCATGATAGAACGGCAAGGTGAAAGTCATGGAAGCTTTCCACATCCAGCAGAGGTATTAGAATTTTTCTGCTGGAATTTCTCTGCTTCTCTTCCTGTCTTCTGCAACTTGATGAATAAGACGGAACGCTAACCAGGAAAGCCCAATTTAAACCCAAGTCTACTGGCTTAAGTGATGCAAGGTTTACATTTCACGTTTACCAGCTTCAAATTATATCACCTGGATTATGCAGTTCAGAGTACAGGCTAAGGAAGATGTTTCAAAACCCATAAATGCATACACATCACTGTAGTCCTTTTCACAGGAAGCATTCCTATGCAAAGTGGAGAAAGCGAATAAATAAAAGAAATTAAAGACAGGATAGAAACAATCTAACTTGGCTTGTTAAGACAGTATTAGTTAAAACATGAAAGGTTTTACATTATTTTTGATTATGCTAATAGTCTACTTTTTCCTCTGGCGATTCAAGGTAGCATACCTAAGAGCCTCTAGTAATTCTAGCTTCCTAACAACATTTCTCTGAGGTAGATTGAGCTGACGGTTTGACTTTGGCACCGTTTGAAAGACTCGGCATGTGCTTCTGATATGACAGGCCTGCTTATGTTTCATTAAGCCATTCCCTAACCTTCCTACAAGGGAAATGAAGGAGCCGTTTGTTAACTTAACTCCCTTAACTTTTCAGATGTCAAATGACATTTAGAGACTGTGTGTGGTTTCATTGGGGGAAAGGCCAATGACAATAAAAAATGTGAACTGCAGTGATTTTCTTTTTAATTCTCAGTGGCTACGGTATAATATCCAAGCTACCTTCGGCATTGAACAGTCACTGAACAATTTCAACTCATAAAATGTGGCTATTATGCAAGGCAAGGTACACCCTCAAATTGAATTTTGGGAGAATAAGCTATACGTTCCATAATTGCTTGGGCAGGGATTCATAATCATCAAACCAGCCCCGAAGTATCAGTTTGCTAGCTAACCAGAATTTCATATAGACCATCCATCCAGTTGGATCAAGGGACAAAAGCTACAGGCAGGTGACAGGACTCTGTTTATGGGTTTCCTCCCCCAAATGACTGTTTAAATAAGGACAATATAGAAGCACAAACCTGCACTTTACACCACATAATACCATTGTTCAATGAAAACATCATTTATTTTCTGTCTTTTAAATACCCCAGTCAGCAAGAGTGCAGTCATGAAACATTAGAACTAGGGTGTTTGGTGCAGCAGTTTAGACTTATGACTATTTCCTGTGGAAATTGCTTTCACTCTTTATCCCATTCCATCTTCTCCAGAAAACACTTCTGAAAGGATAACAGTGCTTTGGAGTCTAAAGCTATGCAATCGATTCTCTGAAGTTTTCAATGAACTTTCAGTGCTATTGTTTCTTCCTCATATCCTGTCATGGATTGTAAAGTTATAGGTTATAGGTCCCCAAACTTGGCAACTTTAAGACTTGTGGACTTCAACTCCCAGAATTCCTCAGTCAGCATATCTGAGACCTCTGTTATAGATTATAGAAAGGAGTGTGAAAAAAGTAGCTACTTCAGGTGTTTTAAATTCAAGAGAAAACCTCACTTGCTCCAATTTTTTTTCAACAAGTTCAAAACAAATCCTGGCCTCAGAATAAAACAAACAATGGTGTTTTGAGTGTTCAGGCTACTGCAAGTGCTCTGCCATTTTTAAAAATCATGATTGGGTGTTGTTTTGTTTTGTTCCTCAATGTTTCTAGCTTTGCGGTACAGGTAGACCTCGACTTAACAATCACAAGTGAGCCCAAAGCTTTCATGGTTCACTTGTGGTTGTTAAGTCTGTCTTGCTCCATTTTATGACCTTTTTTGCCACAGTTGTTAAGCGACTCCATACAGTCACTAAGTGAATTGTGGGGTTGTTAATTGACTCTGGCTTCCCTCATTGATTTTGTTTGTCTGAAGATGGCTGGGGTGGTCATAAATGGTGATCATATGACTCCAGGACAGTGCAAAGGTCATAAATACATGCCAGTTGCCAAGCGCTCAACTTTTGATGACATGACTAACCATGGGGATGCTGCAATCATAGTAAGTGTGAAAACTGATCATAAATCACTTTTTTCAGTGCTTTTGTAAGTTTGAATGGTCACTAAATGAATGGGTGTAAGTCAAGGACTACCTTTATGGCAGAAAGGAACCAGTCCTATTTCGGCTATTGTTGGCTGAAGTTGGCTGAGGTATTGGGGAAGGCTAAAAGAGCAGGAAAACAGTGGTTTTTTTAAAGCTTATGCTTGGAGGGAGATATTTCTGATGCTAGGTCCCAGGCAGTCCAATTTGGATCAAACAAAATGCCACATCTTATCTTCAGAGGCAAATTCTTGATGAAGGACCAAGCATAAACACTGCTAAAGATATCTCACACTTGCCCGCCTGTTTGATAGATAAACATGCTACCTTAAAAATATAATTTTGCAGAATCCAATCTGAGTTGGTCACCAAGACCAAAGATTTATTCTTCTAGGTTTCAAGCTCATACTAGATCAGGGATCTTCTCTTTTTTTCCCTCTTTCCCTGAGGATGGGCTCCCCACTGTGTTCCAGCACTAATGATGTTACCTATTTGGGTATTGAAATGTTTGCAAGAATACCACCAAGCTCAGAGAGCACCAAGGACTCCATAGTTTAACCCTGAACCTCAAGTAATTGTCTTCTGTATCAATAAAATGAATAAGTTCAGGTTTTATTAGAGAGAGCAATGATAAAAATTGTACCCACAATCCAGTCCAGAGGTCAAGCCATACAAAATGCTGTAGGAGGGTTGAGTATTGTCAGGTCTAGGTGGATATGAAAGTTTCCTGATAATCAAATAAGGCTCGGTGTTGAGTTATCTGTCATAAAAGATATTCTATCACTGCACAATTGCAAGTGTTCCAAAAATTCCTCTACTCAGGATCAAGAGCATATTTCTGAATTAACTGTTTCTCCAATGTGCTTTTTTCAGCAACTTGGTACAATGCCTTTTTTTTTTGACACCACACCTATAGTTTTTGTAGTCTTGAGAACTATGCAAATGAGGTTCCATGCCTGGTGTCCATGGTTAGTCTATGGGCATAGCATCTGGAATTGAGAGACTTCATTCTTCCATGAGAGATGCTACTGCCTGGTTGTCCAGAAATATGCTAGGAACCCCCTACCATTTCTGGTCCTCTGAGGCCATGACAGTCACCTGAAACTGGCTGGAGGGCCACTTAGATCTCCAGTGAGAAAATTGATCAAGGCGCCTTCTCCCCCACCCCACCGCCCCAAGCTACGCATCTGCAGATGGATCTGAGATGAGATGTGTAGGGTTATGCTGTCAATGCCTTTAATTTCCCAGGAGGTTTTGAAATAAATCTTTACCAAAAGCTGGCCAATGTTCAACATCCATCAGAATCATACAAAAACTAAGTGACATTTCAGAAAAACTAGTAGGCCTTCAGCAACTAATAAGCCAGCTGGAGAGTTGGATTTGTCATCCCTGAAAAGTGTGCTGTGTTGGTTTGAGTTCTTTTGTTTTCAAGAGAGCATTTTTAAAGTTGTGTTTTAAAAGGCAGACAGAAGGACCTGCCTACAGGCCCTTTGTTTGCCATCTAAAAGCCGTCTGTCATGAAGGATCAGTAAGGCATTTTGTGAGTGTTTTGAAATGGTCACAAGCAGGATGCCTTTGTTCAATTTTTAAAAGAAAACAAAACTCCCATGTTATTTTTTTTCAGCATGCTGAGAATATAACAGAAGTCTATAATGTAGATTAACATTGTTGTAAATATCAAAATGTAAATATTGTCATTATTTTGGTTTCTAATTGTGTGTTTACTGCACAACATACCTAAAAGTCTAATTAGATATAAGCAGGAATTGCTCCCTTGTATACAATATCATAAAGCAATGCAAACAAAGAAACTTAGAATAAGTGTTGAAGAAAAAGAAAAACTTTTAAATTGCAACAAGAAAAGTGAATAATATGGAAAAGGGTTAGAATGAATAAAATCAAGAGAGTGAAGAAGATCTTAAAGTGCAAACTCAGTGGAGAAATACCATCAAGGCAATTAACACCTAGGCAATTTTAGATACACAGCTGGAATAGTGGACTGGACTTTAGCAGAACTAAAAGCAATGGATAGAAAGACCAGAAAAATATGAATCACGCCCTTCATCCGTGGAACAATGTTGACAGACTCTACTTACCAAGGAAAATAGGTAGGTGTGGAATGTTGCAAGTACATCAGATGGTTGAAGAAGAAAGGAAGAATATTTAATGGACAGTGAAGAGGCTGCACTGAAGCTAGTATACCAGAATGAGTACTGGAGAGACCAAACTGGCCTACAAGAAAGACCAAATGAAGAACAGAAAAGAAACATGGTAAGACAAAGTATTACATGACCAGTATATTAAAAAAAGAATAGGCAAAGTAGATAATAACAAGGTCTGGCAATGAGTAAGAGCAAGAAAATTGAAGAAAGAGACAGAGGGGTGATTCTGGCTGCAGAAGACCAAGCTTGAAGAACAAATGCATACAAGCTAGAATTGAGGAGCAAAAGACAGCAAGTGCCACTTCTACAAAGAAGCTGAAAAAAACAGTAGACCACCTAGTTACAGCTGCTGTAAGAAGATCGCACAGTCTACTACAAACAACGGCATGATAAAGTAGCAACAATAGTGCATTGGAAGATCTGCAAGAAATACCATTTACCTGCAAAGCGGGACCATAAAATAGACAAAGGAAGCTAAACCACTCTGGGGTTTTAGAATCGACAGGCAGTTGCCACATAACATCCCAGACATAATAATTGTCGATAAGAAAAACTAAAAAGTGGACATGGCAGTTTTCTTACAACAGGTGATTAACTGGATTTGATTTATTGAATCGAATCACTTGCCTAGCATTGCATCATGCAGTAAACCATGAACATTTCTTAGTGCTATTTATTATTAACTAGTCCTATCACCAGTGTGCTTTCTTAAAGCTAATTTAGTTTCAACCAAATGGTTCTTCTGTTTCCCAGTGTAAATTCAAAAAACGTTGTAGTGGGTGGTTGCTAACAAGTCTATTGAAGGTTTAGAAACCCCGTTTCCCTGAAAATATGACCTACCCTGAAAGTAAGTCCTAGCTTGATTTTTTACATGTGTGCCCAATATAAGCCCTACCCCCAAAGTAAGCCCTAACTAAGACCCCACCCACTCCAGAGTGCACAGGTAAAAATTAAGCTAGGGTAGGGATGGGGGGGTGGAGCTGCCCTACTACTTTTGGACAGTTGTAACCAGGTCTCGCACACCTCAACACATGCCTTGCTGTTCCATTTCTTCTGCAATCAGTGAGGCTGGCAAGGGTTTCTTGAAGGCCACTGTAGCCGATAACAAAGCTCCAGATTGATCCGGAGCTCTGTTATCGGCTGCAGAGGCTTTAGGAAAGTCTTGCCAGCCGCAGAAGTAAAAGTTCCTGAAGGCCTCTGACAGCAAAAAGAAGGCTGGGGGGCGACGCACACAAGTGAGTTTAGTCAGTGGATGGATGACATCCCCTGAAAATAAGACCTGGTGCCTTTTTTGCGGCAAAAAATATAAGACGGGGTCTTATTTTCGGGAAAAGACGGTATTAGAACAACATATTAACAATAGTTTGGTACTATTCTTTGAACTTTGTTTTCAGTTTCTGTTTTCTTTCTCTGTCTTTTGAAGTTTTCCAAGGGTGTGATTTTTTTCACCAACACAATTGAATAGGAGGGCAGGGTTGAGGGTTAAAGCAGATGAATAATGATGAAGACCAGAATTTGGGGAGGGAATCCCACCCCCTTTTACTTTCATGGTATTCCTATCTCCAAATTATAGGAAAAGGTGTCACGGAATTTCAGCCAAACTGAAACTGCTTACTGCTGGCAGGTTATTAGTGCCCAAGTTCAAAAATATAAGAAATATTTACTTTCGAGGAAACTGGAAAGCATCACTATGGTCATGGTGCTAGGAGATTTTATCCTTGTAGTATTTTATGGTAGAAAAAGATGAAAACAGACTAGACTAGACAATCGTAAGATTGCAAAGCACAATATAGTTCACAAGCTTGGCTGCATTATTTCTGCTTCTTTTTGAATGGGGGCACAGTAGGGGTAGTCCTTGACCTACAACCATTTCTTTAGCAACCAAAGTTACAACAGCACTGAAAAAAGTGACTTATGACTAGACCTTGCATTTAACACATCCACATGGTCAAAAATTCAGGTGTTTGGCAACCTGAAAGTATTTACGGTAGTTGCAGTGTCCTGGGGTCATTTAATGATCATATGCAACTTTCCCAGCTGATTTCTGACAAACAAAGTAAATGGGGGAAGCCAGATTTGCTTAACAACTGAGTGATTCACTTAACAGCTTCAGTGGTTCACTGAACTATAGCAAAAAGAAACATCAATTTGGCGCAACTCAACAGCCGCCTTGCTTAGCAGCTCAAATTCTGGTCCCAATTGTGATTGTAGGTCGAAGACTACCTGTAATGCAAGGCCTTTCTAAGACTTATGGACAGAAAAGTCTACCAAGCAACCTTTCAAACATCAACACAAATGCGTGCACACACACACACAAACACACACATGGATTTTTATAATGTTACTCTTAACATGGCTTTACATTCAAAGTAGTGCTTCAATTGTATGAAATGAAAGAGAATATGAGAAGTCAGGAATAAGATTAGATGTGAACTTAAGATCCATCCCAAGATCTTTTCTTTCTGTTATTCCAAAAGTTTCTGCAGCATGGGTGAGTTCCATAATTTTATCACTTCCCATTTAAAGCACTGTTTAAACATATTTGAGGGCTGCTAAATTTCTACGGAGATTCTCAGTTATCTAGGTCATGATCATTCAGGGATGGAATCAAACCACGTGAAGTGTTAATACCACTTTATAAAGCCTTGGTAAGGCCACACTTGGAATGCTACATTCAGTTTTGGGCACCACGATGTAAAAAAGATGTTGAGACTCTAGAAAGAGTGCAGAGAAGAGCAACAAAGATGATTAGGGGACTGGAGACTAAAACATATAAAGAACAGTTGCTGGAATTGGGTATGTCTAGTTTGATAAAAAGAAGGACTGGGGAGACATGATAGCAGTGTTCCAATATCTGAGGGGCTGCCACAAAGAAGAGGGAGTCAAACTATTCTCCAGAGCACCTGAGGGCAGGACAAGAAGCCATGGGTGGAAACTAATCAAGGAGAGAAGCAACCTAGAACTAAGGAAACATTTCCTGACAGTTAAAACAATTAATCAGTGGAACAACTTGCCTCCAGAAGTTGTAAATCATTGTCCTGACGGTGCTTTTTCAAGAGACAGCTGGACTTTCTGATTTTTCTTTGAAGACATTTGGCTTCTCATCGAAGAAGCTTTTTCAGCTCTGGATTGTTTTATTTAAAATCTCATTTCTTATGGACAAATATATACTGTCTATCTATTGGTTTTCATTAAAAATGTTCCTTTCACTTGACTTTTGCATAGGCTGTGCCTTTTACCATTCCTGGCCCTCACCTTCTCATCTGCTTAAAGGAAGAATAAGATCAGCTAGTGATCTCTGCCAGCAATTGGAGGAAGGGATAGAATCACCGCACCAGGAAGGTGGCAATTATCTTTAATATGGCTGCGTGGCACTTCAGCGCTGGCTCCAGTGATGTGGCTCCTGCAAAGAGTTGTAGGGGAGTGTTACATTGGCACTCCTATGTGCTTTATGGAATCAGAAGACTGCACAACTCCGGCCTTTAACAAAAGATGGCTGGCAGTGGTGACAGTTTACTTGATTTGGAGAATTTGAGCAAAGTTGGGTCTGGTGGATATACAGGAGCAGATCACAGATAAGCGTTCAAGGATACATATACACGCTAATGCATATATATTCTGAGAAATGGGGCAGGGGGAGTTTTGAACCATTCAGTTCACACAGTAAAACATGTCAAAATGTGGTTTCGTTTGTGCTTTAGGGTGCTTTATGAATTAAAAGCCTTTGTGGACTTGTATTCTGTGGTTTATAGTTTCGTGTGTTGGGTGAACATTACTTTTTTGTTTATTCAATAAGTGACTGAAAAGCAAATATGGTTTTAATATAGCATATGCATGAGCTTAGGTCTAAGATGTTTTAAAGATCTGGTATCCAAATATGTAAGGAAACTAGAGGCATTTATCAGGTGTGTATGTAAAGTCAAGAAGTCAGTGACAATGTGTGATCAAAGCCCTTCCTATTTTTTTTACATGTATTGCACATAATACATTAATCATATAGTTGTGGCCACCATTTTGTCTTTTTTTTATTTCACCTGCAGAAATTGTTGGTTGTCTGATCTTACATCAACTTTACAGAAAAATCTCAGTTGTTTAATGTTGTTTTCTTTTCTCTTTGTTCTCTTTGAGCATGAGCTCTATAATCTGTTTTGGATTAAATCATGAAACCCAGCTGTAGTGTTACTGTACTGCCACCATGCCTTTTTTTCTCTTTTTTCTGGGAGACCAGATGAAAGAAATAATACATTCAGCCTGCCTGTTTCCTACTGTGCCTCTGTCAATCACTGTCAAAAGAAAGAGTACTCTGGGATGTGCCTTAATTACCATGATCAAAGAGCAGAGGGGGGAAGGAAATCTTTGATTACTTTTTCCAGGAGCTGCTGCAGGATTAGCCAAAAAAAAGGACACCACTAACAGAGTTTGCAGCTTTTATTTACATTCATGAACAACTTAACCTAATTTTGTGTGACTTCATACTTTTATTAGTATCTCAATTTTAATTAATTTTGAATATAATTTTATTAGGAATCTTGACTACACTAGTAAAAATGACTATAAACTAACCTTAGAGGAAGAGAATAAAAAGTCCAGGAAAAAAGAAAATAAAGAATATAATAAGCAAACAAATATATAAAGAAGTGACCTCCAGCCTTCATCACAACAAATATAAACAAATTTAGTAACACTTCATCTCCTGAAAGGTTATAAACTGTCAGCCTCCCAGGTAAACTTGCCACTCCCAGTAGCTTCAGCCAGTCAATGGCAGAGGATGTTGGATGTTGTAGTTAGGCAATAAATGATGGCCCACACGTTATTCTCTCCTGCAATATACTCTTGTCTCTGTTGATTATATTAGCTTTTCAAGGATAATTCTTCTTTCTTTCCCAAAATTAATGAGTAGAGGCGCTGCTGAATAATTGAGGTATGATACCATCCAAAGGGGTACTAATGGCTTTTCTGAATCAGAGATAAACCAAATAATAAAATGTTCAGATTACACCATCTAAATCAACCAGAGAAAGTGCAGACAAAAAGCACATTGGCTTTGTCTGTTGTGAACTATTGCTATATTTTGCTTAAAAAATATTTTTTCTAAATAATTTAAAATGGAAAAAATCAGCCATGGGCTTTGATAGAATATTTTTGTTCCAGCTTACTTAAGTGACCATAGGCACCTAGAAAATCATGTTGTCCCTCTTTCTGAAATAAGCTTTCTCCTGTTTTGCTTTAATCCCATTTTAGGCTGTCTCTGTTTTATATACAGAGCATCAAAGATCTCTCTGTCTCTCTGTCAGTAGCCCTACTATGTGGCTTTTCAGGAAATTATACTTGTGTTCCATCGCACAAACAGCTCGGTATGAGCAGCTGCATTTCATAATTGTTCCTCCTCCAAATGCATTGGTTATCTGGAGAACAGCAGGCTGAGATTCAGTTGGAATGCTGGATTAAAGCTTTTCTGATTGAGATTATCAAATATACAAATATGATTCAAGGACATCCAGTGAATTTCTGCTGTGGGGGAATAGATTTTATCCAAGCCAACTGGAAATGAAAATGGGACAGTTTATCTCTGTAATCATAAGCTTACATTTCCCTCCTTTATTTGTAACTGTATAGTTTGTCTATATTGTACAGGTCTGCATTTCTGTGAGAGAGATGGAGAGCCAGTTTGATGTATTGATCAAGGCACCAAGTTAAAAATCGAGGTACTATGAGTTCTAGACCCACTTTAGACACAAAACCAGCTGGGAGAGTTTGAGCCATTTATTATCTCTCAGCCCTAGAAAGAAGAAGGCAAGGACAAACCACTTCTGAAAATCTTGCCAAGAAAATTAAATTGTCCATATAAATTACCAGTGATCAAGCTTGACTGGAAAGAGACTTTTTATCATGGGGCACTTGGGCCACCCTAATACATTATATTTATGAAAAATCTGTATTGGTTTTAAATATCGACAATTACCAAGAATAAGAAAGCTGCAATAATTACTGAGAAAAATGGCAATACGAGATCTTGGTGGCTTACGGTTGAAAAAGAACACTGAATGGCATAAGCAAAATCAGGCTGTCTTTAGACTTCAGCTGCCATCAGCCCTAGCTGATATAAGCAATGGTGAGGATTGTAAGTGTTGCTGTCCAAAAATATCTGGAAGTCACCTCATGTTGATTATTTTTAGCATAGAGATTACACTGTAGTTTTTTTCCCCTCACAGTATGTGATGGATGAACTCACTGTACTCAATATTTCAAAAATAGTTGGTATAAACTGTTACTGCACCAAAACTCTTTGAGAAGCAATTTCAGCCATTTGGATGTCCAAAACTTTTTAATGGTTTTGGACACTGCTTATGACAATGTGTCACTGTTTGTTCACATTGCCTTTTCTCTACTCCTCTGCCTTCACTTACTTACTTCACTTACTCTAAGTTATGTCAAAAGAACTTAAACAATGCTGTGTTCAGAAAGACCAAAACCACCTAGTCCAGTGTCCTTGGGCCAGATTGATGTGCAGAAAGAAATCTATGAACAGGACAGGAGATGCATGGCTTTCTTTCTGCCAGACACTGAAAGAGAGAGAGCAGGAGAAAGAGGAAGGGAGAGGAGAGAGAATAAGAGAGAGAGAAAAAGAGAGGGAGGGAGGGAGGGAGGGAGGGAGGGAGAGAGAGAGAGAGAGAGAGAGAGAGAGAGAGAGAGAGAGAGAGTTTCCCAGCGAAAAGAAAATACTGGGAGCCTCAAAACCTGGGTAGGCATGGCTGGGGTGTGTGTGTCATGTGATTGGATGGGAGTGCATGATGTTGAATTGGCCACGCCCACCCAGGTTTTGTGGCTCCCGGTGTTTTCTGTGGGAAACAGGTCCAAGTGGCTCTCTGTGTTTAAGATTGCAGACCCCTGATATATGTAATTGCTTTACAGATCACATATGCTTTGATGAAGAATTTCCCCACTTTCTCCACTGTTTCTAGACACTTGTTTCTTAATAAGAAATGTATACAGTGTTTTTCTGTTCTTGGAGTCTTATCTAATACCTGCTAATCATAGATCTCTATAATATAAACAGTGCAATAGCACATGAGCCACTAATTCAATCTCACATGGACTGATACACCTCTTTCTCCTTTTCAGTGCAATTTGCTGAAGCCAATATTCAATATTTGCTTTTCTGTTAAGAAATCTGGTTAAACAGCTATCACAAGGGCTGAGCACTTGCCTTTGTTCTTGTGAAGGAATCCTCCATATCCTAGGATTTTTTTATTAGAAACCTTAATCCCTTCAATATGGAAAATCTGGTACATATAAAGAAATGGCATTATCACTCTGCAAACTCTAATATTATTCCAGCATCTATGGATTATAATAATTTGCCTGCTATATGTATTTAATTTTTCTGTTTGTATTGTGATTATAATTATTTTAAATTGATTTTGTGACGGATCATTGGCCAGAATCACTTGTTTGAAGTGGGCAGCCATACAAATTGAACAAATAAATGTCTGAATAATAAATACCTGTCCAATGTCACAAAAGCTTTATGACTTTCTTGGACTCATATTTTAAGTTGCTTAGTAAGTATTTGTTAAGTGGCACAGCATTTAGTTCTCTATTGATACTATTCATTTTTATATTGATAAGGGAAATATTTAGAATAAAAAAATACTACAAATGTTATTAAACCAAACAGTTTCAGCAAAGACATATTGCATGATAATTTGGACATTTACAGGTTCTTTAAAATATCTGTGGCTAATAATTTGTCATTTGCCTATTAGAAAATTGCCATCAGGTGGGAGATGCTGTGTTTAGTAACAGAAGACTTATTTTTTACTGGGTTGACAGATGTTTTGTTTGAAATTTTTATTAAGCTGAAATGGAAAATTGAACTATCAACTGCTGGTAATGAATTCTGGCTCCTAAAAATCTTTTGAATATTTCAAAAGCAAACCAAACCAAAACATTCACATGGCTTCTTACAACTTAACTTTCTTAGCCTGTATGTTCTCCTTCTACATTTGCTGGACTGTAATTCCCATTACCTTTAGACAGCTTGAGGACCATGAATGTTACAGTCTAATATCTTTGGAAAGAACCAGGATGGGGAAGATTGAACCATTAGATACTGTTTCTTTAGATTCATCTGTACGAGATGACCAGGCTGAGCCTGAGGGAGGGGTCCAATGTGGTGAGTTCCTTCACAATCACAGAGCAAATCCAGCCCATCTTGAATTCCATTGAACTCTTCTCAACCGCCAAATTGTTTTGACCATTAGTAGTTCAGATTCTTGTAGAGAATTTAAGCTTGCAATAAATCTTTATACCCATTTGAACTGGATGGATCTTCTGATTTCTCTGGCATTCGACACATCAGTGGTATAAATTGATACAGAGAAGAATGAATCTATATGCTACTTTTAATTCCATCCAAGAGATGATGGGATGGCTTTCTGCTGACAGTTCATGATTTGATCACATATTTGAAGATGATGAATATTGTAGTAGACCATTCATAGCTAAGCCTCTTTGGGAAAGGGTTAAAGAACGGTCCCTTTCCCCCCCTCTTCCCACTGCTGGCTGTCATAGGAATTGAACAAGGCCTGTCCATTGATGTTCTTGAACGTGACTCCTAAACAAGAACTAATTCCTGCATTGTTCTCAATTATTGTTCAATCCTCCCTCTTCCTACCATACTTTATTTAAACACAACGGGGAAAGGCAAATAGTTCCAGCTTCTTCATCTCCATCTTCTGAGCATTCAGCCATAAATACAAAAATCAAATGTAGCTGATATGATGAGTTTTCATCACATAGATATAGTATTGCCATCCTATTTGGGAATAATTACAGATGAAAAACCTGGTCCGTGTCTCCATGGGATCAGTATTTACCGAAGGACATAGAGAGTTTGCAACAGGGAAATGAATTTAGTGTAGCCAAGTATCCTACTTTACAGTGTGCAGTTAGTTCTTCATTTGATGGTTTCCTCTTTCTGAAGGGTTCCCTGGCAGATGATAAGGATATACAAGCAGAAGCCATCTGTCCTAGACATATCTAACAGCAGGGTGAGAAGGCATCTGTCACAGCATTTCCCACAATAGTGAATGTACACTATAGTGCCTCTGTTTAAGTTAGATTTTAGAATAGGTATCTATGTACGTATACATTAGCATACAGTATATGATTTATATACTACTTTTCATCCACTCTTTTTGGAATGATGCTTCCCCCCCCCTCCTTTTTTGGCAATGGGATCAGAGCAGATTACACAGAATTTTAATGGGCAACAATTTCAGTGTTTGAGGGCCTAAACTTATGTAACAGATCTCTCAGATACATTGCTGAGATCTGAAGATGAAGCATATGATTCCAAGCAAGCAAAATAATCCTCATAAAGTAGCTGACACTTAACCTGCTATATTTTTGTCCATGTGCCTAAAAAAGCTGGCAATATTTAACATGGAAACTGAAGCGATTAGTTAGATCTTATAGTAGAACCCTTGTGTGTAAAGGAGTGAGTGGCTTCTTCGTAATGTTGGCTTTTCACATCTTTTTGTATACCTTACCGTTTTATAGTTTTATGTTTAGATGACCAGCCCTAGTCTCATGGGGAAAGAGTTTTATGCAGTGTGTAGATGAAATGTGATGGGTTTTTTTTTCGTGAAACCATTGTATTGATATTTAGTACTAAAAAAATCATACATACGAGCCAGCACTAACCTTTCATATTTTAATAGAGTGCAGTGAATGCAGCCTATGAGAAAAAGGGGGAATACTATTTTCTTCAGAATCCCACTTACTCTTGTTCTATTTCTTCTTCTACACAGCTTTCTGAGGATGTTGTTGTTATTGTCTTTCATCTATTACTCAGATAATAGTTGGTTTCATTAGGCTACTCTTTGTTTAGCGTCTCTCCCCTCCTAATGTTTTCTGCCCCTTTTTCTCCTGTTACTTCCTCTTTGGGTATGGTTGTTGCCATCTTGGCTGCAGAATTCAAGCAGTCTATGGAGATTGTCAATCATCCAGATTATGGGGTGTTTTTTTTCCAAAGGGCAACTGGACTGTCTTGTTTTTTTTTTTCTTTGAAAACATTTTGCTTCTCAATCCAAGAAACTTCTTCAGTTTTGGTTGAGAAGTGAAACATTTTCGAAGAAAAAAAACCAAGAAAGTCCAGTTGCCTTTTGGAAAAAAAACCCTTTCGGGCAACTCAAGCACTTGTGTGATTGGGGCTTCTCCTTGCAGGAGGGACCACAGCACTTTTTTTTTAAAATTACATTTATATCCCGCCCTTCTCTGAAGACTCAGGGCGGCTTACAATTTTTGGGATACAACCCAATGCGCTCAGCAATAGCCTTCATTCCATTGTATATGCCTGCTTATTACTAAGTGGTATTTTTACAAAGTCAGCTTATTGCCCCCAACAATCTTGGGTCCTCAGTTTACCTACCCCGAGAGGATGGAAGGCTGAGTCAACCTTGAGCCTGGTGGGATTCGAGCCTGCACTAATTGCAGGCAGATGGAATTAAGCCATTTAACAGCCTGCACCACCAAGGCTCTTTTTTTGCACATGTATCCAAACAGACAGCAAAAGTAGTTCCAATGAAGGAGAATATTTGTAGCTCAGGGTTGAAATGAGGGGTCCTTTGCTGCTCTCTGAGGTTGCTTGTTTTTCTTGACAATGTTTCATTACCCTAACTAGGTAACATTATCAGAGCTAGTCAGGACCCTTCAGCAAAATTAGTTGTTATGGGGAAGGAAAACCCAAAAGCGAGCATCAGGAGACAGTCAATTCCTATTGCCAGCTTAGCCTAATACCAGGCTCAAGGCTCAGGGTAAGGGACCCAAGATTGCAATAAGCTTGCTTAGTAGCAGGCATATGGGTATTGTGATAAAGATTGTAAGCTGCCCTGAGTCTCCAGAGAAGGGCAGCATACAAAATGTGAATTTTTAAAAAAAGGTCTTTATGACATGTGCAAAACGCTCTGGTTAGCATATGTTTTAAACAAGTTCAAGCCCACTTTGACTTTTGCAACTGAATGCTCGGTGGGGCTTGGAGGAGTTCCGAGAAGGATACTGAGGAGACGTTTGTTCAGCTCTGCAACATTGCACGGAACGGTCGAAATTTGGTTCTCTTTTGCTTGGGCCTTCTGTCGGTCCTAGCAGAATAACTACATTAAAAAAGCGAAATGCATGCTCTCAAAGAAGGGGCAAGGAAGAATAAATATTTCATGACATTTTCTGTATGAGGACCGCAAAAAGCAAAACTGTGCTGCCTTCACTCAGAAGTGATAAAGTGCACACTTGTATGTAAGCATAATATAAACAGCGGCATAATTAGCGAGAAAAGGATGACCCATGGCTGCAAGGAGGGTTTAGTCATTTCTGCTCTTCCAAATCGTAACCCAGACTTCAAGCTCTTTTATATCACGGTGATTTTTTCCAAGCGCAGGGCATGGGTTACGCAAGTTGAAGACCGACTAATCTGCTCAATTTTGCATCCAGAGGAAGACATGTGTGTATTGCAATCCAGAGCAAATTCAGAAGCATGTCCTATTCAGCCAGACTTGATTCTAACTAAGTGTCCTGAGCATTGCAGGCTTACCTATGCTCCACTGCTCTAGGATTGATCCCACTGTAATACAACAGTGGGGACTGACTTACCCAAAGTCACCCATTGAGTTCTGTGCCTGAGTATGAAGTGGAACTTGGTCAGGGCATCTGCAGGAGCCATCAACAGCATGATAATAGTGGATGCTTCTTTTTAACATCCATGTCATATAGATGGGGCAGGGCTTCAGGTACCTGGACATGCCACTTGGTGTTGCTCTAGATCCGTGATGGCGAACCTATGACACGCGTCCCGGAAGTGGCACGCAGAGCCACTTCTGCCGGCATGCAAGAGGTCGCTTGGAAGAGTCCCACTGTGCATGCGCACACGCCGCCTGACCAACAGCTGATTGTTGGGTACCTGGCATGCATGCGCAGGGGGCGGGATGCATGCGCACATGCGCAGAGATGTGCAGTGCATGCGGGGGTCTCACACACATGCACAGAGACACATGGCATGCATGGGGGGAATCATGCATGCATGTGCAGAGATGCATGGCATGTGGGGGGATCATGCGTGCATGCGCAGGGGACATGGGGGGGCTGCGCACATTGCCTTCTGGGTGCTGGCACGGGAGCACGAGCGCAATTTTCAGCATAGGAGCCCAAAAAGGTTAGCCACCACTGCTTTAGATGCTTCAGTCCCCAAACCTGGATCTCAAACCTAGTCCAACACCTTAACCACTATGCTAATTGTGCTACTGAGTATACAGTAGTTTTACTGGAAAGCATCTCTATCTAAATGAGTGAGACTATGTTGACACTGCCTTCCCCTCCAGCTTTCAGCCTTTATTGCTCCTCATTGTTGTGGAATTGGCAACAGTCATCCATTTTCATTATTGTGTCTTTCCATTTAATCATCATATAGAATATCTCAAATGACTGTGTAGAAAACAGGATGAGATCACTCTTCTTTGCGGTTCAATAGATCTGACAGTAGGGGTAAATGAAGCCAATTTAAAATAGACAAATCCATTCATAATTTTCAAAAACATCTCCCGGAATAACATTTGCTTTTTCATGCTACTCTTGCTTTCAATTGCTTATTCAAAAGGACCTGCAAATTTGGCACAGTTCCAACTCTTGCTATATTTAGTTATACTTTCTACAAGCTGTCCCTTATCGCTTTTGGTACTGCATTAATAAGTTGATAACTTGGAGTCAGGAATATCAGTGTATAGTAGTTTGCTTTCCCAACCAAATGCCCTCCAGATGTGTTGGGAGTTCATAAACCTGTCATTGGTATCCAGATTCACCAGGCTTACATTTGTGGCAAGCTGATATATATATAGCAATGCTTTATGATCTTTATGAATTGCAACGCAAACTATCTGCTTTGCAAGTCTTTGATTTGTGTGCAGATTAAAATTTCATTTTTCAGAGTTCTGCAAATCAAACAGCAGAGCAGCATGCATTTGGCACCCATAACTTACCATGAAATACATTTTAAAGTAAATAAGTGCATTTTAATAAATAAACCTAGACTTGGTGTTTTCTGTGAAGAAAAAAAAACATGTTCTAAAATTGTGCATTTCAGTATATGTGTCAATTTTTATACAGATGGTCTTAAAAAGTGCAGAGCCAGGACCCTAATATGGACTGGAAACAGATTATTTGCTTTCCTTTGTAGGGATGTGATTACGAAGTTGATGAGTGGCTGCTTTTCAGAAGCATGATGTCTAATTTACTAGGATTGGCAGGAAAATAGCAGTTCTTTGCAGTGCTTCTTTTCCTTGGGCAATTAGTATTGTGATGGGGTTCCTGGGGCTGGTGGACAACACATGGCTTTCAATGTGAGCTTGGGGTGGAGGATAGCTCATTGACTCAATTTTTATGTATGCTAGAAAGCAACACAGCCTTTATCTTGCATTGTGTGTAAAGAGAAGGCTGGGAATTACAGAAAGGACAACTTATTTATTTGAAGTCCCAATTGTTTGGTCCTTAGTCGTAGAAGCCTCCTCTCAAGGGTGGGAAATAAGCTCAAGAAGGAAGAGCTTTTACTTAGAATATGGTTTTGGAACAGCTTGTGGGAGGTGGGATATCTACAGCTAGTCCTTACAACCGTTTGTTTAGCGGCTGTTCAAAGTTACAACAGCGCTGGGGGAAAAATGACTCATGATCGGTTTTTACTCTTATGACCATTGCAGCATCCCCACAGTCACATGATCAAAATTCAGGTGCTTGGCAACTGGCATGTATTTATGACAGTTGCACTCTCCTGGAGTCACGTGATCATCATTTGTAATCTTCCCAGCAGGCTTCCAATAAGCAAAGTGAAGATGGGAAAGCCAGATGCACTTCATGACCCCATGATTTGCAATGATTTGCTTAATGGTGGAAAAAAGGGTCATAAAGCAGGGCAGAACCGTTCTGACCTAGGCTTTCCAAGATCATGAAGCAGACTCCTCCAATAAAACTACTTTTATTTAGGTTAAAGTGAATTCACCCTAATGAATTCAACTAATTGTCTCCTGCAAACACCACCTTTTGCTCCTCTTTATTCCCTATGGGAAGGGCCATTCACTGTCCGCCTGAGCCTTTGCTCCCGAGTCGACCCTTGTTCCTTAGCTGTTCCCTTCTCCTGGCAGCTCTGTGCATGTGCACACTGGGAACAGGCTCCAGCTGTTCTTCTGCCCCACTGATCTCCGACTGCGAAGGCAGCTGATAACTGTCAGGCCCCATCTCTGCCTCTGACGTAGAGCACTCGTCAGAGCCTTCCCACTCCAGGACTGGCCCATGTTCCTCCCCAACGTCCTCACTGTCCAAGTCTGCTGCCAGCTCTGCTGGTGGGCCACAACAAAACCTCATTCAACAACTGTCTTGCTTAGCAGTGGAGATTTTGGGCTCAATTGTGATTGTCAGTCAAGAACCACCTGCATTCTCATGGGTATTTGGGAAGGTACACGCTTTTCGCTTTTTTTCCCCCCAGTCCCAGAAATGACCTTATTTCTGACCAACTCTGTATTATTTGAGATTGAAGCAAAGTACCTGCTACCTTTGGCTGGCCAATCGGCCCTCCAGAAGGAGCAGCAGGGGCTCCCAACTGCGTAGGGAGGCATCCAAGAGCCAAAGCAGCTTTTCTGCACTGAAAAACAAGCTTCAGCTGCGTTCAGTGTGGGATGGAACAGGCCCGGCTCACTTGGTGCCCTCTCAGTGCTTGTAAGCATATAGCGACCTGTAGGATTTTCAGCATGTGCATTGGATGTATCTGGGCAAGTGCTTCCCATGTTATTAGACAATTGTACCACAATTGTCATTTGAATCGGTTGACCCCCGCATGCTCGTTTGCCTTTATATTTCATCTGCTGCTGGCACTGTGAAGCCAAATGTGGAAAAGTTAAATGTGTACAGGTAGATCCTCAACCATTCATTTAGTGACCGTTCAAAGTTACAGCGGCATTGAAAAAAGGGACTTATGACTGTTTTTCACACTTAACGACCCTTGCAGCATCCCTGTGGTCATGTGATCAAAATTCAGAGGCTTGGCAACTGGCTCATATGTCCTGGGGTCATGTGATCCCCTTTGGCAACCTTCCAAAAAGCAAAATCAATGGGGAAGCCAGATTTCCCTTAAGCACCAAATGGGGCAAAACTCACTTAACTGTGTCTCACTTAGCAGTGGAAATTTTGGGCTCCGTTGTGGTTATACATCGAGGACTATCTGTAGTTCTCAAAAATTATGCATCTCTGTTCTGTTGACCACTGAGATTTCTTCCTTTGAGTAGAATGAATTCTAAATGCAGTAAAATAACTTACTGAGTTAGATTCACTAACACTTAGCATGGATAGAGTAAGCCTTTAGATCATCGTCTTCTTTTAATGACCCTGTAATCCCTTGTCGGGTGGAGTCTGGACCAGGGATTGCCAACCTTTTGGACCTCAGGAACCATCAAACTCATAATTTTAAATCCCTAATATGAATTTTGACTGATGGTGACTTGCTGATGTTGGTGGGAGGAAGAGAGAGAGCGCAGATCTAACCTCTCTCTCCCTCTCTCCCTCCCTCCCTCCCTCACACACACACAAACACAAACACACAGAGGCAGATGTGGGATTAAAATTTCTTAACAACCGGTTCTTGGTCGTGGCCTAATTTGTGGGTGTGGCTTGGTGGTCATGTGACTGGCTGGGCATGGCTTGTATGTAAATATTATAAATATTTATGTAAATATTGATTTTTTTTATAAAAAAAAGAACAACTTTTACCCAAAATCAGGCAAAGCAGGCAGCAGAATGAGTTGCTCAGAGAATCACAGGTTCAGAGATCTATCTTTCTGCCATTGGCTACCTGAGCCTGTCACATAAAATTTGCATGCAAGCAAACTCATAAAATTTGCTAGCAAGCAAACTCACAAAATTAACTCACAACACACCATGTATGTAAATATTGAATTTTTTTATTAAAAAAAGAGCAACTTTTACCCAAAATTAGGCAAAGCAGGCAGGCAGATTGAGTTGCTCACAATCACAAATTCACTTAGAGATCTGTGTTTCTGCCATTGACTACCTGAGTCTGCACTGAATAATAGAACCTTCAGTTCTAAGGGAGGTTCGGCTCTGCTTAAAAGCAGAGCTGAAGATCTAAATATTAGCTAGAAAGCAAGAAATCCAACCCTTTCCTGCTTTCTACCTAATCTAAATCTCCCAGCACAGCAGAACAGCTGATGGTCGGGAGGGGTGGAAGGAAAAATAGCAACTTAGCAGGCAAGTTTGCCAGGTAAGGAGTGAGTCAGCAGGGAGGGTTCCCACGGGCCATGTGGGTGGCACAGCAGCCTTGTGTTCTCGCGCAGCCTGGATTAATTGCTTTGGGGGTGCTCTGGGGTGACATTTCTCTGCAGACCACCAAAATTTTCTCATGGACCACCAGTGGGCCGCAGCCCACCGGTTGGCGACCACTGATCTGGACAACTGAATAGAGCTGAGTGTTTACTGGCCAGATGCCCTTCCTATCTCCAATGAGGAGCTTTGTTCAGCAGATATATTCTCATTGTTTCCAGAGAGAGAAATATCTGCCTTTATCTAGGATCGAACTCACAGCCTCCTGATTGTGAGGCTGAGAGCTCGACTCTGCACCAGCAGCGCCTTTAGAAAAATAAATCTGTTTCTCAGATGAGATGTCTATAGATTTATAGGAGTGGTATAAAAACAATGCACTGAGCATCACAGCTCAGCTTTCTCGAAGGACACATTTTTCAGTAGCAGCTGAGCAAATGTGCATCATTGTTCCGTGCTTATCTCATCTTGAGCCAGTAACGAAATGAGGGAAAGAAAGTATGCATTGTTCATTGTGATTGTAACTGGTGCCAAGATGATGTCTCTCGCTCCTTAAAGGCTAGAGGGAAAAAGAAAACTGTAAATCAGGACCAGATGTGCTTTCTGTGTTGGGCTGAGTTGTCTCAGGCTTCTGGGAACCTTTGTTGTTGTTGTTGTTGTTGTTGTTGTTGTTGTTGTTTTAATAGAAACCCATCAACCAGAGACAAGTATAAAAGTGTGACTTGGGAATGGAGACAATCACATCCTACACACAACTTCCATCAGCTTCTGCATTCAAGACTACAGATGTTCTACATGTCCCAGTTTCTGACACCAAATGCTAAAATGATTGAATACCGCGGCAGTGAATTGACGTGATGAACAGCACGTGGTCATCTGTGGCAGAGTCCTTTTATTAAAAAAAACAACCCAATTTTCTTTGGTGATCTGCTGCAAATTGCTTAGAAATTTACCAATAGAGCTTGATCTACCTCCTGGTTATCTAATTCTAGATGTTCAGAAACAACTGCCATCCATCATGTTCTGGGTTTAGAACCTGTTGCTCTTCAGGAGGTAAGTGGACAAAAACCTTACTTGCCACTCAGATGTAGCTGGCCTTACTTACTCTGTCACGGATCTGCCCATTTCTGTGTTTTTGTTGAAGATTGTTGTTTCCTTTTCCTTTGCCTAAGAAGGAAGTTTGTAGAAGGCTTTCCTTATATTGAACTCTATGTACTGATATCTTCACAAATATGAAGATTCCCCCGCCCCAGTTTCTTTGCCTACTTTTAAAATATTTATACAGTGTAAGGTTTAAGCTAGTTGATAGAGGCCTAAAGATACCCCAGCACTTTCCAGAAATAACTATTAAATAAATATTGTTAGGAGTTAATTACGGTTAATTTTATTAGTTTGCTTACTGTGACAGTTTTGTTCACACAAATGCAGTGTGTAAAATGCAGGCAATTTTAATTTTTTTAAAATTTAGATTTAAGTTTAAATTATTTTTTTTAAAGCAAGAGATACCGTGTTTCCCTGAAAATAAGACCTACCCCGAAAGTAAGACCTAGCACTATTTTCTAAACCTGCCCTAATATAAGACCTACCCCGAAAATAAGACTTAGTGTAAATCTCCAGTTCCAGGAAGACTTTTCAGGGAGCAACCGTGCACCCGCGAAACACCCCCCCTACACACTCCCACTATTTGGCACCATAAATATATAAGACCTACCCCGAAAATAAGACCTAGTGTGTTTTGGGAGCTAAAAAAATATACAGTGTCTTATTTTTGGGAAACACGGTAGCAGCATTAGAAAGTGGAGGCACAGTTTAGTAGCTAATGTAGCTTTGCAAAATACTCACTTGTTGAGAAGCTGATGTAGCATTTTATTCTATTTTATTGCTGCATATATGCATATATGTGTGTTTGGCAAATATAAATGTACCATGTTTTCTCCACAGTCATTGTTGTTTTGCCTTTATTCAGTTGTAAAGTCTGTCCTATCTGATTTCTGCAATAGCTTGCAAGGTTTGGTTTGGTATTATGAAAATGAACTTTTTTTTTTGTATACACCTTTTTTGTACGTACCTGTTCATAATGATCAGATGCTTATCTGCATCTTTTCCTCATTTATATTTTATTTTTATGGAAGTTTAAGCCAGGATTTTCTTTGCAAAATTCAGAGAAAAGGTACAATATAAAAGACAGCAGTATTCTGAGCTATATATTTTCTAAGTAGAGAACAGAATTGGAACCAAATGTGAACAGAATAAACACCTTACTTTTTGCTATTATTATGGAGGAGTCTTGGTATATAGATAAATCACTCCATGTTGCAAATCCAGTTGCAGTGCTTAGTGTTCACTGAAGTTAAGAGGCAGATTCTTAGTAAGTTTAAGAGCCATTGAAATCTGAGAAAAGTAGTCTATGGCCAATTTAAGTCCTATTCATTTCAGTATGACTAAGTGTACTCATTTATGCTGGACCCAGGCCAACATTTGTTTTAGCACAACAGCTGATCCAGTCTGCCACGAACCCAAGATAGATACTCATCCTATATCAGATGCCGAATATGGGGGTTCCCGATTAAACGGGAAGCAGTAATAAGTCAGAAGTCTCCTTCTAGACGAGATTTATTCCTGGTGACTTCACAGAGAGAGGTTTTTTTTATATACCAACATATAGTAGAAGTAGTTTGTCGTTGCCTTCTTTGGGAATTATTCAATTTTTCAGTGAAGCCTACACCCCTGCAGTTTTTAGATGGTCTCCATCTGAGTATCAACCATATTTTCACAACCTCAGACAAGGGATTCAGATGCTTCCATTTGCTGAAACAGGAACTACAGTATAGCATGCAACCCCAGGGCTATTCAAGCTAAAACTCGTTTGGTCTAGACTCTAGTGCCGTGATGGTGAACCTATGGCATGCGTGCCACAGATGGCACGCAGAGCTATTTGTGCCGGCACGTGAGCTGCAGGCAAACTTACCTCACTGCGCATGTGCGCTCCTCACAGCTGATTTTCGGCCAGTTTGAGGCCTTTTTCGGCCTCCCAAAGGCTTGAGGAAGGCTTCTGCAGGCTTTGCAGGCGAAAACTTGGCCCGTTTCATCACTTCCTGTTTTTCTGAAAATACCAGAAGTGATGAAACGGGGTTGTTTTCGCCCTGTAAAGCCTGCAGAAGCCTTCCTGAAGCCTCTGGGAGGCCGAAAAAGGCCTCAAACAGGTAGAAAATCAGCTGCAAGGCTCAGTGCAGGTAAGGTGGCGGGGGTGGCTGGATGGGTGGGGGATTGCACACGCATGCATAGGGCACGTGGGGGGCTGCATTGCCTTCTGGGTGCTGGCATGTGAGCACAAGCATGCAAGTACGCACACAATTTTTGGCACAGGAACCCAAAAAGGTTAGCCACCACTGCTTTAGTGGTTACGGCACTAGGCTAGAAACCAGGGGACTGAGTTCTAGTCCCTTCGTTGCCATGAAAACTGGCTGGGTGACTTGGGGCCCATCACACACTCTAAACCACCTCACAGGGTTCTTTTGTGGGGAATATAGGAGGAGGAAGGACTACAGCTAGTCCTCAACTTATGATCTCAGTTGAGCCCAAAATTTCTATTGCTAAGTGAGACAGTTGTTACTTTTGCCCCATTTTACGACTTTTCTTGCCACAGTTGTTAAGTGAATCACAACAGTTAACAATAAGGTTGTTAAATGAATCTGGCTTCCCATTGACTTTATTTGTCAGGAAGTAACAAAATGGTGATCACATGTCCCTGGAACACTGCAACCGTCATAAGTAAGAGTCATTTGCCAAGCCTTTGAATTATGATCCAGTGACCACGGGGATGCTGCAGTGGTCATAAATGTGGAAAACAGTTGTACATCACTTTTTCAGCATCGTAACTTTGAACAGTCACTAAATGAACTGTTGTAAGTTGAGGACTGTCTTTATTAGGGATATTTGCTTCCTTGACCTATTTTATTTATAAAAATAATAAAGGCAGGATGACAAAACTAAAAGACCCTGAACCCTTTTCACCAAGTGATAACTGGCTTCTGTTGTGCTCACTCGTCCATTCCCAAGTTAAGCTCAGCTTACAAATTTAGTCCAAATTTTTTGTTGCACTGTAGCTAGATTTACACGTCATGCAAAGTCACCATTCACGACTTTGCTGTGTGTGGAAAGCAAGTCATTGTGGCTTGTTCAACAACACACAGTTTATTACAAAATTAGAGTTTTATTAGAAAAGGTCTTGCTTTGTGAAAATCCAATGAAATGATTTTTTTTTATGGTGTTGCTAGGAAAAAAGAGATCTGCAATGCAGTTTACTTCTGGTTTGGTAGAGGAAATGTTATATTGATCAGACATTCAAGTTTGTTAGAATTAGACTTCCCAAAGTTTTACATCAGTTTGGTCCAAAATTTTTGAAACTGTAATCTCAACTCTTTAAATCGGCATCAAATAGGGGACGCTGCTATAGCATAATGCACTCTGCACTCTGGATAAGTGAGAGACTTTTTGCATTTGTGGCCCTAGCTTCATAGATTCTTTGGGCATCAGAGTCATTCCAGGTAGTCCTTAATTTATGACTATAATGAGTTTGCCCATCACGGTCGTAAGTTGTGACAGTTGTAAATTGGGTCACCCATGTGACTGACATGATTTTATAACCACCTTTGAAGCAGTAGTTAAGTGGCTTCCATGGTCATAAATTGAAATGCCAAATGCCTCAGTCTGTCATGCCCCTGGTGGAGACTGACTCTGAGGGAGAGGAGGAACAGCCGACAGGGAGTGGAAATGTGGCTCCGGAGGTTGTGGAGGAGGCTGAGGAAGGGCAGAGGCCAGCTGGGCAGTCAGAGGAGGACCCAGGCCCATCCCCTCTCCATCCTAGGCACGCAGGGAGGAGAGGATAAGGGAGTGGTCTACTTGGGAGGAGAGGGTCTTGATCATCTTCATGGGCTGCAGCTGTGACACCTGAATAAGAGGACAGACATGCGTACGGGCGAGCACTGGAAACAAAGCATGGAAATATCTCTAGTTTATGGTTCCTCTCTGAGTTTGGTGTCCTTCCCAGTGTGTGTTATCTGTGCATGTCCTCCAGCCCTTATCTTGCTTGGTTTGTGTTGTTTTTCCTCTCCTTCTTGTAACTGTTTGTGTGGGAGTTTTCTGTCTTCCGTCAAGGATATTTGTAGCTTAGAAGCAAAGTGAAGGAATAAAAGGGGCTTCACCGGGTTTTTGTGACTGTGTTTATTTTGTATCCCCCGGTCATCACACAGTCATGAAGTAAACCCATGATTTATTATGGGCCAGTTTTTCTGAGAAACGATAGTAAACGCTTGGAACTTTGTAACTGAGTCATAAGTACCCCCAGGGAGATCCGTCATAACTTAGAGCAGTTGCTAAAAACTGATTGTAAGTCAAGGATTACCCATAGAAATTTGTACCTGTTTTGTTCATGTTTGGGAAACTGCGCTGCATTACATATTTAATTGAAAAGCATCAATATAATAAATGTGTGAGTGGAACCTCTTGCTCTGATAAAACACAATTGATAAGACCAACCTGAGGTGATCTTGTCAGATCCACCGTTCTCTAGTTCAGTGAAAGATGGACAGCTGTATTTTTGGAAATTAACAGGAAAATGCACAACAGGACCCTTTGCAGACCAGTGACTTTAGTGGAACGATGTGACGTTTCATGGCTACTCCTCTTTAATATGTAGTCCGAGTGAATTTTCAAGACTTTTAGAGCTTATATGCAATATAAATTGATTTTACCATTTCGAGTCAATGCTATTATTATCTTTTTCAATTATGGGAATGTTCAGTTAATAGTAATACATTTTATTAATGCAGAAATAAATTGCAGACTTTGGTTTAATTTTGTTCCTTTTGGCTAGTGCAAACATGTATTCATGTTCTCATCCATCCATTCTCTGAATCATACATCTCTCTCCGCTGATTATTAATAATCCTTTCTATATCTTTAGGCAAACGGGGGGAAGGGGTGAGCCACCATGGTTTTTAGGTTTTGGTAACTGTTCTGTTTGGAAATCAATTTCATTAATTCTAGATGCAGCATTAAATAAAACAATATGCTATTGTTCTGTGAATAGCATGATTCCCTGGATGTAGGTCCTTTCTTCTGCATAAATCTCTAAGGGGCATTAAAAGCAATTTGATGGCTTAATGGGCTCTGGACAAGCATGGAAATGGGCACAAAAGTACGGTACTGGTTGTGGGGTAACCCAAAGAATGCCTTTACAGTGGCACGTATTGTAATGGCTCATTGCTGGTGTGGTGAGCTAAACATATCTCTAATGCTTTGATGTATCTTCCTCCCCTTACCCCCAATATTGCCCGCATAACACTAAAGCTTTAAAATACCTTCCATTAAATAAGTCTGCAAAGTCTATGAAATGTCTCTGTTTTCATATCGTACAATTTAATCTGGGTATCCCTAACCCACCACAGTCGTGGTTATAAAACTACTGAAGAATGTTCCTTGTTACAAAATTCTTAAAGCATTGTTTAATATGCTGCAAATGCCTGTTAATACTGTATGGCCTTATGGATTTTCCTTGAATGTGGAACATGCTATACAAATAAATATTCACTCCAATGGTAAATTGGGGGTTTGGCTACCATAGGTAGGTCCTACTCATGAAACTGGATGTGTTCTTATACCGTCCAAAATTTGCCATGTTTAAGAAAAACTAGATGTAAAGTTTTTTTTTAAAAAAATTTGTTTTAAAGAATGACTATGCTGGATTAAATCATATGCCTCTCTAGTCTTCCTTCTTGAAAGCAGGGCTGTGGGAACTCCATATAGGTAGTACTCCATGTACTATGCAATGTCACCTTCTCTCTCAAGTGCCCCTTTGACTTTTAGTGTGAGAGTGTGTGTTTGTGTGAAATCTCTCCTTCATACCTCTTAGCCATTTATATCCTCGTCCGCCCAGATTTATCCAACCATTTGGAGAATCTGTTTATTTATGTTCAAGACCTTCTCCCAGGCATGCTAGTTTTGCTCACAGAGGCATTATTTGCTGGTTTGGTCTAGTTTGGGTTGGTGTGCTTTGAAAATACCATGTATGTATTGGGAAAAGTATCCAGTGAAAGTCAGCATGCACTCTAAAGTAAAGTGTAGACTTCTTTGAGCTGAGTTCTGCTCCTGGGCAAAAATACATCTCTGTCGTTTTCTTGACAGCAATATGGAAATAGTCTGCACTGCCTTCTTCAAGCATTTTTTTCAGCTTCTCAGTCTAGCCCACAGACCTAGAATTTCTTCATGGTCTCCCTTCCAAATATAACTGGGTCCAATCCTGCTTAATTTTCAGGATCGGTCAAGATCAGCCAGATGGTACGAAGATACAATGCCTGGAAAAGTCAAGGTGGAGCTATTTCAAATGGCATCACATGATCTGACACACAAACATGAAACTTGGCCCACTTTTCCTGATCTAAGTTTGCATGCTTTGCTCTTTAAATCAGCATGTAGGAGCTCTATATTTACTATGGCAACATATATTTACTTAGTTGTTGGACAACATCAGCATGTTCCTCTCTTTGTTTAGTAACCTGCATAAACGTTACTGCTTTAACTTTGAAAACAAAGCCATCAGGAGGGTAAGAAGAGTGTCAAGAAGGAAGCCCCCATAACATGTGAGAATCCTTAAAGCATGGCTATTGTGTTCAAGTTCTCACCAAGGTGGAAAGCTGTCCTCCTCTCCAGGAAGAGATCATTTGGAGAATCTGCTTATTTATGTCAAGCCTGAAGCTGGCAGGGGATAATGGGAGCTGAACTGTAAGACATCTGGAGGGGTCCAAGTTAGGAAAAGCTGAAATAGAATGTACAAAGCAAGTGATGTTCGCAGAAGGACAACAGTGTTTTCTTTGCTAATTCCTGCCAACGTTTTGCCTCACTACACAAACCCACATTGTCTTTGCTTTTTTTAAAAAACAAAAAAAAGTTGAATTAATTTCATTGTCAGTCTCTATTATATTTTATGAGTCATTCCTTTCTGCTGTGGTATGACCACTGAAGGCATAAACAAGGTGTTGTGTGTTTTAGCAGAAATCCTGACAATGAGAAAGCTCTGGGCTTGGGATTGTTTCAGTGTTTACTTTTGGCTGTTTTGGGACAGTAGCACAGGGGAGCAGATGGGGGACTGGGGGAAACAACTGATTTTTAGGCTTTGAACATGCCAGGAGATTAGCAGCGCAAGATCTGCTGTAACCATGTGCAAGAATGTGTGGGATCATACCAAATGTGTGTGCATTTGAACATGTGTGAGATGGCATGCTTGCATAACTGGACACAAACATGATTCACACCCTTCTCTTTTCAGAAGGATAAATAGTCTGTACGTAGACTTATGAATTGAGAGTCATATAAAGATAAGGTTTGGAAAGGAGCTTCAAAGTCACCCAGTGTCCTCAAGATCTACAGAGGTATGGCAAAAATCTCCCTTGAATTGAGCTTGATTCCTGTTGACTTCATAGATAGTAGTAGTGGGTAGTGATGGGAGTGTCCCGATACTCCCATGTTACACCCCTCCTGCGCGACCTGCATTGGCTGCTGGTTGCCCTCCAGGTGAGATTCATATATAAAGTCCTACATGGCTTGGGTCCGGGGTACTTGCGGGAGCATCTCCTGCCAGCGTCGACTTCCAATCACCCGGTACGCTCCCACAGGCAGGGCCTCCTGGGGATGCTGTCGGCCAGACACTGTCGGTTGGCAGCGCCCAGGGGTAGGGCCTTCTCTGTGGGAGCACCCACCCTGTGGAATCAACTCCCCTTGGAGCTCCGGCTGGCCCCTGACCTCCGTTCCTTTCGCTGCAACCTAAAGACTTGGTTGTTTCAACAGGCCAGGCTGGACTGAATGGGGTGGGGTGGGATTTTATCGTTTTTAGTTTTAATTGGATTTTAAATTTTATTGGGCTTACTTGATTAGTTTAATTGTATTTTAATATTTGTATTCTTGTTTTTATTGTAAGCCGCCCCGAGTCCCTCGGGAGAGAGGGCGGCCTATAAGTCCAATCAATCAATCAATCAATAAAAAATAAATAAATAACTAAATAAATAAATAAATAAATAAATAAATAAATAAATAAATATTCCTGTCTTGTTTCTTCAGCACCAATGGTATGGCTATATTGGGGCTTCCCCCCCACAACCCCCTCCCCAGTCTTACCTCCATGTTTAGGATTTTATTGAGGTTTTTCCACCCATATACTCACTAGGTCCAACATTGCTCACCTTCCACAAGAAGACACAGGCAACAAGGTATTGTCGTTTGCTGAGGCAGAACCTACAGTGCAGGATGCAAATTAGAAGATTAGTAAACAGGATCTCTCTAGTCCTTTGTGCGTGCCTTCGAGACAGCCTTCTTATGGTTTCATCGTCCAGGGACTTTCTGCCTCCCGTACTTTCTCCTCCCAGCCCATTTCTCGCACATACTTTGTTTATTAAACAAGGCTACAGTAACATGTTTCCCATCTATCAGGTCCCTCAATGCAGCATTTCTGGAAAGCTTACGGCTGCAAAAGCCTTGTATGACAAACAGAGCAGAAGAACTATCTGTGCTCAAGTTGTAATGGAAAATTGATGCGTCGATTTAATACCAGGAGAGGGGGAAAGTCTTGAAGGCCATCATTGGAAAGCTTCAGGAGCAAAAAAAAGTCTGGACAATCAACACCCCACCCACACAGAATTTTTTGATTTTATAATAAGACCGTGTTTGACAACTCTGAAGACGTTTGACCAATAACAGCCACAAGCAGGGGTGGGCTTCAAACATTTTAGCAAAGGGTTCTCTGCCCGGTTGCTGGATGGGCGTGGCCTAATTGGCCTCCTGCACCATGGTGGGGGGGGGCATTTTTGCCCTCTCTGGGCTCCGGAGGCTTTCCTTGAGCTTCCGGGAGGGCGAAAACAGCCTCCTCAGGCTCCGGAGGCTCTCTGGAAGCTGGAAATGGGCCGGTTTCCAGCCTTCCCAAACTTTCAGGAGGCCCATTTTTCACCCTCCTCAAGCCTTTGCACACGCCCTGCACTTACCTGCATCCAAAATGGGCTGCGTGGGGACTCCTGGGCAGGGGGGCCAGCCAGGAGTGAGATTTGAGGGTTCTCTGAACTGCACAGAATCTTAGCTAGCGGCTTTCCTGAACCCCTGCAAACCCCCAGCAGCCCACCCCTGGCCACAAGTGTAGAAAGGCATCTGCTATCTAAATCACATGAAGAAACTAGAAATTACCAGGGTGCGGGCCCATGTAGTTTAGAAAGGGTCAGCCAAAAAATGCCAACAAAATCAGTCATTAAGGTAGAATGAGGGAAAGTGCAAAAGAATGGTTGCTGGTATCAGAACCTCAAATTATGATGAGGTACCTGGTTTTCTGGCAGGAGAAATCCAAACTAGCAACCTAGCACTTCGAGCCATCTATCTAGCAGGAAGGATTTCCCACGGAAACAGTCTCAAACTTCGATTATTACAGAACTGTGCTCTTAGCCATTTCCCAATTGCCACTCTCTTCTTGTCCTTCTTGCAAAGAAGATTTTTCTTTAGATTTGGACTATACATTTCCTCCCTCCCCCCCCCCCGCCCCCTAATTGTGTCTTTGGAATAGACTCATTTCTAAATTACTTATTTTTTTGCAAAATGTTTTGCTGCCTATATGAATAGCATATATGAGTGTTCCTTTTCCAGAAACAAAACCATCTGAATGGTGGTGGCATTTCCCATCAAAAGGCCACCTTTTCCCATTGCATTTCAAGTGGTAGGCTACCTTCAAGTACCCACAGCAGGTGATGTGCTTCTTCACCAGTACCCTACTGCTGTCTTCCAGAATTTACCTTTTGCCATGACTTCTCGGTATGTCATAGTTTCGATCAGGGCTGTCAAACTCCCAGCCTGCAGGCCAAATGCGTCACACTCTGGCCATGCCCATGCATGGTTTAGTGAAGGAGGAAAAAGTCCTGAAATGTCACATGACACCACCTTAACGACATGAATTTTATACCCCTGGTTTTGATAAAGCCAGCCTTGCTTTATTTGTCTAAAACTGCTGGTGTAATTATACCATTTTATCAATGGAAACTGCTCACTATTTCCATCAGTACCACTGTCTTTTAGCAGAAACATTTTTTGGTTTAGTGCTTGCTTCTGGACCAACAGACCCACCCACCCATCCCCAAAAAAGAATGGTATGAAGAAGTCACCGCTGTCATGGAAATGGATTGGGAAATTATGAAAAAAACCCATGTTCAGCCCCCAAATCTCACTGCTGCTGACACCATCCAAGGATTACATCATTTGTTTTGTAAAATGCTATTAAAATATACACTTGGTCATATCTGGCTCATCAAGAAATATTGATATGGCATACCTTTTTTTCTGATTCTGTTAAGTTTTGGACAATAGGATTCAGATAATCACATTTTCTTGCTTTTAGAATGTTATCAGGAATGAACATTCTTTATGGAACAAAGAGACTTGTTTTGCTCAAGGTCAGCTAATTGATAGGCAGGAACCATTAAGTTGTCAATCTACAAAGAAGTGTCTTTATTCAGAAAGGGTTTTTTAAGTTAATAAGTCAGGAACTTATATAAGAAGCTTCAATTGAAACCACCTATATTTGGGCTATGTGTTTCTGTCTGGAATCTGAATTGGTTTTAATGTTGTGAACTTAAGTGTTAAAAAGTTATGAAAATAAGGCCCATCTCTCCTGGAGCATCATTTCCCATTCAGGTGTGTAGTGTTTGAAAATACTACACTCAGGGGTGGGATTCAAAGTTTTAACAACCGGTTCTGTGGGCATTGCTTAGTTGGTGGGTGTGGCTTGGTGGTCATGTTATTGGCTGGGTGTGGCCAACTCAATATCACTCACATCAAGGCACGCATCTCCTCGCCTGGCCTCTCATGACTGTGGGGATGCTGCAACAGTTGTAAGTATGAAAAATGGTCATGTCACTTTTTTCAGTGCCATTGTAACTTTGAATGGTCACTCCACACAAGCAAAGTACCAGCTAAGGAGGGGAAAAAAACTCCAGAGAAGTTCCTGAGACAGGAAGTCTAGTCCTGCCAAGAATGTAATAAGGGTTAACGGAGAGGCAGTTTCTGTAAGCAACACCAGAATGTTTCCTTCCTGCCTTCCTTACAGGATTAGGCCAGTAATTTTTTCTAACAACCGGTTCTCCGAACTGCTTAGAATGTTAACAACCGGTTCTAGAGAATAGGTGAGAACTGGTAGAATCCCACCCCTGACTACACTCCTTTGAAAATACAATAAATCCCATCTGATTTTTACAGAAATGTTTGGTCCCTGATAAAAATAATATTGTTAGATCAAATAAACTCTTGGTCTTGTTTAGCAGGGCTCATGATTATGAAAAAAAATACATAGAACATGTTAAATAAATAATTCTATCAATATTTCCAGTTGGCCAATTTTATTGATTTTTTTTTCTCCTGTAGCTAAAGTTCATGATATATACATTATGTTTATATCATACACAATCATAAAAGAATGTGTATTCTTCCTTCCTTCCTCCCTCCCTCCCCTCCCTCATGTTTTGTGTGTGTTTGTGAGCATGAACTTTATTTTGTTATATTAAGGTTTATTCTTCATGTTACTCAGGGCCTCAAAAGCCAAAATGGGCTTCAGAGTCTCTGAGAATGCCCACTTATTGCTAGTGAATCCCTTTTAAAAGAACAAAAAGGGCAGAAGTTTCAGAAGGCCAAAATAAACACAATTTTAAGCTGAAGATTTTAGCAATTCACATCCTCCTTGATGATTGCAATCATGCTGTTAAGCTTCAGAGCATACAGTTCTGTGATTACAGACTGATGCAGTGCTGGAGTTTAAAAAAAATGCTTGATTTTCAGAAGCAAAATTGTTATTTTAGTGAGGAGCAATTGCCCACAGCCCAACCAAGAAATATAGTAAGTGGCCTCTCAAGAGAATTTTTTTTTCCTCACCAAGAAAATAAGAGTCATGATGGATTGTCCCACAAGTTAGTCTGGAAGCAGCTTTTCAAGCTGCTGTTGTTCTGTAACTTTGAACTGAAGGAGACCAATATCCTGTCCACCCCTCCCTTTAGCTTTCTCCCCCAAAATCTGGATGAATGGTTTGTGAAAGAGGTTTTCCTGTATTATTCTGGACCAGAACAACTGAATGGAACTAATTTTGGTTGCTGCTCAGATTGGTGTCTATTCACAGGGAGGGGTGGAAGACCCAATTCCATTAATCTTGGAAGACCCACTACATGCCAGAGTAGGTGTTTTCCAGAAAATGATAAAGATCAGGGGGGAAAAATCTCCTTTCTCATGCTGTGGACTTCACTTGGAGTGTCCATTTGATTTGAATTGCAGTGATTTTTATGTATCCACAATTGAATTTTTAACGTACAATTTATTTTTTTAGGAAATCATCTGCATGCACCACCAAAGTCACTGCAGATATTAATTTAACAGATTTGTGGAAAATAAGGGCAGGGTGGATGTCCGAAAGACTGGCAGTTTTCTCCTAAAATGGCCAACTGCATCATAGATTTCTTTATAAAAAGTGTAGGTTCTGTTTTGACCACAAGCAGGGAACTTGTAGCTCTCCGAGTATAATTTCTGGCAGCTCCTTCTAAAATGGGCATTGATGATGGAATCTGGGAATCAAGTTTAAGAAATTATTATTGTCCTTATTTTCAGCAACATTTGGAAATCACAGGTTTCCTGCCCCAACATTTAAGCATAATTGTATATGTAATTCTAACAGAAGCAAAATATTTATGGTGTGCAAAGGACAAGGTAAATGAGGGCTACATCATCCTCACCACCATTATGAGAACGAGCAAAAAGTAACAGTTCCATCTATATACTAAAAGTAATTCAAGCAAATAATAGAAATCTGCATGAAAAGGCTTCATGGCATTAATTGGGATCCATATCATCTGGAGTGCATGAGTTTCCATTCTATCAAAATTTAATGTCAACCAGCAAACAAAATGCTATGAAGATAGCATCAATGTTGTTCTATTGTTTATGCTTCTCTTTTTTTCCAGAAGCAAAGAGCATTCTGAAAACTCATGTATGTGAAAGCCATGCAACTTTGCCACCAGAACAAAAGATATTTCTTTTATTACCCTATGTCAAGGGTCTTCAACCTTAAACACTCAAACAGCCATTTGGACCCGTTTCCCACAGAAAACACTGGGAGCCTCAAAATCTAGGTGGGTGAGGCCAACTTGATGTCACTCGCACCCAGTCACATGACCCACCCACCCACGCCCACCACGCCTACCCAGGTTTTGTGCTCCCAGTGTTTTCTGTGGGAAATGGGTCTACCTCCCTCTCATTTCTGTTTTTTGAGCTTTACCTTCTCAGGCCAGGCAAGGGGTGGGGCCAGCTAGTGGTGGGATCACCCAACAGGGACTCACAGCAGAGGGCCCAAAGAGCCGCATGTGGCTCCAGAGCCGCGGGTTGCTGACCCGCCCTATGTGATACATAGATACAGTGAACTCCCACCCTTTAATTGATCAGTTCTTTTCTTCGTTCCTTCATCAGTTTAGAGCAGTGGTCCCCAACCTCTGCGGCTTGGAGGCCCAGCTTGGGGGGAAGAGGGGGAAACCAGACTGCATGAGCAGCAGGCTGGCACACACGCGCATGAACATACAGCTCGACTGCAAGTTAACCTACGTGCGCCTGTACTTGCATGCCGCCCTGCCACTCGCGCGAGTCAAACTGTGCTGGCGCATGGTCTGATTGTGAATTGAGCCATGGTTGGGGACCCTTGGTTTAGAGAATTCTCTTCAATTGCATGGCTCAATTATTGATATAGCTCTAGTCTAACAATTATAATCTTAAGGGAAAATTCATCATGAACTTTGACTAGAATGAGAAAAGTATAATTATTTTTATTTGATATTTTATATAAGTATTTATATTAATACTTAACAGTTTCCTGATGAATTCATGAGAAAGTTTTACACTATTTTGTTTTAGTGTCTTCTGAATGGAGAGAAATTCTGCACATATTCCATAGCATTTTTGTTCCCTAATAATTTTGAGTTTACAATTTTTTCCTGAACATTAAAGAATTATTGCTGATTCCTGAGTTTTTCTGGAATGTCGGCCTTAGCTTAGCTAAATGAAGTTTTGAATCAATTTTCAGTTGGTTGTGTTTGCTCTTAGAATTATTTCAGTCATAAATAATAAATCCTTTTTCAGTTTTCGTGGTTTGGATTTCTCCTGGATATGTTATCTCGAAGATCTCAGAGAGCTAGACGGTGCCTCCATTTTCATCTCCAGGGCTGTAGTCACCCTTTCTCAAATATGAGATTTTTCCTGTCCCAGTTTCATTGCTATTTACTAAGTTTGAAAGCATGAGAAAATCCTCCTTGATTAGGATATTGTAGGTCCTAATGAGTATCTGTGATGTTGGGCTCTGACTGCTGATTCAGCTGAATGCTTGATTTAGCGCCTGAAAATAAATCGGAATGTTGAGTGGTTGACCTGCCTTGGGATACTCAGAGTAAGCTTTCTTGGGCCTATATCCTGTCTGTTGGAAAAATTACTGTGGACAATTTCCAGGTTAGTTTGCACCCAGTATACTCCCAGTCAATTCTAAATTACAGCAAGTGTACATATCACTTATTTCAGCTTGGGAGGAAATATGTTAACTGGAAAAAAAAAGGAAAAAATAGGCAAAAGCAGGGAGAGAGAGAGAAAGAGAGAGCTATAGAGCAGTAAACATGAATTTGTATTGTTTATATATTGTCAGCTCTGTGCCCATTTCTTTTAATCTTTGCAATCCAGTCATCAACATACACACCACATGTCCTTAGTAATGTGTATCTTAACACATTTTATCTTCTTTTTCAGGTTTTTCCATCATGTTTGGAAAGAAAAAGAAAAAGATTGAAATTTCTGGCCCTTCCAATTTTGAACACAGGGTACACACTGGATTTGATCACAGAGAACAAAAATTCACCGGGCTACCTCAACAATGGCATAGTTTGCTGGCAGACACAGCAAATAGGCCAAAGCCTATGGTGGATCCTTCATGCATCACACCCATCCAGCTTGCGCCTATGAAGGTACCGTACCAGCTTTCCCCCCCCACCTTCATTTTTTCTTTGTGACAAGTTTATCAGATTAAAAAAAAAACTAGAAAAATTAAAAGCTAACAGAAATCAATTTTTAAACTTGAAAAGGAAAACGAAAAGAAAGATAGAGAAAGCAAATAGTTCAGAAAGAAAAGAAAGGAAAAGGAAACATAAAGAAATGACTTCTGATTTTCTTTTCCAGTAGTTATAGATATAAATTTAAATTGACCTCTTGCTCTAAGGTTAGGAAATAATATTCATTTTTCTCTATTATCTGCTATTTTTTTTAATCATCAAACTCATATGTCATCAAATATAGGTCATGTGTTTCTGTTTCACACAAAAAAGGGTTTCCAATCAACATTACAAATAATTTTACTTTTTCACTGTCAGTGTTGCCATCTCAGCAAGTTTCATGGTCTTCACCACCCCCTCTTCCATTGTGGGTCACATCAATCCTTTCCACCATCGTGTATATAAAAGTCTCATTGCTGTTATTGCATATAAAAACAAAGTTCCATTGTTGTTTCCCAACTTTTTGTCAATCAGCCCCAAAAGAAATATCTCTGGGTTCAGTTGTATATTAATCTTTAAAATCTGAATTAATGTGTATTTGAATTTTTACAGGTCCACCAAGCATGATAAAAGTCCCCTCATTCATACTTCCAACTTATATTTGAAGTGCCTTTATATATTTCAGACAATTTTTCCAGTGACAAATACACTAACGATACATCATTTTATAAAAGTTCTCTTTAAGGTTGTAAACATAATGTGAATTTCAATTCTTTCAGCCACATATTCTCCTATTGTTTCCTTTGTATATTATAACATAAATTTTATCTCATTTTATCAACTATTCTTTCACTTCTTCTGTGTTAAATTTTAATATACATTTTATACGTTTTAGTAGTAATATGTTTATTTGTACATTGTTCTTTTTCAAATTCAATCTTTTAAAAAACTTCATTCCATATTTTAACATACTTATTTTGAAACAACATACAATTCATCTTTGTCAAATTTACCCTTCTCTCAATCTTGAAACCCATTTTATTGTCTCTTCTGTTTGATCTAATAACTTCATATTCTGTTTATTAATCTTAAAAATCAGCTAATATACTTTTCTTCATTTTCTTTGATGCCAAAAATTTTATTGATTACACAGGCCATCTTTCCTTTCCTGTGAATGAAATGTAAATTAATATTCCAAAATGTGCACTTCTGTTAAATAAAAAAATATGTAATACATTAGAGATATGAGCTTTTATGCAAACCCTTGACCTCTCCCTGTTATTCTGTCACAAATTGCAGATGACTGTCTTCTCAGGGTTCCAGCTATTAATATTACTTGCCCTGTATCACATAAATCCTTAGGCAGGCTAGATTGAAAAGTAGGGATGAGCTACAGAAAATAGATAAAATAATATAAGCCTGTGTTCGGTCATCTGGTTACAAATCTTATTGAGGTTAGTGGATCTTACCTCTGAACAGACATCTATACATTAATGTTGTTAATTGATCTGACTGAAAGAAAATAAGGGACAACATCCACATTTGATACTGTCTTGGGACCGATACCATAGCTTGTGCAGCTATCAGTTGCCTTGCTTGGCTTCCAGAGCACTATGTTTTATTTATTGGTTAAAGGCATTTTTATTTTATAATTTAAAAAAATGCTGGATTGCCACAAAGCTGAGTAGGAATAGAATTCTCTTCATTTCTTTTTTTTAATTGCCATCTAAGAATTTGATTAATTTTCCACATAAAAAACAACATAAATTAACAATGTAGAAATAAGATACAGAGTAAAGAGAGAATAGAAATAGAAGTGCAAAAACATAAAGAAAAAGAAAGGAAAAAAAAATACACAAAGAATGATTTCTTCCAAGGATATAGCAAATACTTACATTCAACTCTTAGTTTAAGACTGTACTATAATGTCAATTTACCTTTTTAAATTTTTACAAACATCAAAACCATGTCAAAATCTGAATTTTCTCCAGCTTCTGCAAAAAGTACAGAAAGAGTTTCCAATGAAGATGAGTCAATGAATTCCTTCCATGATTTTTCTCTCACAACTTAACCATCGTTGCCAGTTATCTTTATTAACCATTCCTCTATTGTAGGTATTGTAGGATTTTCTGAAAATATGCATGGAGTCTGCATGCGCAGACCCATTAATATTCTTAGAAAATAAAAAAGGGGTGATTGATTTCAGACCAACACTTTGTAAATGTGCCTACTTGTCCAGAACAAAGCAATTATGTAAGATGGGAGTGACCATAACCATCCTGAAGACTAAACCTCAGCATTTTCCCTCCTAGTTCATTATATTTTGTAAGTGTTCAGGTTCTTTGTGACTGCTGTTTTGGGAAGGCCGCAGCCAGGCTTTCTATGGGTAGCCCTTCTATAAGTGCCCACAACATGCTCTGAAAATGGCATATTCCTCTTTTGGCTCCACAATATTGGGGATTTGGGAAGTCCATCCAAATCCATATTCACCTGATGTGGAACATCTGATCTGGGACAAGCATTGTGGTTTGCATGCTCTTTACATGTGCAGATGTAAAAAACAAAGACATTTAGAAGTCTTCTACAAAGCTTATCTGGGCATAGAAAATCAGAAAACTGGAAAAACACACGTTGAACCTGTGGTAATGCTTGGATACACGCAAAAACATACAGCAGTATATGTGTGAAGTGAATTAAAAGTTGAATTGTCTCTTGACTGAGGTTTAGCTTAGAACAGAGGTGTGAAGTTTACCTGTCTCGCCCAAATTAATGATGATATTGAAAAACATAACACAAAGGCATGGCTATAAAAAATGGGATGTGGGATTTTTGTTGTTGTTCGCTTCTATATTCCTCATACACCAACAGATCTTCTGTAACTAAGTTTCATTTGGAAGACTATCTTCTAGAGAAATGTTTCTCAATCTTGACGATTTTAAAATATGTGGAATAGGAAACTCCTAGCATGCTGGCTAAGGAATTCTGGAAGTTGAAGTCCACATATCTTAAGGTCCCAAGCTTGAAAAACATTGTTCTAAAGTAACATCTTATTAGTTTCAGATTGAACTACCAAACTTCCTACTTTATTGCTATGCTTTTTTGACCCTGATAGTAAAGATCTTATGTTTGATTTTAATTCAGTAAGTGAAAGTTTAAAATCCATAATTTTTATGTAACACATTAACATACAATAAGTTTTAACATTGTATTGCACCTGAGACACAAAATGAAAACATATTTTCTGTGCATTGAATATATTGTTTCTGCTACTATCATGTGTAAAAGTCTGTCTTGGCAGTCCCATAAATTATATTTATCTGGTTTTTTAAAAAAAAAAACTGTTCAGCAATGCTATCTTGCATCTTATTCAGTGAGAAATCCAGAAGATCTAATTAGGTTCCTTGGCTTAATTAGGAGATTTCGCTTGCAAGCCAGCCTTAACTCCTGATAAGATGTGCTCCTTGGGTGGGTTCATTTGGAAATACATAATAGTATTAATGGTTTTTTAAGATGGCAGCCAGGGAGAAATTAGTGATACCAAGCAAGCAAGCAAATCCGTTTACAAGAGAAGGAGTAAGTAGCTAATTACATTCCAGCTGTTGTTGGACTATGAATACTTCTTACCAGTTATCATTTTTTTTAAGGATCCTAGCAAATGTAAAACAGAAAAACTCCCAGTTTGCTTACATCTGGATTAGAGAGTTGTTGCATTGAAATACATAGATAAAATATTTTGTCTGGTTCTTGGAACACCAGCATATTTTCTGTCCTGATCGGCATCCAGTTCCCAAGATTTATCAAAGAAGCCCTTTTGAGCATTATCTGAAAAAAAAAATCAAGATCTTAATCGGAGATCTTTGTAAAGCAAAAGCACTACCATTGAGCAATAGACTTTTTAATTATATATTACTTACTCAATAATAATAATAATAATAATAATAATAATAATAATAATATGTTTATTTTTCTCCAGGGGTTTTTCCAAAGGTTTTGCATATATCACAAATGCAGCACATGCAATTTTAATTTTGCTTTTTGAACATAAAGTAATTATTTCTTGTTACAGCTAGTCCTCAACTCACAGCTGGGAAAAAAGGTCCACTGTGGACAATATGTTTGCTTAACTACAGCATTAGCTTAACAACTGTCATAAAAAATGGGTAAAATTGGGTCATCCACATGACAATCCACTTAATAATTTACACAATTTACAACTGTAATTCTAGGCTCATTTAGGGTCATAAGTCAAGGACTACCTGTGCTTTTGGCAGAATGTATCTTGCTTGCTTGTTTGTTTGTTTTGGTCTACCTTGGTTTCTGTATTTCTCTCCTATCACCTCTACCACAATACTGATTCTGAGGCCTTCTTTAGGAGCAACTCCATATAATAATTTAAAAAAAAATAAAGATATTAAGAAATTAGAAATAATATAGTAACCAGGAAAGGATTCATTGTCCCAAATATTAGGTAAAATTGTCTTTGTAAATTGGGATCATTAAACATAAGGCACACAGACACACACACAGAGTGTTACTTTAGTATCTGTGTCTCTACAGCTACTTTCTAAGAAAAAATTTGAATTGCAAACTCCAGGACTGAGCCATTTATCTTTCAGATCTACCCCAAATTAAGATAAACATTTTTGCAAAAATAAATGATGTATGCTGTATCCTGACACAGACCACTATATATGAGAGATGCAAGCTTGGCAGCAAATATTTGGGATTAATCTATTCCCCTCTTGAGTTTAGACACTGGCAACTTATTACTTGGAATAATTAAGTCACAAAAAGCTGAGTCTGATTAGTATTACCTTAGCATCTGCTGAACCTTTAAGAAATGGCATGTGTCCTACCTTCTTTCAAACCTCACTGCCAAGCAATCCAGATTAATTTGTAATATTGATTTTCCCACCCCCACCCCCATAAAAAAAACCCAACAACCATTTTGAATGTTTATCATTTGGGCTTCATTAGGATAGTAAATGAAAATAGAAAGTATATTACATATGGAAGTCTGGCTGAAGAATACTAAAGTAAGACTTTGGCAAAGAATACATTCTGCTGCTTGTAGCTATATAGTTAACTGGGATTAAGTTTTCCAGGTTTCTCAAGATCTTGCTGGAGGAGAAAAGAAGTCTCATTTGGTCTCAAGATTATTCTAGGATGATCTTTAGGAACCTGTTGTTGTTATTGTTAGTTGCGAAGTCGTGTCCGACCCATCGCGTCCCCAAGGACAACATTCCTCCAGGCTTTCCTGTCCTCTACCATCCCCCGGAATCCATTTAAGCTCACGCCGACTGCTTCAGTGACTCCATCCAGCCACCTCATTCGCTGTTGTCCCTTCTTCTATTGCCCTCAATCTTTCCCAGCATTAGGCTCTTCTCCAGTGAGTCCTTCCTTCTCATTAGGTGGCCAAAGTATTTGAGTTTGATCTTCAGGATCCAGCCTTCTGAAGAGCAGTCAGGGTTGATCTCCTCTAGGACTGACTGGTTTCTCCAGCACCATAGTTCAAAGGCCCCAATTCTTTGACACTCAGCCTTCCTTATGATCCAACTTTCACAGCCATACATTGCAACTGGGAAAATCATAGCCTTGACTATACACAGTTTTGTTGGCAGGGTGATGTCTCTGCTTTTTAGTATGTTAGATTCTTTTTTTTTTCTTAGACTACGTTCTGATAGATCTAAACCTTAGTTAGTATGTTTTAATCCTTAAAATTAAATGGTGTAATCTGCTTTATATTTCAGAGAATAGGGCCTGGAGTAGAACATTTTATTAGTATATCCCCAACCTTCTGACATGATAACTGCAAATGCAATTTTGAGAGCGTGTTATTGGCACTCTAATAAATTGACGGTTGAACTAGGTGTGGCCAGTAACAAATACAGATTTTCCAGAAGGCAGACCGGTGAGATTTCTCCCACACTTCTGCTATTATTCCAGGACATTATCTATCATAAGGCCAATGTGATAAACAATATCCTGGAATAATAGCAGAAGTGGTGGGAGAAATCTCACCGGTCTGCCTTCTGAGGAACTCTGTATTTGTTATTGGCCACACCTACTTCAACAGTCAATTAATTAGAATGTCAATTTGTTCTCAAAATTGCATTTGTATTTATCATGCCAGAAGGTTGGGGTTCACCCCCCCCCAGGCAATGTTCTTCTTCCTCCCATTGTTACTTCCTAAAGATGCAGTTGTAGCTTTTTGTGAGGTCCCCAAAGAACTGCTAGGAACACATGTTATGCTTGAGATTGGCTTTTTTCTTTGCCACATCCTAATTCCCCTTCAGTATTTATGTTGTAATGAGAGGAAACTCTAAAGAAATGGGTGGGGCAAACAGGTGGTTGGAGCCCAAGAATCAATGGGTACCAGTGCATCCGTGATTTATAGATCAGAGTTAGTGTTAGTTTAACCGTTCAGTCATGTCTGAATCTTGGCAACTTTATAAACAAATGCTCTCCATGCTACCCTGCCAAACACAGCTTCCTTCATTTACAGATTTACAGAGTTGAAAGGGACCTTGTAGGTCATCTAGTCCAAGTTGTTGGATGTACATCTTTGTATCAGCTTTGATGGTATCAAGCCAGTATGTTCTTTGCTTGCCCCTTCTTCTTGATCCACTAACCAACCATTCCTAGCATCATTGTCTTCTCCAATGAATTTGCACACACAACAAGGCCGAAGTAAATCAGACGTAGCCTTGTGATTTTGGCTTCTAGTGATGTTTCTGGTTCTATACGATTCAGTGCCTCTCGGCAGTTCTGGTTGTCCATGATATACACAATCATTTACACCAGCACCACAATTCAGAGGCATCAATTTAGATAGATCAGAACTCCAAGCAATAGACTAATTGGCCAGAGATGTGTGTGTGTGTGTGTGTGTGTGTGTGTGTAAGACTAGAGCACTTTGTCTCCTTTTCCACCCAATTGTGGGATACATTATGCCTGACTACCAAATGCTTCTTTTATAATGAAGAATAGAGGCCAGACCTGATATCCTACTTTCCATCTTTGTTATGTTGCTGTTATGGACATAAAAGGGTTAAATCTGCAATAAACAAAGGCCCCTCACTTTGGGACTCCCCATGCTGATTTGCTCTGAATTATTTCCAGCCCTTCTGGAAAGTTCTGTGACAGGGATACATAGATAAACTGGATTGTTGATATTAACTCCTCTGTCCTTTTATCTCTTGCCTGCTGCTCATGTTTTCTCTCTCTGTTTTTGCCTGCCTTTGTCCTGTTTTGCTGGTCAGCTGTTTTTGATGTCTGCTGACAGTTAATAAATGAACACCGAGTTATAGCTTTAGCCGGTTGTACTGAATGATGCCTGTGCTTGCTGTGATCTGGATATGGGGATTGACTGTAGTGGGTACAACATACACAGTAATTTTCCAAATGTCATCCCGGTTTCTTAGATTGCCATGTTTCAGTTAATTGTTTCTTTTCCTTTGTATTATGAGGAGGTCACCCAGAGATTTGGGGTGGGGTCCTTAGTATATCAGTGATATTCTTTTTCTTGCTTCTAAGAACGATGTCCCTTTTAATTTTTTTAATTTTTATTCATATTTATATGCTGCCCTTCTCCGGAGACTCAGGGCGGCTTACAATTTTGGAGCAACCCAATGCGCTCAGCAATAGCCTTCATTCCATTGTATATGCCTGCTTATTACTAAGCGGCATTTTTACAAAGTCAGCTTATTGCCCCCAACAATCTTGGGTCCTCAATTTACCTACCCCGAGAGGATGGAAGGCTGAGTCAACCTTGAGCCTGGTGGGATTCGAGCCTGCACTAATTGCAGGCAGCTGGAATTAAGTGCTAGGCATTTAACAGCCTGCACCACCAAGGCTCTTATGACTTGTGGACTTCAGCTCCCAGAATTGCTAAGCCAGCCATGCTGCTGCTGGTTCAGGAATTCTGGGAGTTGAAGTCCACAAGTTATAAAGGGGCCACTGTTTCCCATCTCTGTTCTAGGGAGACAGTACAAGCACTGAACTTCTTTGAATGCCAGATGAAAGATGAAATGTACAATCTACCTTGGGTGGGATTGCATATCTTCTGAAATATGAGCTTCATTATTTGGGCCAAGAGCTTTATTAGGAGGTGCAAGAGGTATTGGTTATGAGGAACACTTTTTTACTGCTTTTGTTGGTTCACCAGCTATGAGTGCTCATGATAAAACTTGGACTACCAGGGAGTTGCACTTGGAAAGGAATGTAGAGTTGACTCATTGAAGGATGGGTTTTTCTGTCATAGTGACAAAGCCTTTTTTCCCAAGGTTAGCCCTATTGTTTGAGGGGGTGGGGAGGAAGAAAGGTAGCCACTTCTAATTTGGAGTTTCTTTGTTGTAAAAGGCATTCTTCAAGTCTGACTTCACAGCCAAGCACTGTAAATGATAGTGTCTGTATTTCAGCCATCATTGATATAGAGATGATTTTATTTATTCGACTTATTCGATTTTGTCACATACAGAGTCATACCCACTCATCTTTCCCTCCCTTGGATGTTTTATTATTTTGGGAGACTTCGGGGAGATCTTTGAGGGGAATGGGATGGAGAGAAACAATGGAGTGCTGAGGAAGAGTGAAATTTTTTTTAAAAAAAATTGCATTTATATGCTGCCCTTCTCTAAAGACTCAGGGAGGCCTACAATTTTTTGGAGCACAACCCAATGCGCTCAGCAATAGCCTTCATTCCATTGTATATGCCTGCTTATTACTAAGCGGCATTTTTACAAAGTCAGCTTATTGCCCCCAACCACCTTGGGTCCTCAATTTACCTACCCCGAGAGGATGGAAGGCTGAGTCAACCTTGAGCCTGGTGGGATTCGAGCCTGCACTAATTGCAGGCAGCTGGAACTTAAGTGCTAGGCATTTAACAGCCTGCACCACCAAGGCTCTTATAAATCCCACTATAAGGGGCTGGAAGAGAAATTATTTATAAGAATAAGGAATTTCCAGCTAACCCTTCCAACAGAGGTGGCATCTGTTTTCGGGGTTGTTATTTTCTATAGGGAAAGGGAACACTTTTAGCTTAGAACTACGTTACAGTCCTTTGATTTGCTTTGTCTGAGTGCTGAAAAGTAGCTCTGTTTGTCTCTGGCATAAATTGGGAAAGGGTGTTTAATGTCAGCTCCTTTCATCTAGACTACAATCATTTGTCTTTAATGTTTCCCCCCAGCCCTTTGGTAACCTATATTAATAATTGGGGCATCATCATTTTACAGAGCCAGTAAAAGCCTGCCTGCTGGAATATATTTTATTTTTATGTATTTGGTTGGATTCCCCCCCCCTTCCCTATTCATTTGCAACTGCTAGATCCTCATCCTGGAACTATTCTAGTTTATCTTTTTCAACACAGATTATCTGCATTTTAATATTCAAAGCTAAAAGCAGGTTTTAATACAGTATTTTTTATATTTTTTTCTCATAAACTTTACTTTTACCCTTAACCTGAGAGATTGGTTTACAACTTAGGGAGGAAAGACTGATCCCTCTAATCACATGTCTTAGTGCTATGCACAAGGAGATGGCCCTCTAGTGTTTGTTGTCTTTCCTTCCTTCCTTCCTGTTTCCTTCTCTTTCTTTCTTTCTTTCTTTCTTTCTTTCTTTCTTTCTTCCTTCCTTCCTTCTTCCTTCCTTCCTTCCTTCTCTTCCTTCCTTCCCTTCCTTCTTTCCTTTTCTTTCTTTCTTTCTTTCTTTCTTTCTTTCTTTCTTTCTTTCTTCCTTCCTTCCTTCCTCCCTTCTTCCTTCCTTCCTTCCTTCCTTTCCTTCTCTTTCCTTCCTTCCTTCCTTCCTTCCTTCCTTCCGTCCTTCTCTTCCTTCCTTCCTTCCTTCCTTCCTTCCTTCCTTCCTTCCTTCCTTCCTTCCTTTTCTTCCTCCTTCCTTCCTTCCTTCCTTCCTTCCTTCCTTCCTTCCTTCCTTCCTTCTTTCTTTCTTTCTTTCTTTCTTTCTTTCTTTCTTTCTTTCTTTCTTTCTTTCTTTCTTTTTTCATCTTTTTCTAGTAATTATTAAGCCAGCTCAGGGTGGAGGACATTCCCTGGAGGATAGAAGTGGTGGTGAGAACTATCATTCTACCATTCCAAGAGGTAGGGCCAAGGTGAGGAGAGCTCTCTCCTTCTACCCTGTAGAACGAATTCTGCTGCTGTAGTCTGAAAAGTTGGAAATTGTCCATGTATTATTAGTATTTATTTTCCCTACCAGATATAGGAGGCACTTGAGATTATTCTTTCTCTTGACACTTATTATTTGTGTGAATAATTAGGGTTCCTTTGGATATGAAGCCTTTTCAGGGAATAAACATTTTGATGCTCTTATCTTGGCCAACAAAACACCTTACCATAGAGATTCATCGGGTGCCTACATTTTTCTATCTTTAGGTATTTGTTAATGATATTATTTTTAATAACTAACAAGAACTTTACTTTTAAAATATACTTCATGGTATAATGAAAGTTTACTTTATTTTTGTATCTATTCTTGCTCTTGTGGTTTATTTATTGTGAGGATTCAGTTTGCTATATGAATAGCCAGGAGCCAAAGTTTTTTTTTTTTTAAATAAGGGTGGTTGGTTTGGTTGTTTTTATCACTCTCTGAAAAGCATTATCTGGGAAACAGGAAAACTGTGAAAGCTTTAAAAATGAATGAGCAAATCAATAAAGGAAGCAGAGTAATATCAAAACAACCATCCTATTTCCGAAGAGAAAGTTATGGTTCTTTAAATTTAGAGTAAGAGGTTGCTATATTGTATATTTGTGTCTATTGGAAAAAGTCAAAGTTATTCTTTTTATACGGTATATTTGTACTTTCTTCTGTCACCTTTACATTTCTCCCCTTTTCATTCTTCCCATTTTCCCCCACTTTGTGTTGTTTTGTATTTTATATGCTGAATTCTTCTTCTATCCCTGAGGCAACCCTCAATAAAATCATTGAGAAAAGAAGTTGAAGTTCCATGTTCCTATGGTCTGGGTAGAAAATTCATAAGGATGGCCAAGGGTATGTCATTTGAAAAAGAGGAATTGGTATTCACCTAGCACCTCATCATAGCATCTGCGTGGAGAACTTAATGCTTAGGATGGGGAACACTGATTGTTCTCATAGGGCATCTTGGCGATGGCCTCATCATCTCCTGCTTGTAGTGCAAAGGAACAGTAACAGACTAAAACGTATTGTGTTATTGGAACTGATGCACAGGTGGAGAATGAATGAATAGAACCAGTGCTTGTTGGTAGATCCCATGACCTCTCTAGAAATGCTTGGAAGAGATAATTGACTGATACAAGAAAGAACCATGGGAAGAGAGCTACAGTGACTTCTTGGATGCTTCCTGAAGACAACATAAGATTATTTTTCTCAGAGAGCAGCGCCCAAGGTCGGAAAACAGATCTCTTCCACCACTATCACCATCCTCTCCTTTGGGATAAGAAAATGATAAGGTGGTATCCTTTTGTGGTTCTTCAGGTCTCTTTAGGGCTGGGCTTTACAAAGAGAATCCAAAGCCTGTAGGATGGCCTAATGGGGCGGCACAACTATCCTAACCCTGCAGTAGTCATCCTACACCATTAGTTGAGTGGCCCAAATGGATAGTCAGCAGTTTGCAGAGTGCAGAACTCTGGAAAGCATTTAAAATATCAGGTTGCAAATGAAAAGATGGTATTAAAAGTGCAAACACAGGAAGTCACCACTGTTACTTCAAACAGGAATTTGGTGTGTCTGCTGCAGCATCTCTATTATAGGATTAGAGAACTCATATATTTTCAGGAACCAGAATAATGGGTAGAAGGAACCTTGGAAGCCTTCTGGTCCAACTCCCTGCTCAAGCAGGAAATCCTATATACCATTGCTGTCAAATTGTTGTCCAAACTCTTCTTTAAAACCTCCTGTGTTGGAAACCCACAACTTCTGGAGGCAAAGTCGTCCCACTGATTAATTGCTCTAAGTGTCAGGAAATTTCTCTTTAGTTCTACGTTTCTTCTCTCCTTGATTAGTTCCCATTCATTGCTTCTTCTGCCTTTAGGTGCTTTGGAGAATAGGTTGACATGCCCCCCCCTTCTTTGTGGCAGCATCTAGTGGCATAACCAGTTCCTGCAGCTGTTCTTCATATGTTTTAGCCTCCAGTCTCCTAATCGTCTTTGTTGCCATTGGTAGCTTTTCCAATTATCTAAAATTCATCCATCGATACCTGTTCCCAGAGAAATAACTAACAGCATCTTCATCCTGTATTATTAAAAGGGGGCAGTAATGTACTGTTACACTAATTTCAGAAATGTTAAAATATTAAAGCTAGCAAAAACGACTTAAAACCAAAGATCGCAGTTTCTTTGTGTCTTAGCATTTGCTGCCATCTAGTGCCTTTTATTGCTCAGATATAATATTTGTTTTTTAATTCGTATTTATATGCCGCCCTTCTCCGGAGACTCAGGGCGGCTTACAATTTTTGGGATACAACCCGATGCGCTCAGCAATAGCCTTCATTCCATTGTATATGCCTGCTTATTACTAAGCAGCATTTTTACAAAGTCAGCTTATTGCCCCCAACAATCTTGGGTCCTCAATTTACCTACCCCGGGAGGATGGAAGGCTGAGTCAACCTTGAGCCTGGTGGGATTTGAGCCTGCACTAATTACAGGCAGCTGGAACTAAGTGCTAGGCATTTAACAGCCTGCACCACCAAGGCCCTAATGTGTGTGTGTGTGTGTGTGTGTAGTTTTTCTTGTTGAGTTTTAGATGCAGTTCACCATGTGTGGTTGAGGTAAGGAGACACAGTGTATACTTTTGGTGTTCAGATACTGTGATGACCCAGAGTGTAACACAACGTAACAAAATCCAAAACATACATAAATGTCCTTTAGTGCCTCCAACTTGGCCCCATTGTTCAATAATTTTCAGTTAGAAATAAAACGTACTCAAAAATAGTCTTCAAAAGAAAGCAATACAGTCCGAACTTAATGAGCAGATAGAGGTGAAATTTAAAAAAAACCAAACAAACTACAATGACGAAATTTCCACAACGGACCAGGATAAGTAATTACCAAATTCAAGGAGATAACAAGGCACAGTCTGTTGGAAGGATGCCAACCAAGATAACTTCAGCCCAAAATAAAACACGCTTTACTTCTGGCAACCCTATGTTTTAACCGTCTCTCTTATATACTATTCTCCTCAGCTGCAACCAGTGAGGAGGATCATGGCCGCTTCCTCTCCCATAAGCCAAGTTGTTGCCTTCTCCGTTCCTCCCTGCGTGTCCTAGGATGCAGAGAGGATGGGCCTGGTTCTTCCTCTGACTGCCCAGCCAGCCTCTGCCCTTCCCCAGCCTCCTCCACAACCTCTGGAGTCACACCTCCACTCCCTGTTGGCTGTTTCTCCTCTCCCTCAGAGTCCAACTCTACCAAGGGCATGACAGATACTTTGTGCGTTCATCTATGCAATAATGTTTGGTCAGGTGAAAAATAGTAGAAATGGCAGGTTTTAGCTAATTTAAATTTGTACAGCATTTCCACATGATATATTTGGATGGGGAAGATGAGCTAAAACCCACATGAATTATACTAAATTTCATACGGTTGAATTTTGACAATGAACTATAATACGGACTGCCAGATGATGTTGGGAAAACCAATTCAATCCATTGTACAATTCGACAGACATTGGCAATCTATCCAAGTATTCACAGATGTAAAATAAAGACAGTACAGACAGACGGTATTAAAATAAATATACAGCACTTAAAACCAAGGTGAAGATCATTGTCATGTTGATTGTCTCATCTTAAGAGCCAGAAGTTAGTTCCTACAAGTTGCCTTAAATACAAACATCCAATCAAGGGATAGGTTTTCTGAATGGAAATTCCCCTTTGTGAAGTTGTCTTTTGTGAGCTTATGACACAAAGTTCCATATCTCTATTCCATCTGGATGGGGAGAGATTGGGAAGGTTCTTGATGGTTCCTGGAAGCAATGTTGGTTAGGCAAAGGTCAATCAGTTGGAGGAGCTATGAATTGGTTTCATTGTATGTATTTTATTAATTTCAATTTATACAATACTTTTTTTAGGTTCATCCTGCCTTTTTTATATATAACTCAAGGTGGCAAATGTACCCAATGCTCCCGTTTCTTAATATTCCACAAGAACCCTATGAGGTAGGTGGGGTTGAGAGAGAATGACTGGCCCAAAGTTACCCAGTCAGCTTTCATGCCTAAGGTGGGACTAGAACTCACCATCTCCTGGTTTCTACCCCAAACCTAATCCCCAGTCTCTGCTACCTTACCAGTAATACAAAATGAAATACAGTAGTATCTTGATAGTCAACTGCTTTGAAATTCATTGAATTGGTACTCAACACATTTTGACATGAACATTTTATCCCAGTACTCATCATTCGTTTGGTACTCAACGCATAAGCTACTTGTCGACATCGGCTGCTTTGTGACTACATTATTCCTTATGGGAAATATCTGTTTGGTACTTGTAGTTTTTGGTACTCATTGCGCCTCCTGGAACCAATTAATGATGAGTACCGAGGTATCACTGTACAATAAAAGCAATAACTTTATAGTATAAACCATGATGATGTTGATGATGACAGCTGTTTATCATTACACTGAGATAATGTAATAGTATTACATTAGTGAGTATATCCTGCAGTGTGGGAACCCTCCTTAACAGCACATCATAACATTATAACATAACCCATCATTTCCTCCAAAGCAAGCCATCCCTCCAAAACAATAAGGGTAAAGTTTAGGGATCCAGCTTGACTCAAAACTGTTCCTGGAGTCATAGATAGTTTCAATGACAAGGTGAGCCTACACCTGGATTCTACTTGAGAGCCCCACCTGGATCGGAGCAGCCACACTTGATTATTTTCCTGAAATGAGTTCTGTGTAGACTTTCTTTTACCATAGTCTACAGAATACACCCGTTTAATCACTTAAGTTGGGCCCAGTAAGGGGCATCATGTGGGGCTGATGCTAACAATGCCACATTGGTTGTCTGTGAGCTATTGAACCCAGCTTAAATAAGGTAAGAATACAAAGCCCCAAAGGACTTAGGGTGCATCACCTCAGTCAAGTGATTCATTGATACCAACTGGAGAGGCTCTGCTTCTGGCCCCTTTTAGTGGGAGAGCAGATAAGGCAGGTACTTGGGACACTTTTCAATGTTTGCCCCTAACTAGAAAATTCTGCCATGGTGAAACAATAGTTGCTCTCCCTTAGCGAGTTTCAGATATATTTATTTTTTAAAAGCCTCAGGGATACTGTTCTCTTCAAAAAGGATCTCATGACAAAGTATTTTTTCCCCTTCTTTTAGTTTGGGTTGCATGTTTTGATTGTTGTACAACGATGCTCTAATCATTGGGTCTTTGGTTTTTTTTAAAGAAAGTGTGGCATGTTGTTATTAGTCTCCCTGGCAAGGTTATATTTGCATGTTCATTACATCATGAAATTTGTACTCTTTGGTGTTCGTTCACTTTCAATCATAATTTTCCTAAACAAAAAAGGAAAAGAAGAGATGATAGTCCGAGGGAGAGAAAAATAAAGACATGCTTAAAATAACTTGACATACTTACTGTATCTACTAGATCAGCATCCACTTTAGAAAAAGCAAATTGTAGGAACACTAAACCAAAGGCCACAAAGAGTCACCAGATCTGCAGCATTATTTTTGCTCTTCTCTAATCAGTACTGTGTTCAGTACTGGACTTCAGGCAAGCATGTAATAACTTTTATCTTTCTCACCAGGCCCCCCCTCAACATTAGTTTATAGCAGGGAGGGGGGATGCAATAGATAAATTTTGTCCATCTCTGTCCTAAAATTTTAAAATAAAACATTGATAAATAATGTTTTAGAATTGAAAACAAAAGGAACTTTGTCTTTGAGTGGATAATAAATTGAATAAAAATACATTCTGATTAACCACATACTATGAACTGTGCAGAGTTCTAAGAAGTCTAGGAGAAATGCCCACCTCTCCTGCATCCAAAGTTCTTCATAGAAATCTTCTAATCTAAGCTATGCAGCAATAGACTTTGTGCTCCATCTAGTGACCAAAGTTAAGGCTAACAGAAAATTAAAGTGAATCAAAGCATTCCTCCTCTCTCTGTGCTTAAAAAGTATGCTGAAATGCTTTGTACAGTTCTCTCCTCTGTTGGATCCAGGCTGTACTGTACTTAAGTTACTTAATGTGAGATAAGTTTAAGATAATAGATCCCGTGGATTTATTTCACTTCCCATTCAACAGAAAAGAATCAATTGCACTTTAGGTTGCATTAAAAGAGGGATAGAATAAAGATCACATGAATAGCAGGTGACAGTCGTGGCCAGGAGGGCCTTTGCACAACTGCAGGTTGTGTGCCAGTTATGCCCTTTCCTGGACCAACGGTCCCTACTCACAGTCACTCATGCCCTAGTCACTTCCCATCTTGACTATTGCAACCCGCTCTACATGAGGCTGTCCTTGAAGAGCATCCGGAAGCTCCAGTTGGTGCAAAATGCAGCGGCCCGCATGGTTTTGTGCAAATCCTGGTGTGCACATGTATCACCTCTCCTGTGGGAGCTACATTGGTTGCCGATTTGCTTCCGGGTGCAATTCAAAGGGCAAAATATGGCCCTCCTGGAAGTTCTGGTAGGGCACACCCACCATGGCCATGCTCACCCAGCAACCGGGCAGAGAACCAGTTGTTGGGATTTTTGAATCCCACCCCTCCCTGACACTGTATGCCATACACTGAATAAATTCACACTTACAACCATTGCAGTATCCCCATGGTCACGTGATCAAAATTCAGCCACTTGGAAACTGACTCATATTTATGACAGTTGCAGCATCCCGGGGTCATGCGATCACATTTTGTAACCTTATGACAAGCAAAGTCAATGGGGAAACCAGATTACTTAACAGCCATTTAACTAATTTAACAAGTGTAGTGAGTCGCTTAACAAGTGTTGGAAGAAAATGGGGCAAAACTCACTCAACAAATGTCTCACTTAGTAACAGAAATTTTGATTGTAAGTCGAGGACTCCCTGTTCTTAAAAAACTAATCTGCATTAAATACAGCAACTAGGGAGTTGTTTGCTCCAAATAAATGTCCATAAAATCATGAGGTAAAGTGTTCGAAAACTGAATTTAAAACACTGTTTTAAATTCAGTGTTTAAAGTGACTTTCTAAAATTCTGGGTTTTGATTTGTTGCTTTGCTGTCTTGATATATTTTAAAATCTATCCATAATGGAGCTATGATATATGTCCAAAAAAAGCTCCTAGGTAGATTTTTGTTGTTTTTACTGTACTTTTAAAATACATTTTTGTTAATGATGATTAACAGTGATTAGCTCTGCTATAAATTGGTCTAATACTACAAGTCAGATGTATAGAACTTATTTTTGTCTCACAGCTGCACTTGATCTTGTGGCTTACAGAGGCTGCTCTCCCCAAAAAGGAAACTCCAGGACAAAGGACAAAGCATATTTTTAGCATATTTTATCTTGCCATTCCATTAAAAATGAAGTTTGCTGGCAACTTTAACTGATTCTCTGGGAGCTGTGCCGAAAATTTTCAGGGGCTGCAGCCGATAAGTCATCATTCTCCAGAGAACAGCTTAGAGAGAGAATAATATCCTGTGTTAGCTTCATCTTTTATCACAAAGTAGAATGGAAGGACCCAACACAAGGTGGCAGTAAGGAATATTTCAGTATTTAGATTAGTGCTTTTTAAACATGGCGAATTTAAGATGTGTGAATTTCAGCTCCTTAACCTGAGAGTTGAATATCACACATCTTAATGTTGTCAAGTTTGGGGGAAAAAAAACCTGATTTAGATGATAAAGCTTTTAATCTGCACAACAGTTTTTGAAAGAAGGTATTGGAGTTAATATTTTCACAATTCCTATATAAGATATAAGGAGTTAACTTTCTTACTTCAGAATGGTAACACAAACAGTATGTAGTTTCCCCAGTACAACAGGTGCCGGTTTAAATTGTAGTGGTTATCAACTATATTTGTCGGCTGTAAAATTTAAATTGTTGTAGTGGTTATCAACTATATTTGTCTGCTATAAAATCACTGAGACTTCCACTTGCAGCAAAATCACAATCAGTAAAATAAACACCCTGAGGAGGGGGAAAACCCCAATAATTTCATTAAAGCAGCCCCAAATGTTTATTATAATGGGGATTTTCTTCAAAAATAGAAAAGAAACTTATTTTGTGCCCTTGTCAATAGCTCAGAAAAGATGCTTGTTTTTTCCCCCAGAAAAAGGAATATTTTCAATTAATACACATCTCACACCAGACATAAATCAAGGAACATACTGCTCACTTCACAGCATTTGTTCCCTCTGAATTTAAGCATCCATATAAAGCTGCAGGCTTTATGATTTATTTGTAGATTTGTCCTTGGAGGGCCTCCTAAGGAAGTTTTGTTAGAATCAGGGAAATTTGTTGAGCTCCCTTCACCAATGGCATAAGCTGAGGATACTTATGGTCCTAAAACAAGACTTACTCGGTTTATTGAGTTTTTCTAGATATGCCTACTTCAGAATGTGTTTGAAGCAAGATGCATTTTGTTTATTAGGAAAAACTCTGTTCTTTTTTTCCTAGCTAAAAATAATTCATCACTGATCTGAAAGAGATTTTCGTATTGTGGTGTGGTGTGTTTATAAATTTTAAACAGTTTGGATGTATATATATTTTTACACTCTACACCTATATTTGGCCACAGTTTGTAGTTGTTAATGGTGTTTCAGAATATTCTCATTGGGTGGTTTGTGCCTTTTGGATTTTCACTGATTGCTATCCTCTGTTGTGGCACCTGGTTTACCCTCTAGTTGTAATACCAGAAGAGTTTTAGATTTATTTGAGGTCAAACTTCCCTCCTCCAGTCAATCCTGTTGTGGAATATCATAACCTATTGAAAACTTGAAGAAAAACATTTTTTGTGGGAAACAGCCTTCAGGCTGTTGCTCTCACAACAATATTTAATATACAGGTAGTCCTTGACTTACAACAATTCAGTTAGTGACCGTTCAAAGTTGCAATAGCATTGAAAAAAGTGACATGACCATTTTTCACACTCATGACCGTTGTAGCATCCTCATGGTTATGTGATTTACATTCAGATGCTTGACAACTGGTTCATATTTATGATGGTTGCAGTGTCCCAGGGATCATGTATCCCCTTTTATGAGTTTCTGACAAGCAAAGTCGATTGGGAAATCCAGATTCACTTAACAACAGTTTGACTAATTAAACAACTAACTGTTCACTTAACAATTGTTTCTCCAAACCAACCTTCCTTCCTTCTTTCTGTCCGTCTGTCCTTTTGTCCGTCCGTCCATCCGTTCATCCATCCATCCATCCATCTTATTCTATTTTATATATCTAAAAGAGATGTTGGAAAAAGAATAATAAAGCCTTTTAAAAAATAGTATAAAAAATACACCCTACACCCTTTAAATGTTTGTTTAAAAAAGAAATGTTATCACTTGTTGATGGAACTAATTAAAACTAAATAGATGAGTAAATTCTAAGCATTGGAAAACTACTGATTTTAAGGCATATGCATTCAATTAGGTTGAAGTGCCTGACTTCAACTTTCAAAGCTGATGTTTTGTTTATTGTTACTAAATTTAAGGTAGTCAAAAGGATGAGAACAAAAGTGATTATAATAAATTCTTGTTCCTGTTGTTATGACAACTGACTGCAGAAATTTCGGTGAACTTTGACATACAATACAGTCATGTTATCATCCTACAAACTCCTGTCTTTGGTTTTCTGAAAATAATTATCTACGTAGAAGCAAATTCCATTGTATTTAAAATAAATTATTACAGCTAAAGAGGCATGTATAGCAACCTCAGCGTTAGTCTTTTTAAGCAGCTAGAATATTCTATGTTGTTGCCAACGTTCAGTTGCATGTAGGTCAATATTTATTATTATTTGTGAACGTGATATTACAGCTGCCAGTTGTTTAGCTAGTGTTGGCCTTCATATGCATCACATTCCAAAAACGTGGGATGTTGTAATATATTGCCATACAATAGTATCTTGGTACTTGACTACTTCAAAACTCGTTGAATTTGGTGTTAGATGCATTTTGACAAACGAATGTCATTTGTTTGGTACTCAGTGTACTGCAAAAGGAAATGGGGGACAGCTGTAGAGGGCAGACAGGGGGTCAGCCATGCTGGCAAGGTCGCTAACATAGGAAAGATAGGAAGTCCTTCCAGCCAGAAGTGGTGGTAAGTCACATGGTTTGTTTGGTACTGGTACTTTTTAGTACTCGTCACACCCTTCCCAGAACCAATTAAGGACAAATACCAAGGTACCACTGTAGTATGTGTGTGGATCCAAGCAGTGATATGGCCTTTTGCAATTGACAGATGGAAATTTTATCAATGCACAGATTTTTTTAGTGCCATCCAAGATTTGTTGGTATGGCATCCAGTTTGTTAAAACCACTGGGACCACCACAACTGGTTTATGTCATAATTTTCAATTTTGATTTTCAGATCTTGATACTTTATGATCTTCTCTAATTCTTCATTTTCTATTCTACTGTCCCCCTGGTATTGCCACCACAATTACCCATACTTTCTTTTCAACCACAATTATATCTGGTTTGTTATGAGCCAAGATTTTATCAGTCTATATTTGGAAATCCTACAATATTTTAACCTCATTTTCAACTATTTTTTAAACTATATGTTCCTACCAATTTTTCATTATTGGAACATGATAATTTTTATGGTTCCAGTGAATCATTTGGGTGATTGTGTTACACTGTTTATAATTAATTTGTGTGATCTGTTTGCCCGAGCTGAGTATATGGTCTACTGTTTGTTCTCCTTTTTTACACAAAGTACACTTTGACTCATTTGATGATTTTTAAATTCTGGTCTTGATTGCATTCAGCCAAAATCAAACCTTCAGTTCCCTTTTTAAATTTTCCAGTTATAACCCATTGCCAGGTTTTATCTTTATCTACTTCCCCCTCCATCTTTTGTAGAAATTGACAGAAAAATACATATTTTTTAATAAATTGAAGGTGTCTTCTTCGCTCAATAGGGGAAAAAAAGATTCTCTGATTATCTTCTGAAATACTCTGTGCCATATCCAAAAACAAAGTTTTGAATTCCGTTGTGCCATTCTATCTGAGAAGGGCTTTTGGTCCAGCAAAATATTGCTAAATAAGCTGTATTTCCTGGTCAAGTCCAGTTTCTACATTCTGAAATACTCATCCATCAGAGAAAAGAGCTAAAATATTTGAGATTACTTGGTGTTTTTTTTTAAAGAAGTTAAAGTAGCGCTGGATTAACCTTTCTTGCTTGCCCCTGTTCTCTACCCCTTTTTTCCTTTTCTGACAACCTTTCTCATTCCCCCATACATGCCATCCCATTTTCTGCGGTTAGGATTCAAGATGTACAGCTGTAGTAATATTAACATTATCAGACGAGACAGGAGAGGTATGCTCTAGGTCCCATTGGTTGAGCAAATGCCATATGGAGAGGACCAGGGGGGAAAAAAAACCTTTCTTTTCATGGCACCTGCCCTACAGAACATCATCCATCCCAGAAACCAGATTGGCCCAAACTCTATTGGTCTTTCATAAGATCTTAAAGAAGTGAGTTTGCCATTGGATTTGGGTTCGAAGTATGTGGTAGAGTGGCTATGCTGATTGTTGTTGTTGGTTTTTCTATTTTGGCTGACAGTTGTGTCCTATGGTTAACATACATGATTTGTACATACTTTTTGGTTGTTATAAGCTGATCTGATTCATGTATTTGAGATGGGCATCTATATAAATCAAATGAATAGGATTGCAGCAGTGCCCAGGAGATGGAAGGTATGCTTGTGTGCATGTGACCAGGGGTGGGATTCTACCGGTTCTGTCCACTTCTGTAGAACCGGTTACTATGAAAAGCAGCAAACAGAAAGCATACATAGAACCGGTTCTATGTTTGCTGCTGTTTTGGCCTGCCCGGGCTCTTACCTGACCTTTATTTCCTGCTTTTTCAACCTGCTGCTTTGCGCGACGCAGCTGCGGTTGAAAAAGCAGGAAAAAAGTGCTTTTTCAACCACTGAACACTTGCATGTAGTACTGCTCAGCTGTCCGGGCAGCTCAGCAGGTCATAAATTGCACTCGCGTGACTTGCGCGCACGACGCAGAGCGACAGAACCAATAGTTATACCAGTCAGATCCCATCCCTGCATGTGACTATGTTGGATATCAACAAAAGAGACTCAGGAACAACTTTCCCTGTGCCCTTTTGGCTCACTCAGCCCAATGCATGCTACTGGTTATGGGGATAAAATTGAGGGGACTCCCATATAAGCCATTGTGAGTTCTCAGTCAGTGAAAAGGTGAGGTACAGAACCACAAAGAAATAAAATGTTCATATTATATAATTATTTTCTTAAGTGTCTTTTTTTAAAAAAAAAATCCAAAATCCTAGCATTTTCATCTAGGTCTTAAAGATGTGAGTTTCTCTTGTGCTACTTTTTGTACTGTGCCAAATCACCTTTTTTACCATAGGCAAAAACCTTATAAATTACATAAGCAAGTTGCAAAAAGGAATATGTTACACTGCACTGGTTAACACAGAGCGTTCACAGTGTGAAATAGTGTAATCGCCTCTGTGAACAATTTCTATGACCCTTAACATGTAAGCCCAAAAATTTCTAATTGCCACAACAAAAGAAGTCACACTGAGAAAAGCACCATTTGTTCCTCTTCACAATCTAGATGAGAAGACTCAGTACTTTATTTATTTATTTTATTTATTTATTAATTTGACTTGTATGCCGCCCCTCTCCCGAATGGATTCAGGGCGGCTCACAGTTAAAACCAATACAATAAATTAATTACCTAAAATAGAATTAAACCAACAAGCCAAATTACTAAAACAGATTATAAAACAACCCCCCCCCAGAGGAGTCAGCACAGCGCAGCCTGCTCAAATAGCCAAGTTTTCAAGTCGTGGCGGAAGGTGCGGAGGTCGGGGGCCAGGCGGAGCCCCAGAGGTAGTTGATTCCATAGGGCGGGAGCCGCCACAGAATAGGCCCTCCCCTGCATCACCGCCAAATGACATTGGGTCGCAGACGGCACGCCGAGGAGTCCCTGCCTGTGTGCTCGTACAGGGCGGTTGGTATTCGATGCCGGCAGTAGACGTTCCCATAGATAGCCCGGACCCATGTATCGTAGGACTTTGAATGTCAATACCAAAACCTTGAATCTCATTTGGAGGGCAACCGGCAACCAATGCAGGCCACGCAGGAGGGGCGTAACATGGGAGAACCAGGAAGCTCCCATCACAACCCGCGCGGCAGCATTTTGCACCAGTTGAAGCCTCTGGATGGTATGCAAGGGCAGTCCTAGATAGAGAGTGTTGCAGTAGTCGAGCCAGGTGACAAGTGCCTGAGTGACCGTGGGGGGCATCTCAGTCCAGATATGGGCGTAACTGGCAAACCAGCTGGACCTGGGCAAAGGCCCCCCTGGCCAACCTGAGCCGTGAGTCCAGGAGGACCCCCAGATTCCATGCCCTATCCACGGGGGGCAACACCTCTCCCCCCATGACCAAAGATGGAATCTCCTGACTGGGCTGAGATGTCTGTATGCACAGCCACTCTCTTTTAGCTGGATTGAGCCGAAGCATGTTACTGTCCATCCAGATCCGCACGCATCCAAACAGCGGGACATCACGGAGAGGGCATCACTGATGTGGCCTGGGGTGGAGATGTATAACTGCGTATCATCAGCATACTGATGATACTTCACCCCAAAGCCGCGGATGATCTCGCCCAGCGGTTTCATATAGATGTTGAACAGGAGGGGCGAGAGGACCGACCCCTGAGGGACCCCACAAGTGAGAGCCTTTGGCGTCGACCTCTTCCCCCCTGCTAACATCGATTGTGAGTGTCCCGAGAGGAAGGAGGCAACCACTGCAACACAGTGCCTCCCACTCCCAACCCCGAGACGCCGCAATAAGATACCATGGTCAATGGTATCGAAAGCCACTGAGAGATCTAACAGGATCAGGACAGAGGAAAAACCCCCATCCCAAGCCCTCAGGAGATCATCCATCAGTGCGACCAATGCCGTCTCCGTGCTTTATGGATTTTTTTCCTGCCTCTTCTATGTTCTTCTAGAACAGGGGTGTCAAACTGGCAGCCCGCGTGCTGGATGTGTCACATGCAGGCCACGCCCACTCCAACTCCACAAAGGGGAAGAAATGTTGTGATGTGTCACATGATGGCAACGTGACACCCGTGTTCTAAAAGGTGTTCAATCCAGAATTTTCAGAACTTGTAGGAGCCAGCAAAAATTGTCCCCCTTCTGTTACCTAAGACTAACTTTTCTAGATAATGAAGGGGTTCTTTTTTACAGAATAAAACCTCTGAGTGCAACCTAAAGAAAAGGTATGCAGATCGAATCTATAGAGAAAATAATTGATTACAGTTCAGCTAATTGGCTTCCTCCCAGTTTATCCTTTCACTCCCAGGCAGGGGTGGGATTCTACCAGTTCGCACCTATTCGCAAGAACTGGTTGTTAATATTCTAAGCAGTTCGGAGAACCAGTTGTTAGAAGAAATTACTGGCCTAATCCTGTAAGGAAGGCAGGAAGGAAACATTCTGGTGTTGCTTACAGAAACTGCCTCTCCGTTAACCCTTATTACATTCTTGGCAGGACTAGACTTCCTGTCTCAGGAACTTCTCTGGAGTTTTTTCCTTTGCTGGTACTTTGCTTGTGTGGAGCGACCATTCAAATTTACAATGGCACTGAAAAAAGTGAGTTATGACCATTTTTCACACTTACGACTGTTGCAGCATCCCCACAGTCATGAGAGGCCAGGCAAGGAGATAGTGCCTTGATGTGAGTGATATTGAGTTGGCCATGCCCAGCCAATAACATGACCACCAAGTGATGTCCACCCAGTCACATGACCACCAAGCCATACCCACCAATTAAGCCACACCCACAGAACCAGTTGTTAAAAAATGAATCCCACCCCTGCTCCCAGGCAAAACCAGTTTTATCAGATATCCAATTTGGCTGCACAATTGGGGAGGGCTGCTGGTTTAATGAGTAAGTTTTAAGGATGCTGTAATTTTGATTTGAATTTTCTGACTCTGTGTTTGACTCTCCTTTGGGTGGAAACACAGATTTAGCTTAAGAAGAGAAACCAGGGCCAGGCAGTGTCAGAATCAGGCTTTTTTTTAAAGGCATATATTATATAGGGTAATCTCATCTATATGTTTTAATACTCTGAGGATTGCTGTCAGCATAAGCCTCTGGAACTGACATTTGGGGATTTGAAGGAGAGCTCCAGAGCAACAAAACTACAAGATTTCCAAAATCTACTGAATTACAAAATTGTCTTAGGAAGAGCTCATTGTTGACTCAGTCTAGGATTATATAACTTCATCATTGCACCTTTTTTTTGCATCTCCTCCATTGTCTGCAGTAAAATTTTTATACTTTCAGTGGAAAGAGATAGTTTTGGTCAAACAGGCATATTCGAAGCTGGAAGGCAAGTACAACAAACTGAAAGGGTGTTATTTTCCCCTCTCTTCTTGGCCTACCTGTCACCCTACAGCTTCTGAGAAGCAATTTTTTTTGGGGGGGGGGACCCTCACAAATCTAGAAAGATCAAAAAGCCCAAGGGATCACATTCAAAACAAACGGTACAGAGGCATTGCAGGATCTACTGCTTTCATGGAAATGACAACAGTAGCGTTGGGCCATTGTAAGGCAAGCACTTTTGTATGGTGGGTGTATATGACAGCACAATATATACAAAAAAGACAGAGCTTAGAGCAAAATCTGGCAGAGCTCATGGCAAGATACTTAACACACTGCACACATAGCCACTCCAATACCACCGGGGGGAGGGGGGGACGACACACACATATTCACTGAGCATTTTGCGACACTTTTTTAATGATTACTTTTTTTTTACTGGTGTTTCCGAAAGTCTGTGTCGTAGAAACCAATTATCTGCCTGTCTATCGTCTTTCATTTTGAAGCTATGCCTATGTACTTCCGGCCTAAGGTTGAAGCTGTCCATTGCTCTCAGTAGATTGTATAGATTTAAAATTCCTGCTTATTCTTGCTTGCTTGCAATTAATTGGTGCGCCCAGCTGTAAGTCTATGGAGGTTCTCAATCATTTTGGGACACTCAGTTGTAATTTGTGCCCATTAATAACATGGACATTGAATAAAATCAAACAAAAGGATGGATTAAGAGCAATGATTTTCATCTGCAGAATAATAATGACTGTGTCTGCAATATGTTTTTTTTTATTATCATAGAACATCTTGTTAGCACACTTTCTATATTAACGGGCAGTGGATTTAAAAAAAAAACCTATGGGAATGAATGGTGAGATACTTGTATATACTTACTTTTTTTAAAAAAATTCTTTCCTCTCATTGATTTTTTTCCCTCTAAAATATTTTCATTAAAATGAGAAATTACTTTACATTACATTACTCGGATGTATGGTTTAATCTTAGCCAGACTGTTAAAATGTATTTCTCAGCTATGACTACATAGTATTTAAATAAACATTTGGAAATAGACTCCTGTTTTAAGGGGAAAAAAGGCATTCTCAAGAAAGGCATAAAATACAGAATTATTTGTTTAACGCCAGGTCTTCCTGGAGCAAGGCAGTTAATTACCTACTTCATTACAGTCTATGGAAATACAGTGGTTTTAGAGGAGAAGCTGTTTTTCATCTCTTCTTTGTTACACGGTGAGACAGCTGTTCTTACGACAGATCCATTATAGCTTATCACCAGAGGACAGACCAGGAACATCACACCATGAAATATGCCTCTTGTCACCACCAGCCAGAACAAATGCTGGGACTCCTCAGAAAGGAAAAGATCTGCTTTTGGAGAGAAGTGGACATTAACTCAAATAGATTGGCTTCATTGATTTTAATGTACCAGGAATTACTATGACACAAAAGCAAGCCATAACTCCCAGCGGTAATATGGATTTCTCCCAGGTGCCCCTTCTTCAGCGTTAATGCATGCAGTTAGCATCAAGGAAGGAAGGGTTTGAAGGATAAGAGTCATTTCTGGTTTTCCTTTGCACAATGAACAGGCTCCTTTCCAAAGTCACTACTTTAGGAAATATGATGATATTTTTTTAGAATCGGTATTCCCAATGAGCCTCCATTGGGAAATAATGCTGATGTTGTCAGGGGATATGGATATGATTATTATTTATTTGCAGTCCCAGATCAATAAAGTGGCTACGATGAGCCATCTGCTTCCAAACATAGTGACATTCTTGCCTTTGAGGCCATAGTAAAGATTGTGCAGCTCACGTTGCTTGTAAGGAGAAACTTCCTAACAGTGAGGAAAATGGACTATTCCAATTGATTGAATTGCTGAAAAAGCCCTTCATATTTTCTTACAAGGGGTGGCTGGACATGTCAGTATCCAACCAATCCAATATCCATGCATAGAAATTAGAGATTCTATAAAAGTCTCTTGGGAATATGAGATTTTTTTAAGAGTCTTATAGCCTTAAGACCATGATTAAGCATTCTCCTAGTAAGGATGAACTTAATAGTCCTTTGTTGTAAGAATGGAAGAAAATGTAGCTTGTGCTATAGTATTCTTCCATAATAGATAACAAAGTAATTGCCTGTTAGTATATAGAGGTCTCTAACTCTGTACCTTCTATCTCTACCTGTGCTTTAATAATACATTTTTAAATACCTCAAATACTACAATACTTCTTGTATATAAAATGAGAACCATTTAATCCTTTGAGTATGCTGTGATAATTGCCAGTACTTTTAGTTTCTAATTACACATTGACTACTTTTTGATGTTGCAGGGAAAGTAGTACCTGGGCTTGGTTGCTTCTTGGAGGAGAAATCCTTGTAATTTTCATCTGGGTCCTATATTATCTCCATTTTTCTCTATGAATAATAAGCTGAATGTGACTTAAGTATTTTTGGAAATTGCTAATTACCTGCCAAATTGTTCAAAAGTGGAGGACAAGATTTACTCTGCCCTTACATAGAGGTCTCTAACAGCTGGCCTGAATGAGTACCAACAAAAGTTCATCTCATCTACCAGAAGGCTTTTACATATCTATTTTGGCTCAGGAAGGAAGGAAAGAGCCCGGAGCATTAGGAATATGAAGAGGTTAAGATACTGGTTTTGTAACACATGAAGAACAATCGTGCCTCAGAGAAAAACTGTGCTTTTGTATGCAGAGCCACTTCATGTCACCAAAGGATCAAACAACTAGAGGGGATCTCCTAGCTAAAAAAAAAGTGAGGTTCTGCCACAGAGGAGAGAGAGAGAATATTAAAGCTGCTGTTGGATTTGAGCCACACATTTGCACTTGGAAGGCTGATGCCTCCTGGGTGCTTCAGGGGCTCATTAAATTATGAAGCACTTCATTGTCAATCATGCTGTTCCATGCTGTGGTAAATATGAGTGACCCAGAACAGACCCGTTAAGGGGAGACAAGTACAGAATGAAACATATTTGTATCAAAGGATATCTGCTTCCAAGGCAAATGGAACCATGCTTATAACTTTCTCTATTGTTTTAGAGTTTACTGATACAAAATTAATGACATGGATTCCAAATGGCAGATAGTAGTAATTGGTACAAAAGGTGGAGAGGTCAAAGAGTTTTGGCTTTGGTTATGCTGACTGATTTCATAGTGCGAGCCAAACACTGGAAGATCACCAGCTAAGACCACAGGTTTTCCTCATTAGAATCCTCTTTACTGTGGTTTGCTTAACCCAAATTTAGCCAGAAGCCAAGTGGAAGGCCTGCAGGCCAAGAGTTCTGGAGAACAAACTGCATAGCCTTAGAACACGGGTGTCAAACTCACATTGCGGTCACATAACGTTTCACAATGTTTTTTCCCTTCATGGAGCTGGAGTGGGCATGGCCTGCGTGTGGCGCATCTGGCCCGCCGGCCACCAGTTTGACACCCCTGCCTTAGAAGATCACCCATTTGCGGTTGGTTTTATTACAAGCAGATGAATTGTATTGCTATGATCTAGAGTAGTTATAAATATGCACCTATCTCAATGAGCATATACAAGTGTTAAAGTAATCAGAATTGTGGAATGCTTTTCCTATTATTGCATAAATAGCCACCCAAACTATTTTAGTTTTTTAGTTATGCTATGTTCTTTGACAACACCGATAAGTAATGGCTCACTGGGGATGCAAATACCTCAGGCATAATAAATATATGCTGTATAATCATGTCAGCCTCCCATTCCTAGATAAAGGTAAAGGTTCCCCTCGCACATATGTGTTAGTCGTTTTCAGCTCTAGGGGGCAGTGCTCATCTCCATTACAAAGCCAAAGAGCCAGTGCTGTCAAAGATGTCTGATGGTCATGTGGCTGGCATGACTAAATGCCGAAGGCACATGGAATGCTGTTATCTTCCCACCAAAGTGGTCCCTATTTTTCTACTTGCATTTTTACATGCTTTCGAACTGCTAGGTTGGCAGAAGCTGGGACAAGTAACAGGAGCTCACTCCATTACACGGTGCTAGGGATTCGAACCGCCGAATTGCCAACCTTTCTGATTGACAAGCTCAGCATCTTAGCCAAGGGTGGGATCTGACCAGTGTAACTACCGGTTCGGTGATTTATTTTTGCGCATACAGTGTCAAATAACCAATTTCATTTTGCCATGACCAAATTAATTCCAAGTGAATAAAATACGATTAAATATTGTAAGTCCTTAACAATGTCATTCTGTATTCACTTACTGAGAATTAAGTTACAGTTCAGCATTGTCTTACTCCTTCCTATACAAGCGTGAGACTTGAGCCTCAGTGATTGAATGAGACCTTACATATGTGCAACTGGTTGCAGGCCCTATTACTTGCAAAGGGCTCCTTTTTCAAGCAAGCATGCTTAAACGGTATTAAGATAGGTTGCAAATCAAAGCTTGTTATGTAAACAATACACAGGTCCTGTTTTGTTTATTACTACTCTTCTGAGTGGTCTGGTTGAACCAACTTCTAATAGGCTCTATGAGACAAGAACTCATATCAGATCTTACTGAGGCTCACACTATCTCTGACTAATATGCCTCTGCTCTTTTATTTGAGATGTATGCTAGTCATTGCATTGTATTTATACAAGGACAATTTTCATAAAAGTCTCCTTCCCAGAGATGTTTAAGACTTCAGAGTTTCTATAATTATTACACGATGATCATATCCACTAAATTATCTCTATATCCTTGTTCCATTGTTATCTACTCCAAAGCTACCTATTAAGTTCATATTTAGTATTGAAACACAGTGTAACTCATTTTTGTCAGTATTATTCAACAGTCATCACTATCATCATTCAGATTCAACGTGCTGGTATTGACCTATAAAGCCATACATGGCATAGGACTGGGTATTTGCGGGAAACCCTGCTGCCAGTAACGGCTTCCCGATGTCCCATGTGCTCCCACAGGCAGGGCCTCCTTGGGGTGCCGTCAGCCAGGCAATGTCGGCTGGCAACCCCCAGGGGTAGGGCCTTCTCTGTGGGAGCTCCCACCCTATGGAATCAGCTGCCTCCTGGAGCTCCGGGTGGCCCCTGACCTCCGGTTCTTCCGTCGTGACCTAAAAACATGGCTTTTCCAATTTGCCAGCCTGGACTGATGGTGGGGATGGGATTTTAGAAATTGTTTTTATTGTTTTATTGGTTTAGTGGGATTTTGAATTTAATGGCTTTTTAATATTTGTATTATGTTCTTTTATTATTGTAAGCCGCCCTGAGTCTTCCGAGAGATAGGGCAGCATAGAAATCTCATTAAATAAATAAATAAATAAATAAATAAATAAATAAATATTAATAGTCAAGGGCACAAGAGAGAAACTTTTTAACTTAAACAAATAGCCTAAGTGAAGGAAGCAGAAAATTGATAATTTTATTTGAATTAGTTTGTTTATGTGTGTATCTGTGGATTCATCTGTTACTGCAGCGCACTAGGACTCAAATACAGATATTAATGGGAATATGTGTACACGGAGAGACAGTTTGATGCAGTGGTTAAGGCACCAGACTAGAAACTGGGGAATTGTGAACTCTAGTCCTGCTTAAGCTGGGTGGTTTCCAGTCGATCATTTTTTTTTTCAGCCCTAGGAAGAAGGCAGTGGCAAATCGTTTCTGGAAAATTGTTGCCCAGAAAATTGTAGGGAGTTGTCCAGGTACTCTCCAAGAGTCAAGACTGATTCAAAGACACCCACCCCACCCTCCCGATGATGACCTACTAAAAGAACAAAATTTTTACCATCTTCTGAGGACCATGGGAATGTTGCAGCTGGTGCAGAATGCAGCTGCGCGGGTTGTGATGGGGGTGTCCCGATACTCCCATGTTACACCCTCCTGCGACCTGCATTGGTTGCCGGTTGCCTTCTGGGTGAGATTCAAGGTGTTAGTAACAACTTATAAAGTCCTACATGGCTTGGGTCCAGGGCACTTGCAGGAACGCCTCCTGCCAGCATCACATTCTGATCGCCCGGTATGCTCCCACAGGCAGGGCCTCCTTGGGGTACCGTCAGTTAGGCATTGTTGACTTGCGATGCCCAGGGGTAGGGCCTTCTCTGTGGGAGCACCCACCCTGTGGAACCAACTCCCTGTGGACCTCTGCTTGGCCCCATCTCCGAGGACCTGAAAACCTTGCTGTTCCAACAGGCCAGTCTGGACTGACCTCGGGGGGCGTGGGCTGGTTTTTTAATATTTGTTTTAATTATTTTAAATTTTGTATATTGATTAGGCTTGTATTCGTTTAATGCTTTTTTACTGTAATTTTGTATTGGGTTTCTTTTATTGTTCGCCACCCTGAGTCCTTAGGGAGAGTGGGTGGCATACAAGTCTAATAAAATAAATAAATAAATAATAAATGTATTCTTGCTTAAGGAAGTAGGCTGTTCCATAAGAGAGGAGTTGTGTTATAGGTCCAGCTCCTCCAAGGTGAGCCCCGTGAGTAAATACTTCCTGGCTATCTATGTTAGATAGGCAGTTTCTTTCTGGGAAAGATATTAAGGACACTATTCAAACTATGAATGCAGTGAAATATTTTGGTGTCTCTCTCAGGATCTTGAGACTACTTTCCCAAGTGCCACTTACCATGGGATAAATCCCATTCAACTCAGTAGTAATTAAATCTAAGAAGCTTATGTCTGGAATTGGATTGCAGGGAAATAAACTATGTGTTGTGCATTAGCTGTTGCTCATCTTGTATCAGGGCAGGCAATCTGCAGTCCATATGCCCTATTAAACCATCTACGTCCTTTGAAGCCCGTGCCCCAAGATCATGCTGCTGAAATTTAGTAAAGAAATTGCCAATTTCAAATTTTCTAAAAAAAAAAAGCTGGTTGATAGGTTAACCATATGGATAAAAATTTAAAATATATATATATACTGCTGAGAGAAAAAAACCATGGGAATGTATACTTGCTTAAGGAAGTAGGCTGTTCCATAAAAGAGGAGTTGTGTTTTAGGTCCAGCTCCTCCAAGGTGAGCCCCATGAGTAGATACTTCCTGGCTATCTAGGTGAGATAGGCAGTTTCTTTCTGGGAAAGATATTGATATTAAGGACACGATTCAAACTATGAATGCAGTGAAATAGAAGGGTGGAAATACTAGCTACATTGTTGTGTCACTTCCATTCTTACTGAAAGTCACGGATAGCCATGAAGTACGTTTGAGTTTGCTTGTTCCAAGAATGGCTGGAATCCTACTTAACTATAAACTGTATAGAGTTTATCCAAACAGAGTTACATTTTCGCACGAACGACTTAATATGAGTCATGGATTAACAACAGATCCCACCCTCTTTTCCTCCTTGAATCTTATTCCCTCCCCCTATCTGCAGTTTTATCTTTTAATATTGTAAAGCCATCCAGAGTGACCATGGGCGCCTAATAAAATTTACTAATAAATAAATAAATAAAATAAATATACTGAATCAGATCACTGTTCTAAGTTAGCCAAATAGCAGTCTTGGATAAAAATCTTGTTATCGGTGTTATTCGTCAGATGTGCAGTACCTGTGGAACTCTAATTATTATTATATTATATTCCATCCAGAAGTATCCACAAGGAAGGTCAAGAGCATCAAAAGGATGGACATGACTGGTGATCAATCTTGAGGACCCAAGACTGTTGTGGGCAATAAGCTGACTTTGTAAAAAATGCCACGGGGGGGGAGCCCTAGTAATAAGCAGGCATATACAATGGAATGAAGGCTATTGCTAAGTGCATTGGGTTGTGTCCCAAAAATTGTAAGCCGCCCTGAGTCTTCGGAGAAGGGCGGCATATAAGTGTAATTTAAAAAAAAAAATCAAAGTCCTGTCCTTTGAAATGTGGATCTCATGCATCACATAAAAAGGGATGGGGCTTTCAGTGTCTGGTCACATCTGCAATTTTGATATTGCTGGCCTCCTCTGTAGACACCCCTGATCCCATCATTCCTGATCTTTCTGTATGCAGGATGGGCAGAAATCTTTGAAATCCAAGAATATTTAGAAAATCATGGATTCCTGGTGCCTGCCTAAATTAGATATACTACATGTTTAATCCAAGATAATTTTCTATAGCTGCATGTTATTTACACTCTGATCTTTAAGAAACTAAAATTCTTCTTGACGAAGTCAAAAGAAATTTTTGATCAAATTGAAAAGAAAGTTTAAAACTAGTTTGAGATATTACAATGGCAGTGCAGAGCAGAGAAATCTCTCTCTCCCTCCCACCCTCTCTCTTTCTCCCCTGTTTATGGAAGAAATACCAGTAATGCACCATTTGTTTAGTTATTCCTTTCCATAGAACGACTTACAGAAGTGAATCACAATCTATCTATTGTTCTATCAGTAGATAGTTTTTTTTCTCTTTCTCAGTATCCTAGGAAATAATTTTAAATTCCTAGGTTAACATCAAATGGTAATTTCTTATGAGAGTATTGTTGATGACAGAGTTACTGAGAGTATGCAATGATGCACCTTGGGGGGAAATGACATTTTGTCCCCAAATTTTTCCACTTGATAAAAGGATATAACGGACTGTCCCTGTATTCTTTGCAATGTTGCTGAAATGACTCTGCTGAATGGTTTTATCGCTGTGGCATTAAATCAAAGGCAGCCTTTAATCAAAAGCTATCTTCTGTTCCCAGACCATCGTTAGAGGAAATAAACCTTGCAGGGATGCTTCAATCAATGGCTTGCTGGAAGAATTTGACAATATCTCCGTGACCCGTTCCAACTCACTTCGGAAGGAGAGTCCTCCCACGCCTCACCTGAGATCCTCCAACCATCTAGAAATCCACCAGCAAGAAAATGGCTTTGTCACCTATTCCCAGTATTCCAGCGAGTCAGAAACAGGGACTGATTTCTTTGTTGAAAGGTACAGAGACAGATGCCTTCGTGGGGAAGAAGCAGATAGATATTCCCAAGGGAGCTGTGCTGCAAAACAAAATGGACACCTGGCTAAGTTGGAACCCAGTGAGATGTATTTTTCTGAAGCCAAGCCTTTGAAGTCTGACATCTCTAGATTCTTACCAGATTATCGCACTTCCTTGGAAACAAAAAGTAAACTGAATGAGTATGGTGGCCTGAAGCTGGAATATCAGAGGGCACCTAGTCATTCTTCTCTGGATTATAAAGAGCCTTTTCATTATGCTCTCTCTAGAACTTCTCTTCACAGTCAATACTCCAGAGAAGGACTAGAATACAGTGACAGTGAGTGGTCCAAGGATGAGTACGACAAAAGACCAAAATCCTCCTATGTGAGCCAGGCAAGTCCTCAACCAGCAATGAGGCAAAGGTCAAGGTCAGGGTCTGGCCTTCAAGAGCCAATCATGCCCTATGGAGCAAGTGCTTTTAAGTCCAATCAGCAAGGGTATTCATACAGCTCCTACACCTACCCACGATTGTCAGAAACAACAGCAGGTGTTCCAAAGGTAAATTTATATAGGTCCACATTTTCAACCTTACTTATAATTTCAGTATTTTAAACATCGTGTTTCCCTTTGGTAACCACCTCAGTGCCTCAGTTCTAAAGAGGGTTTGTCTCCCAGAAAATTGACATGAGTTAACATGAAAGTTTTCTCATTTTAAATCCTTGTCATTGTGGTATAATGAACAGAATGCAGTATTCCTGCTTTTTCCAAATATGGAACAGAAGTCAAATCAGATTAATACAGGTACTAAGTAGAAATATCTAGTTGAAGACTGTATGGTAGGCAATAGAAATATATGGAATGTCCATTTCTAGGAATTTTCTCATATTTTTTCCTTGTGGATTAATAGCTTTCTGGGCACCTCAGATACCCCTGTGTTTTGTTTCCAGTTATACATGCTAATATGTACATGATTAAATGCTTTTTAAGCTACCTATTTCTCCCCTGAGCTGCTGCGAGCATCCAGAGATGGGAGGTGCTGCAGTCTGTCTCATGGAAAGGCTGGGCTTAAATCTGAGGACGCTCCTCCTCCTCCACGTGACTCCTCTGTTGCGTCCCCAGTTTTTAGCTCAGCCTTTCTTGAGATAGGTTGTGGCTTGTGGCTTCTCCTGGTCGGAGCAGTGAATTTCTTCCTTGGTCAGGTCTAGTATTTAAGGATTTAATATTTAATTCTCCTGTTCCCTTGATCCCAGGGTTGGTTTCTTTTCCTTCCTTTCATTTACGATTAAGAGAGGCAGGGGCCTTCATTTGAGGCTTTCATGCCTCGCCTTGATTTTTTCCCTATAGGTCTCAGAGAGCAATCTCTTTCACTTCCCTTTTTCAGTCAAATTCCTCCTCGGAGGAAGGTCCCTATCTACCAGAGGCTTTTTTTTCCTTGTGCAGAGCGCAGATTACTATAAATTGCAGACAGCTTGCCCTGAGGCTTCCCCAAAGAACACCCGAGGGCAGAGAGGTTCTAGACCCTGTACCTCCCCGCTGATCGGTTTTGCTTTCAGCAGACCGAGCAGCGTAATTTGTTTATATTGTGGGCTGTTGGTTGAGCGTGCCATGAGGGGGCCGCCATTTTGAAAATTGCAAAGAAGGCCTGTGTGTGACTTCCCCTTAGGTTTCCCTCCTTGGGGACCGGGGACTCTTTCAATCCCTACCTTCTGTTTATCACAAGGCATTATTGAGTTTACTGGCTTAATTTCCCACAGATGTGGTTACAGCTCATTACAGTAGTCCTTCTACTCGCAGACCTGATCGCCCTAACTGGGACCTGGTCTGGAGGGTGTTCTGATTCTCATTGGCTATATATATATATATTTTAAAAAAAGGAGGAGGAAGTTTATATTAGAGGTCTTTATCTGTATTATAGTTCCAGCTTGTTACTACAAATAAATAAATAAATAAATAAATAAAATAATAATAATATTACGGATAATAACAAGAATCATTACCAAGATTTATACAGATATATTATACATACATACATACATACATACATACATACATACATACATACAGACCTCCTTTCCTGTAAGTACTATTATTTCTTGTAAATAATTTCTTCCTCCAATGTAAAAGAAAAAAAACACCAAATTACAGGGGAGAAACCTTTATTTCAGGACGACCTGCCCTTCTCTGGGTCAGGCTCCTGGGTGTGCCAACCACCAAAACCACTTTCAATTATTGGTATATTTATCTCTAATAGCCTCACTTTTCTTTCTTACCTGCAATATTCAATATGGCAAGTAATTATTACCCAAAGTCTAGAGCTGCCGCTAAGGACTGAGACAGGTCTAAAAAGCCCTCCAAGGCAGCAGAAAAAAGGATGCCCTCAGTTGGCATCAAGCCATGGAAAAGCAAGTAACAAGACATACCCAAGGGGCCGTTCAGGCCTTGTCCCCCTCTCAGCTGCTTTCCACTACCCAGGCTCATACACCTCCAGCTCCTAAGGTTCCTCCAGGAGGAGCTCTACTCCACCCATCCTCCGGAGGTCAGGGTAAAATGAGGACCCAAATTGTTGGGGGCAAGATGCTGACTCTGTAAACTGCTTTGACTTCCCCTCTCCCTCACGAGGGCTCCTGAAGCCACCTTTACACTGACGACTGCCAGTCTCAGACAGGAGGAGGACCCTCTGGACGACATTCCTGCCAAGGTCAGAAATGGGGTGGAATCTCAGCAGCGTATAGCAAGGTACTCAATATGTACATGAGATGGAGGATCCCCAGGATATCATGAATCAATTGGAGGTAGGATCAATTCTCACTACTGACCACGCCCCCTAGGAGGCTGACCAGTTAGAAAGAGCGATGTCAGATGACGAAGGGCTTACCCCGGATCTTCCAGTTTTTTTATGGGACTGTTTCAGCCCCAATTATTTAAATCCTTATTTTTAAGACAAGGAATATGGCAGGGTTGGATAATCAGGGGACCCCGCCTCAGTCCTCAACTTCCCCTGGGAAGCGGATGACGTCAATTTCACTCAGCCTATTTCTGAGGCTGATGTCATTCCCGTCCCACACATGTTCTCCAATCTGCTGCAAAACTATGGGCCGCAGCTGCATACCATGCCCCCACAGGACAAAAAAAAAACTTGGCTCTGGAATTCCCTAAAATTCTAAGGACCCCGGAAGTAGTGAACTGATAATCGCCTTCACCTCCTCCTCATCCATTCCGACGGAAGTGGAAGAGGTCCTCTAGACTGAGGATAAGAGGGCGGTGTTATCTCTCCACAGGGCACATGTCTCAGGAGACTGGGCCATTAAGGCTGCCATTTCCGCATCCTTTCTTACCCGATCATCCCTCAGATGGCTACGCCATCTTACAGGCATCATTCCTTCCTCTAATATCAGGGCCCATCTGGATGCGGCTAAATTAAATGGGGCAGCAGTATTTCAGCTGATGCCACGTTCTAGGCAGTTCTCTTCTCCTCCAGGGTGATCAATTCCCAGATAGCGGCCAGAAGATTGTTGTGGCTTAGACACCGGCAGGCCAATGCCAAACATAAATGGCGCCTGGCCCCAGCCCCACTCTTGGAGGACAAGCTGTTTGGACCGGGGCTTGAACCCCTCGTGATAGAAACGCACGATAACAGGAAATCTCTCCTCTTCTTTTGCGCCCAGAGTCCAGGTCTCCTCTACCGTTCCGCAGAGTTTGCCGTCGATCTTATCAGGGTCCCTACTACCCGAGTTTCAGCAGGCGACAGGATTCAGGCCTCCCTTGTCAGGTCAGATCCGGGAGACAGATTTAGAAGAGGTCTCAACCCCAGGAGGCAGTTTGAGGACAGGATCCAGTCCTTTCCAAGTCTAAATGAAACCCTTCAGGAGATCTCTTTGAGGGTCACTTGAAATTGTTCGCTGATCAGTGGGTCTTCACCACTGACGCTGGGGTCACAGAAACCGTATGATTTGGTCTAGCCCTAGAGTTCTTGCCACCCCCCCGGACTTTCCTGTTTTATGACCTGTCCCATCTCCAAACAGAGGCTCAAAAGGGCCTCTCATGGAGGCAGCTTTTTCACATTTACTCCAATCCGGGCTCTCTAGCCAATACCTCCCTGCCACCAGAGCAGAGGTTAGTTTACTCCCTCCCTTCTGTGCCCCCAAAAAAAAAAAATTGGGGGGTTGGCATGCAACTCTTAACTTAAAATGTTTAATCCAATTCCTCGCCTATAGAAAATTTAAGATGACTACTCTCCAAGCCATCTTGCTGGGGATCAAACGCCAAGACTTCCTTACCCCTATAGACCTTACTAAGGCCTCCTTACATGTCCCAATTCGCCCATCACATTCTAAAATTGTCAGTTTTTCCTTATATATAACACTCACTACGAATACACGGCCCTTCTCTTTGGTCTCGCTTCTGCTCCAGGACCCCTACTCAGGTCCTGGTTGCCTTGGTGTCATATCAGAGAAACGGGTCCATTCGCATTCAAGGCTTCTTAGAGATAGCTTAATCTTAGCTTCTTCTGATCACCGAGCAATTGGGGCACTCTCTTTACACGAAACACATTTTCATCAACTCGTTTCTCACTCAATAGGTTAAAAAGGCCAGTTGACTCCATCCGCTAGGATTAACCACTAGGCTCCATTATTGACATCATAGATGGCAGAGGCTCCTCTCCGTAGACAGACTTGACAGCATCAAGGTATTCCTCCATCACATCAATTCAGTTAGGTGAATTAAGCTATGTCTTCTTTCTCCACTGTTGGGGTAATTTGTGTCTTATATCTTTCTTATTTCCTTGGGCCCGGTTTTCCACAAGAGCCCTTCAGTTTTTCTGCTGCCCTACCAGCGCGCCGGAAGGGCGGATACCAACGCCCGAGTCATCCTTCCTGCAACAGCCATCCCATCCCTTAGATGGTGAACTCGACCCAGAGGCAACAGCAGTTGCCCCTTCAGGGAGCCACGCAGGGTGACAGTCACCTCAGACGCCACCCGGGTAGGAGGGGGAGCCCATCACCTTTCACACCAACACAGGTCTCTGGTCCAAGGCAGAGAATGCACACACCATAAACTGGTTGGAGCTCCGAGCTCCTCGCGTAGCTCTTCTAAACTTCCTCCCTCATCTCCAACACAAACACATACCTGTTCTCACAGATAACAGCACTGCAAAGCCCACTTCAACAAACAGGGGGGCACTCTTCCCAAGTGGCTGATGAGGGAAGCAAAATCACTTCTAGTGGGCGAAGTTCGCCTCCTCTTCCTGAAAGCACAGCACATTCAGGGACAGAAAATACCCTAGCGGTCTGGCCCTGCGGGACCACCATAGATCAGGCAGAATGGCGTCTGGACCCCAGGATCTTTAGGGAAGTGGCGCGGAGGTTGGGTCAACCAGTAGTTGATCCCTTCACCTCCCCCCTCAACATGCAGTTGCCATCGGTTCTTCTCTCGATGCCTGTCTGAGGGAGCAGAGGCCGTCGATGCCTTTAGATCTTGTTGCCCCCGGGGTCTCCTGTATGCCTTCCGGTAATTCCCAACCTGATCCAGAAGTTGTTAGCAGAAAAAGCAGACCCCCTTCTGGTGGCTCTATACTGGCCAGGACGGCCATGGTGCGCAGACCTGAGGGCCCTATCCTCAGAGTCCCCTTGGCAGATTCCCCCATCAGAGGTCTCTCCCGGGGCCCAATGTTCCACTTTCAATCCACAATGGCTAAACTTAGCCATGTGGAAGTTGAGCGGCGCCGTTTAAGAGCTGAGCACCTTCCTCCCAAGTTATTTCTACCATCCAGGCGGCCAGAAGGCCCTCCACCAATCAAATCTACGAAGCCACTTGGTCGAGTTTCTGTCGCTGGTGCAGCAGACGTGGCACTGATCCCACTTCTCCCTCTGTGGCCCAGTTACTAGAGTTTTTGCAGGAAGGTTTGAATAAAGGGCTGTCCGCTAACACCCTGCGACGGCAAGTGGCAGCACTCGCATCGGTGGTTTCCTGGGAGGGATTTCCCTCTCTCTCTCACCACCGCACATCCGCAGTTTTCTCCGGGGTGCTAAGAATTTGAGACCCCCCACTGTCCACCGTTACCCCACCTGGGACCTCACCGGAGTTCACTCAGCTCTTACCTCCGGCCCCTTTGAGCCCTTATGCACTTCTTCTCTCCATTTTCTCGCCTACAAGATGGTTTTTCTTATCGCCATCACGTCAGCGAGACGCATCTCGGAGCTGGCGGCTCTCTCTATCCGTCAGGGGCTGTGCATTTTCCATGAGAACAGGGTTGTCCTTAGACCTGACCCTTCCTTCCTCCCCAAGGTAAACTCAGCTTTCCATAGGGCGCAGGAGCTGGTGCTCCCACATTTTTGTATCCGCCCCCGTCACTGACTCGAGCGATGGTGGCACACATTGGATGTCAAAAGGGCGCTCTGTATTTATATTGATCGTACTTCCTCCCATCGATGCTCTGAGGGCTCTCTTTGTTTCGTTCCTACCTAACTCCCTTGAGCTGAAGGTCTCCACATCCACCCTTGGTAGGTGGCTGCGGGCCACCATAGCAAAGGCCTATGAATCGCAATCATTACCCGTGCCACAAGGTTTTACGGCTCACTCCACGAGGAGTGAGGCTACTACAGCGGCTTGGGCTACTCAAGCCTCTATTGAGGAGATTTGTGAGGCAGCCACTTGGGCTTCGCCCTCACCTTTTATTCATCATTACAAAGTTGATCTTTTTGCCTCTGCGGATGCTGCCTTCGGCAGGAGAGTGTTACAACAGGTTCTTTCAGCTCCAGACCCGCCTTTGCTTCCGACGGAGTCCCTCCCTTAGGACACTTCCCAGCTTTGGTATGTCCCATCTCTGGATGCTCGCAGCAGCTCAGGGGAGAATGGGCATTGGGACTTACCTGATATGCCCTTTCTCCGTGAGCTGCGTAGAGCATCCAGCCCCTCCCTTTTCTTACTCTCCATCTGGTGGGCGGGCCTGTTTCCGACCAGGGTCTTTTTAGGTGACTTGTCGAAGTCGACTATTCCTGTACCTCGGCTTCGCAAAACTGGGGACGCAACAGAGGAGTCACGTGGAGGAGGAGGAGCGCCCTCAGATTTAAGCCCAGCCTTTCCATGAGACAGACTGCAGCACCTCCCATCTCTGGATGCTCTACGCAGCTCACGGAGAAAGGGCGTATCAGGTAAGTCCCAACGCCCGTTTTCAAATTGTTGCAGGCTTAGTTGTGCATCTTAGTTTATGTTTGGATGAGGTTTAAGATGGAGATAATACATAATATATGTTTCATAAAGAGTTGAAATATTCAACTGGCTTGAATCAAAGTGACTACTTCTCTTGTTTTCCCTCATACTTATTTCTTGGAAGCATTTGCACAAACTATCATACATAAAATCATTTTCTTAGGAGAAAATAATCTGGATAAAATCAGAAAGAAGGTGGTTAACTTAGGGGAATTATAAATGCAAATCTACTTGATTCCCATAATATCCCTTGTTATAGCAAGCACCTAACTGCCATAGCTAAATTGGCTGAATTGTTTAGTTTAGCTTGTAGATGCTAGATATGGCAAACATCCTGCTTTTTATGAGGCATTGTTCAATAAAAAAGGGGAAAGTTTCAGGGCACAATTTTTCCCCAAATAAATATCATATTGGGATATCATTTTGTAAAGTATCTGCTTTTTATTCAGCCTTGTCTGACAATTGTAACCAGTCTTTGATCAGGCTTCTACTTGGACTCAAATATGTGTGCAGGAATGAATCATGAATGAATGTTGAAATGAAATTAAGCTAGTGTTGATATTTTGTGAGTTATTAAACAACAGACAAGTCCCGTACTTGTTCAGCTCATTAGTTAAGATTTACTTGTCCTTGTCATTTTGGATTTCATTTTCCCCAAAAGATTCAACAATTCTACACCCTCATCAATAAATCTACCCCTACATTTTCCAATAGATCATCATCACCATCATACTGAGAGTTTTCTATTTTGAAACTAATTTTTCCTCACAAAATACTAGAACAGGCCCAGACATTGTCACAGAATAAATGTTAAACCATACACAATGAATATTTACTTTCTAGCACAAGCATATGTTTGCTGGTGATTTCTATATCGAATCATATAATTATCACTGTGTCCCTGTAAGCCAGGTGGATAAGACTATGGAAGAAGCTTTTCATGTTGTTATGTCATTTGAGTTAATACTATTGAACTCAATGGGATCTTTCCACAGCAAGAGCTGATTTATCTGATTCAGTCTAGGGCATTGTGAGCTGATGCCACCCCAAAGAATAATAAAAGGAATCTCATCTTCAGGGCAAAAAGCCACACAGTCTAGAGCAGGGGTGTCAAACTTGTGGTCCACAGGCCGAATGCGTCACGTGCTGGCCACACCCACTCCCAGTTTAACAAAGGGGGAAAAAGTCACAATATGTCGTGACGCCGCGAATTTGACACCCCTAGTCTAGAGCTAGCTAACTGTTTTCAAGTCAAGGGCTACATTTACTTTAGTGTGCTAGGACCTACACTCCAAAATTAAATACAGTTAAAGTATTTAACCCCGATTCCCTACTCCTATATGTCTAATAATTTCCCTTCCATCTCACAGAAAATGTGTTTGGTGGAAGTATCTTGGAGGGCTCTGTGGAATTGCTTGTGAAGTATTTGTCAATCACTATCTATGGCCTGCAGTCTTACATGGCACAACTATGATAGAATTGCCAACCTGTTTCCAACATGGTTGCTCTGATACTTTCAGAAAACGCATGAGCAGAGCAAAAGCTGGCAGATTTACTTTTCTGATTGGAATTCGAAGAAGTACTTTCTTGTCAAAAACTCAACCCATGTATCTGGCTGCCATGGCTAATAACTCTTGATAACACCAGACATATTCACCCTTGAGGTATTTGACTAATTCCTTTTTAAAGCTGTCTAAGCCCACAGCAAGTCCCACATCATCAGCCAGCAAATCCCAGATCTTTGTCACGACTTGTACAGAGTATTAGTTTTTTTTAAGCTATTTTAAGTCAGCTTCATGTTTCAGCTGAGCCTGCAATGAAGTATACAGACCTAGCCATGTTTTATCATAGACAGAACAGCAAGTCAAAAAGAACACACCCTTTTTTTCTGTCAAGCCACAGAGGAAGTTGTGTGAACCCATTATGGAGGAAAAAAGCAGCAGTTAATTTTGTTTAATTGAACAAGGCAGCTCTGAGTGGAGTTGACATCCGTTGTCCATTTTCAGTCCGGTGTGAAGAAATGTAATTTATACTGGCTAAATTTGTGGGTGAGTGCTTCATTTGTGTTAGGATCTGCCATGGCTCATGTTCCTTTGCGGGCATCTCCTGCACCTTATTCCTTTGAGGTCTCTTAATGTGTTGCTTTTCTTGCTGCTTTCCTGTCCATATTTTTCCCTACCTACCGTGTTTCCCCGAAAATAAGACTCCCAAAAACACACTAGGTCTTATTTTCGGGGTAGGTCTTATATATTTATGGTGCCAAATAGTGGGTGTGAGTGTGTAGGGGGGGGTGTTTCACGGGTGCACGGTTGCTCCCTGAAAAGTCTTCCTGGAACTGGAGATTTACACTAGGTCTTATTTCGGGGTAGGTCTTATATTAGGGCAGGTTTAGAAAATAGTGCTAGGTCTTACTTTCGGGGTAGGTCTTATTTTCGGGGAAACACGGTCGCTCCAAAAAACCTGGAATTATTCAAGCACCAGGGGCCTATCCACTGCTTAGCAGGACCAATCTGTGCACCTCTACTCACAAGGACGTGCTACTGAATTCTATGAGACTTACTTTGAGGGCAGCTTATGTAGAATTGCAACCGAGAAAGCCTTTGAGCCAAGGAGAATAGCAGATGCATTTGAGCTCCTTTAACACCAAGCCTTACAGCTGTTTCTGCATCAGCATGTTCTGTCTCACTGCTGTGACTTTGATGGATGTCTTGTCAGAATTTAATCTGCTTCATTGACCTGGATTTGAGAAAGTGATTCTTTTTCACTTTTCTTATCTTTTCCTTAGGGCAGTTTCATTAATTTCTATTTCTATTTTACACTTAGAAAGGTATATAATTGTATGTGTTTGTCCGATTTCTAGCTCGTCATAATCTCATCACTCTCAGTGGGATATAAATTCAATAAATATAGTACATGTTATTGACTTTGCAGTGTTATAGATATCTGTGCCCGGACTTTGTTAGGTTGTTTACAGGGTTTTTTTTACTGCACACATTACAGAAAATAACATATGTGTAAAATGTATGAATGAGAGTATTTTAACAGCAGCTTTTTATTTTCCCCTGAAGACTTTCATGAAGAATAATTCTGTCATTTATTAAACTACATGTCAGATCACTAATGGGCAGGGAGATTGACTTGATCAGTCTGTCTCATGAGATCCAAGAGTTAAGGCTTTTACAGAGGAGGCAGAAGGAACACAATACAGTCTGTTTTCTATATTATAGTTTTCTTAAGCTGCACAACCATTAATTTTTAAGATATAGAACTGCATGTAATGCAAGGGAGCAAGGTTGGAAAAAACCAGACCATTGCTTTATCTCTTCCCAAAAAATTATAAATCACTGCCAAACAAAAATACTGTAATAGTATCCGAAGGTGTACTCCAAAATCATATGACAGGGCAATCCTGCAGAAACCAAAAGCATAAATATGCAACTTCATTTGGATAAGGTGTCCTTTCCCACAGTCTTTGTTATTGAAGCAACAAAAAGTTGTAGTGTCTTGCTGTGTGATCTATTTAAATATAGATTCCATCACATTTGCTCAGGATTATGCAATGCAGGTTCAGGACCTTATTTTCTTCTTTTTGTAGTTTCACTTGTGGTTAGAGAGAGTAGTTTGGAAAGTAATGCCTAGGTAATCTTTTGTGATGATGCCCCAAACTGGGAGCTTTGTTTAAAAATATCTAATTGTAGTATTCCCCTCCAACCCAGAACAGAATAATGCAAGCGAACTGACAGTGCTTACTTTTTAATGTAGTGCTTTTCATTCATGGTGACCAGTGGTGGTATTCGACCGGTTCTGCCCGGTTTTGGTAAGCCAGTAGGAGCGATGAGCAGCGGCGACCGAACCAGTTCTCTCTGCTGCTTTGCTGCTGGGCCCACCCACCCATCCGGGCATCCATGCTCACTTTTATCCTCTAAATTTGAAGCGCAGCTGCTTTGCACAGCATAGAAGAGTGCCGCGCAGCAGCTGCTGAAGCAACCAGGATCATGCAGGCTTGCAGGAAGTGAGTTAGAATGCCCCCGCACAACGCCTCTGCATGCAAAATGTGTGCATGTGTGCCAAGTGCGCCCACCAAGCCACGCCCACTGAATCAGTGGTAAAAATATTTGAATCCCACCACTGATGGCGACAGAATATGGAATCAAAAAAAGTATTGTAAGTAAATATTTTTGTTTATGGAACCAAGATACTCTGCAGCTTGGAAATATAGAGTTGGAATATTGTTCTAAAGGGTTATCAGCAGAGCAGCCATTAAGACTTCACTGCCACTGGCAGTCAGCTTCATTTCTTCTAGCCCAGATAAAATTCTTGGCCTTTCTTAGATTCTCTTTATTATTATTATCCTTTCACAGAATGTTCTGAGCTCTTCCTAAAAGGTTGAATTGACGTACAATTATCATATGCATCTATTTTTCATTCCCAATTTATTTATGCCTCAGAAATTTGCTACTCCAAGATATAGTTAGAGGATAATAGGCATATTTGTTTTGGTACTGATGAATGAACAGTCTTTAAAATGTTGGCTCAGGCTGTTAAATGCCTGCTCTTAAGATCCAGCTGTCTACAATTACTGTAGGCTCGAATCCCACCAGGCTCAAGGTTGACTCAGCCTTCCATCCTCTCGGGGTAGGTAAATTGAGGACCCAAGATTGTTGGGGGCAATAAGCTGACTTTGTAAAAATGCTGCTTAGTAATAAGCAGGCATATACAATGGAATGAAGGCTATTGCTGAGCGCATTGGGTTGTATCCCAAAAATTGTAAGCCGCCCTGAGTCTTCGGAGAAGGGCGGCATATAAATGTAATTTAAAAAATAAAAAATAAAGTGGCCAACATACCCATTGGTTTTAGCTTTCAGAACAGCTTCCGAGAGCCAGGGAAATCCTTCTCTCGTCAAAACTTCCCAAGAGATTAAAAAGAAGAAGAAGAAGGACCAATGAAGGAATCTCCAGAGGTGGTTAAACAGAGCCAATTCTTGCTGTGCATCTCTTTTCCTGCGCTAGGTAGAACTCGGTTGTTTCCTCGCTGTGCAGCAACCCATGGAGATAAATTGATGCCACAGCAGGCTTCCCCTGTCGCTCCTCCCTACAGCCTTAGCATAAAATGGTCAAACGAAGTTCCACTGCAGAATTCAATTTCACAGTTCAGTTGGGTCCTTGATTACACTGCCAAATTCAGATTAATGTGCATTTAACTAACATGGATCAGAGGACTTCTGGCTGGCAGCCAGCAGTGAAGCTAGTAACTAAACGCTGAATGGAGTTTCTGCTTTGTCCACCCCTGCCCCGCGCTTTACCACTGAAATTGATTGATTAAATAAATTCACTGCTATAATTATTTGTAATTGTGCTACATCATGAGTCTGTTTCTAAATCACCCACCCATCCACCCACCCACCGTGGAGATGTTACGAGCTTGCTTGCTTTTCACAGTTCTTTTCACAAAAGGCTTATTATTTTTTCTCTCTCCCACCCCTGCTTTCTTTTTTGGAATCATTCATCTACATAGGTACATATTTGGGAATGTCAAGTATTAGCAGATTAAAAAAATGAGACAAGACTTGTAAAAAAAAGGGGGGGGATGAAGAGACATAAAGATTGCTGTTTACTCAATTCTAAAAGTTCAGAAGCAAATTGAATTAAACAGTGTAAATATTGCTGTGATACTTGCTTTGAAGAGTATGACTCGTATTTTTTTTTCCCTCCCAAGACTGATTCTGATATAGATTAGAAAGAATCAATGCAGGTATTCTGAATAATCATTTTTAGAAGATCATTTAGGAAATGGCAGCATCCTATTTTATATCTTTCTAAAATAATGCTGCTGGTAAGAACTGGAGAAGGTGAGCTGCTTCTTTCTATTCCCATATTGTAAATTTCTGCAGATATTCAATCTTATTATCATATATAAATTAATTTCAGAGTTAGCTATCGGTAAAAATTGTCAGTTGATGACCTTCACTGATTTTTATGGCAATCTACTGTAGGCTTATCAAGTTATATTAAGGTACTAGCTCTATACCCGTGCTTCGCTACGAAACTATGTGATCGGGCCAGTGGTGGGATTCAATTTTTTTACTACCGGTTCTGTGGGCGTGGCTTGGTGGGCGTGGCAGGGGAAGGATACTGTAAAATCTCCAGCCAGAGGTGGGATTTGCCGGTTCTCCAAACTACTCAAAATTTTCGCTACCGGTTCTCCAGAACTGGTCAGAACCTACTGAATACCACCTCTGGATCGGACTTAGTTTTGGAGGAGGAAAATAAGGGGAAAAATTGTGCCCCTGCCTACCAGCATCCATCGGTATTCATCTGGCTAGCGTCCTGTCAGTGAGTGAGAGAGTTGAGAGCTGTTTGGAAACTGAAGCATGGAAACTGCAATATGGAAATTGAGCAAGGAGACAGCAAGGAGTCTGGGCGTGGCTTAGCTCAACTGATCTGTACTGAAGCTGGTTGCTGCTCTGAAACTGAAACTCCTCTTCTCTGCTTGTGTTTTGCATTTGGAACAGATTTTTTTTTCAGGTGGGGAGGGGGAGTAGAGCTCCTTAGCATCAGAGCATGTTAATAATATATATGAAATACTAATGCTCTGATGGTCATTTCAAAAAATCCTTTCTTAGTGAGCACCTAGAAGCCAAGAGGAACATATGTGCCAAATTTCAAGCTTGTAGGCTTTACGGTTCTGGAGATTTTGTGATGATGCGTGACTGGTATTTCACTTTTATATATATAGATTAAGATTACTAGGCTAACATTAAGACGAGTAATAGTATCAACCAATTAAATATTTTAAAAAAAACCATCTGTAAATAAATATAGCTCCTATTTAACCCAGCAACTGCAAAGGTTTGAGGAAATGGCTCTCAGACTCTTCCAGGCAGAAACCTTTAATTCTGATGACTTTCACTTTAAACAAAACCTATTGCCAGATCTTTGGGGTCGAGTGGGGTCTGCTATAAACAGCATAAGACCCCTCTTGGTCATCCCCTATGAAAAAATATTTAAGCCATGGTTTCAAACCAACAAAAGCAACTTTACCACTTGCCTTAGGAAAACAACACCAACCCAAGTATATAGACAGTATCATGCAGGTAGAAGAAATAGGCAAGCTGTTAAAGTCCATGAGATAATCTCCTTAATGCTCTGCAGACAGACCTGCCCAGATAGCAATTTACCCACAACAATCCCCTTAAAAGTATTGCGCAGAACATTTCAAAAGAGCAGAAGGACATATGTAAACAATCCAGCTCTCCTCCCCTTCCTTGCAAAATAAATGTCTACAGCAGACTCTGCAAAAGTCTCACGTAGGAGTTCCAGTCTTTCCCTGGATGCTTAATCCCTTCTGGTTGGATCTTCTGCTGCCCAGTTTTGTAGGATACAGTCTGTTTCTGAACTCTTCAAGGGATCTTGATATGCACCAAGACAAATTCTTTGTGTGTCCAGTCACACTTGGCCAATAAAGAATTCTAATCTATCTATCTATCTATCTATCTATCTATCTATCTATCTATCTATCTATCCATCCATCCATCCATCCATCCATCTATCTATGTAGGTCTTGGTGTATTCGGGTCTTGTCCCATGTAAGATTGACGACGTTTCGACGAGATCCCACTCGCCATCTTCAGGCTGGTGTCTTCGGCTTTGTGCTTGTGCCAGCAAAGCGTGAGCTGAGCTGCCTTCTCTCTATAAATACTGGAGGGGAGGTGTGGTGTGCTGGCTCTGCTATAAGCAGGTTGGTTGGCTGTGTTGTTGGCTGTGTTGTTGCTTCTTGATTGGTTGATGGAATTGGAGTTTGCTGATTGGTTGGCTGTTTGTTGGCTGTGTTGTTGCTTCTTGATTGGTTGATGGAGTTGATGTTTGCTGATTGGTTGGCTTTTTCGTAAGAGCCTGTGTGGCTGAGGTAGTGGCTGTGTGTCCTTCAGCCTTTTGTGTTGTAGCTACCTGGGTAGTGGGCTGTGTGATGACCTTCTGAGTTTCATTGTTGTGACATCCTGGGTCTTGTGCTGTTATCTCCTGGGTCATTGTCTGTGTTGCAACCTCCTGAGGTTTTGTGTTGTAATCTCCTGAGTTCCATGATGTAGTATCCTGGGTGGAAGGCTGTGATGTGACATTCCGGGTCTTTGTTTGGCTCCAAGTTTGAGGTCTGGCTATGTGTTTATATCTATCTATCTATCTATCTATCTATCTATCTATCTATCTATCTATCATATTCTCCTTTATTGGTTATAAATATTAGTATGTTATAGGAAAAATACCTGCAAGGACTAAAGCAGGCAATCGCCAGGAATCAATACTGACATGAAAACCCAGGTGCACATTCCTGCACTCTAGTATACTGGTATCTGGCAAAGTGGGGGTATTTTTTTTAAGATAACTTGTTCTGTTTTGTGCTCTATGGGCATTCTACATGATTCTATTAGGGTTTTTTTTCATAATTTTTCTTAGTCTCATCTCCACTTCCAAAATTAAACCAAGGAGGATGGAAGTTCTAGAGAACTCAAGGCCTAGAAGTCAATTATACTTTGGCTAAGGGTAATTATTCCTGACAAGGATGGATTTCTGTTTGAACTTCTTGGCTAAGAAAGCCAGTATGATGCAGTGGTGAAGGTCCTGGACTGGAAGCAGAGAAAGAGAAGTTCCCAGTCTTCCTACACACACAGAAGCCAGCTGGGTGACCTTCAGGAAATCACTCCCTCTCAGCCCTGATTAGCATCAAGCCAGCTGATCAACGAAACCCTTTGTGGCATTGTGTATGGATAGCTTTGCTGTAAGACCTAGTGTTCTGACCAAGGCTTCCTGAGACCATAATTAATCACCTGCTTAGTTCAAACAACCCTCTTTTTATTTCAACGGCTGGGAATTATGTTCATTCCCAGCCCGTAGTGAGTCCCAAACAGTCTCTCGAGAAGCACCCATCTTTATCTCCTTTGAATTGCTGCCAACAACTAAAGTGCCAAATTAACTGTAAAAAGCCAAACGGAGTACAAAGTCCACACAGAGCTTCAAGGTTTAATCTGAACAGAACAAACAAAGTTGCTTCCTGCAAAGGTTCCTGTCCCTTTGCTCCTCCTTTATGTCTTAGGGGAGAGCCAATCAACTCCAAGTCTTACTCCCGAGTCGCCCCTTTTGTCTTAAGTGTTCTTACCTCTGGCAGCTCTGCGCATACACGCACTGGGAACAGGCTCCCTTGTTCCTCTGCCTTGCTGCTATCAGATTCTGAAGGCTCCAGAGTCAGCACATAACTCCCAGATGGCCCTGGCCCCATCTCTGTTTCAGACACAGGACCCTTATCCGAGTCCCCCCAGACTCCCAGACTGGTCCATGTTCCTCCCCACTGTCCGACTCTGCTGCCTTCTCCGTATGCTGCTGGTGGACCACAACACTTAGGTACCCACAGTGCAAAAGCAAGTGGACAAACACTTGGGAGAACAACCACCACCACCACCACCACTATTGAATTGTTTGATTACCTCAGATCGCAGCCTATTGAGAGAAGTAACACAAAATCCTCTCTCCTGTCCCCTTAGCAAGAAACTGACATCCATGTGACCTGACATGGAAGAAAACAGGGTATATGTTAGAGGTATACATTGCATAGAGCCTTGTCTTAATATGTCCTCAGGCTGCTTTAGGCATGGCAATTGCTGTTCTACTTCGACTGTGACAGCTGTAGGAGCAGCCCAGCTGGATCCCACAATTCTCTTCTAATCTAGCATTCACTTGCTAAACGTGACCAGCCAGCTATCTCTCTGTCCTTTAAAGCATACAAAATACAAGTAGTTCTCGACTTTCAACAGTTTCATTTAGTGACCGAAGTTACAACGGCACTGAAAAAAGCGACTTACGACCAGTTTTCATACTTACCACCGTTGTAGCATCTCCATGGTCATGTGATCAAAATTCAGACACTGGGCAATAGATTCACATTTATGATGGTTGCATGGTCCTGGGGGTCATGTGATCTGCTTTTGCAGCCTTCTGACAAGCAAAGTCAATGGGGAATCCAGATTCATTTAACAAAAGTTTGACTGATTTAACAACTGCAGTGATTCACTTAACAATACTGGCAAGAAAGGTCATAAATTGGGGCAAACTCACTTAACAAATGTTTCACTTAGCAACAGAAATTTTGGGCTTAATTGTGGCCGTAAGTCAAGGATTATCTGTATGTTTGAAAGTTTCTGCTTATTGAAGTATTATTATGGTTCATCACACAGTCAGCCAGATGTTTAGACCGGACTGGGAAGTTTTATCCACCTATAAAAAGTCTTTTCCCAAGATCTATTATTATTATTATTATTATAGCTGCTTCTCTCTTGTCAGTAATTGAGACCAGAATTTCCATCACTAAGCAATACAGTCATAAAGCATTACATCATGTGACCATGCTGTGTAGAATGGCAATTCTGGCAATCCCAGTTGCCATTGTTAAGAACCTAATGTGATTGCAACTTCCGACTTCCTGCCGGCTTCCCCATTGACTTTGGTAATGTGAAATTAGCAGGGAACATTGGAGATTGTCATCACATGACTGCAGTTCACTGCAACTTACTGCAAGCCAGGAACCAAGCACCCAAATTGCAGTTCTGTAGGGATGTACCACTTGTTCAGAACAATTGTAACTTTGAACAATCACTGAACAAATGGTAGTAACCTGAGTACTACCTGTATTATTATGGTTGGTCACACAGTCAGCCAGATGTTCAAACTGGATTTGGAATTTTTTTTCAACTTACAGAGTCCTTCCCAAGCACCTAGGATAGGCAAATGTTGATGTTTCATGGTATTAAAGGTTCCATTGCAGGATATGCCTGTCTTTATTTTTGAAGACAACAAGTTTAATGCTCCCTCTTCCTCTTTTCCCCAAGTAATTTTTTTAGGTGAGTTGGGCTGAAAGTGATTGGCCCAAAGTCACCCTTTAACAGCAGGGAAGAAACAATACCTGATTTATAGCTACATGACCACCTATCCATGGGACAGTACTGGACTTGTGACTTTTTAAATAGTAGAAGATATTGGCCACAACTCTGAGACTTTTGCCTAGCTTTGTATACTAGTTGTGGAAATTTTTGGACTAGGAGGCCCTGTAGATCATAATCCATGCCCTTATCACTTTACTGAAAGACCACTGCAATATTCTATACCAGGTTGGCTTTGAAGTTAAAAAAGTACTCCAAAATGTTGGGGCCTACTTGCCAACCAGCGGTAGAAGATTACCCAAAGTAGTGATTACTGGCCTTGCTGGCAATTTGCTTCCAGGTTTAATTCGAAGTGTTGTTTATCACCTATAAAGCCCTCGATTCAGGCTTGGTTTCCAGATATTTGTGGGATCATTGCTCCCAGTCCAAATTGTTCCATCTCTTCAACAAGGGGATTCTAAGAATTCCCACCCTAGAAGTGGTGAAGGAGTTGGTAGCCTGCTGATACTTCTTTAGGACTGTCTCTCCACCCCTTGCAACATCTTGTCCTTGGAAGTGTATGATCCTCTTAACAGCTTGACCTTTACAAAGGCACTCATGGTCTTATAGTATTTCAGAGGGTGTACCAATATTAATGATGATGGGACTGTATTAAGATTGGTTTTTAATTTGGGGTACTATTCATATTTATTTTCACGGGCATTTCTATATTGTTTTCTATAATATTGTAAGCTTCCTTGAAGCCTATGAAATAGGTGGTGCAGATATTTTTTATATAAATACATGAAGGAGGGGAACCATCTTGCCCCCTCATTGGGTTGCCTCAACCTGATCTATGGCAATGTTTTCAACATTGTACCTACAGAAGAGGGAACTGAAACCCAAGAAAGCTCAGTGTCCAGTTGACAGACACTGGATCCTCACCTCTATCCACTATCTGTGGACGAGAGTAGTGGGCAACCTATGTTATCCTCATGCCAATGTCACGAGGCCTCTGGAGTCCATTGTCCCAGGCTACTGAAACCCAGTGATGCAATTTATTACCCCAATTCAGAAACATTCAGAAAATGTTTTGGGTCATTTTCACCATTTGAAAAGGATGCTGTGTCTGCCTGCCTGCCTGCCTGGCTACTTATCTCGTCTGGGGATGGGTGTCATAGTATCGCAGAACATAAAGAGCTTGACAGAGGTTAATGACACTTATTGTCAGTAGCATCTTCAAAAAGGGGGAAATAAAAAAGTAAAGAAATACGAGGCTACCCCAAATCTGAATTATAGACTTTGGAAACATGAATCTAAAGGGCTTCATCCGCAAGCAAAACTGGAGGCAAAGGGAGGGTGGGGGGTGTCCACATGCTTTTTTTTTAAAGCTAAGAATGTATTTCATACAATGAAATCTAAGAATTTCTTGACAGCGTCATTGCATTCAAACTCAAAAATGGTTTTTGCCTGGACTTTGTCCACTTTTGATACTGACTCCACAGATATTGATTTAATCCTGCCTCTTGCTCCCTTCTTGGAGTCTGCCCTCAAATGCCTTCTACCTCTTTAGCTCAGGAGCAGATATCTTCTGCTCTGGTTAGAAAGTCTCTTTGACTTGACTGGAGTCTGGAGGGTTATACATCTTGAAAAGGAACTAGCCAGGATTTCCACATGAATCAGCTCTGTTGGAAATCAGATCAGAACTGTCTGTTCTATCAACAGCTCTCCAAAGCTTGAGGCCAGGGATTCTCCTCCTATTAAACAATATTAAACAATATTGATTAGAAATACCAATTTTAAGGACCTGGAATCTTTTTCATGCAAACCCATTTGTTCAACATAACAAATTGGTGGGCCATGATACAGTGGTAGTATTCTATAGATTTGTCCCAGTTCAGCCAAACCGGTAGTAAAAAATGCTACAGGGTTCGGCCGAACTGGTATTTCTGCCTATCAGCTGTGCCCTGTGATTTAGATTAGCTAAGAAAGCAGGAAATTGTCAGCTTCACCCGTTTCTGGACCGAGATGCCCTGCGCACAGTCACTCATGCCCTTGTTACCTCCAGACTCGACTACTGCAACGCTCTCTATTTAGGACTGCCCTTGCATACCATCCAGAGATTGCAGCTGGTGCAGAATGAGGCGGGTGGTGATGGGAGTTTCCTATTCTCCCATATTACCCCCCTCCTGCGCGACCTGCATTGGTTGCCGGTTGCACTCCAGGTGAGATTCAAGGTTTTGGTTTTAACATACAAAGTCCTACACGACATGGGTCCGCAATATTTAAGGGAGCGACTCCTGCCGATATCGAGTGCCAATCGCCCTGTGTGAGCACATAGGCAAGGGCTTCTCGGGGTTCCGTCGGCAAGCCAATGTCGGCTGGCGGTCCCCCGGCGACGAGCCTACTCTGTGCCGGTTCCCGACCTATGGAACCAGCTACCCCTGGGGCTCCGTCTGGCCCCTGACCTTTGCACCTTCCGCCACGACCTGAAGACGTGGTTGTTTGACCAATCTGGGCTGTGACTCCCTCCCGGGGGGGGGATGGTTCTTAACTTATTTTAAATTTTAAATTTTAGATTAGTTATTATTGGGCTTGTGATTTGTTTAATTCTCTTTTTAATTATTTATTGTTGTTGTATGTTTTAGTTGTGAGGCCCGAGTCTTGGAGATGGGTGCATACAAATCAAATAAATAAATAAATAATAATAAATAAATAAATCTAAATCGCGCGACACAGCTGATTCTGCCCCCCTCACTTCAAAATGCATCTTTTGATACCCTGTTCCTAAATGATGATTGCTTGCAAGGCTGCCTAGTTTTGGCAATCAGAAGATTTAGATCCATGCTTTGAAAGCCAGTTCTGTGGGGAGTCAGTTGCTTATCTCCCATCCTTGAACAATGTCTTGTGACCTGCTTCAGAAAACAGCAAGTAAGCCTTTTATGAAGGGGCAATGTTGTACTAATTGAACAAGATACCTTTAGAACATGTGTTTCTAGAGACATCCGAGCAACTAGTAGAGAGTCTGACGGTGACGCACTTGAAGATGAAAGTTAAAAAGAGTAAATGTTTGCCTCCCTCATTAGCTCAGGGACACATGGTTGTAACAAAAACAAAGTTAACTTTTTGATGTGCCTTTTTCCACAGCTGGATTATGATCGAGCACAGATAGTAGTAAGTCCACCCCTCTCTGGATCAGACACATATCCACGAGGCCCAACAAAGCTACCTCAGAGTCAGAGCAAAGCCACGTATTCAGGTAGTGGCTATCAGTACTCCGCTATCTATCACAAATTCTCTCACTTTAACCACCAGCCTTCTCTGCAGCCGAGCTCACATTATACTTCCACAGCTTCTTACCCAAGCTCCCCCAGCATCACTTCAAGTTCTTATCCTCCGCCGAGCTGGGGTTCCTCCTCAGATCAGCAACCTTCAAGGGTATCGCACGAGCAGTTCCGAGCAGCTTTGCAACTGGTGGTGAGCCCAGGGGATCCTCGAGAATACCTGGACAACTTTATCAAGATCGGGGAAGGCTCCACCGGTATTGTTTGCATCGCCACAGAGAAGCACACGGGAAGGCAAGTGGCCGTGAAAAAGATGGATCTCAGAAACAGCAAAGAAGGGAACTGCTCTTCAATGAGGTAGGTCCTTTTGGAATCCTAAGAAGGTTCTTTCGTGCCCTAATTTCTTTCCATGAGGTACAGGTAGCCCTCAACTTAACAACAGTTCATTTAGTGACTGTTCAAAGGTACAACGGCACTGAAAAGTGTGACTCAACGACCGTTTTTCACAGTTACAACCTCCTTTGCAAGCATCCCCATGATCATCTGATCAAAATTCAGATGCCTGGCAACTGGTTCATATTTATGACCACTGAGATGTCCCAAGGTCCTCTGGATCACCTTTTGCAACCTTCTGATGAGCAGTCTGGGGAAGCCAGATTCCTTAACAATCGAGTTACTAACTTATGAACTGCAGTGATTCACTTAACACCTGTGGCAAGAAAGGTTGTAAATTGGGGCAAAACTCACTTAACAAATGTCTCCCTTAACAGAAACTTTGCCCTCAATTGTGGTCATAAGTCAAGGACTACTTGTATATCTTAATCTGAAAGCTGTCAGTGTAGAGATGTTAACGCAACATACTGGTTAGACTGCTAACTGTAAACCAGGAAAACCTGATTTTCACTTGACTTCATAAGTCCTTGGTCAGTCATTATCTCTCAAGCTCACTTTCCTTGCAAAGTTTTAAAGAACAGGCCAGGCCTTATATAGTCAGAGTAAGGCAGACCTCTGTGCCTTTACCCCACCAATGACATACAGCATCTTGTAGCATCAGCCTACCATCACTGATGCTGTATAAAAGCTGCACTCCTTACTGTTAGCACAATGACTGTATGACTCAAGAAGATGTTGTAAGTTGTTACTAGAGGATGAACTGTTGGTGGCAGATGTGGTGGAAAAAGAACTTTTTAAAACCAGCACCATAAAAACAGTCAACCGCTTTCGGCTTCAATTCACAATACTGGTCCCATGATTAGCATTAAACTAAAATTCAGCAGACAATCCAGTCAATTTCCTACATGATGAAGAATGGGGTAAGCAACTTGCTTTTGATTCTGGTGACAAAATGTTCCTGGTTTTGGTAAACCCTGACAGTGAGAATAAAATGGGAATGGGAAGAATAAAAATTGAGATATTAAAATATCCCAGAAGATGGACATATTACCATTTAAGAGCATAAATAAAGTTATATATTTATCTTGCTTTGAATTGACCCCTGCTTTTAGAGTTGACGCCATCCATTTGTTCTAATATCTAGAGCAAATTGTAACCGTAGTAAACATAGTTTAAAATGAAAAGCCACACACTTGCCATCAAAGGGAAATTTTTCTCAAAATAGAATCTTATTCGATAGAGAAGGATTAATCAGATTCATGACATTGATTTAAATGAATGAAATAAGTCAATTAAGTTGAAGTATCAGTTTCAGCTCAGATATGGATAGCGTTTAATTTCTCACCATAGTTTTAGCAGGAATCTGGATTTTTAGAACAGTAATTACTCCGCTTTGTTTTTGTTTTTCCTGTTGGCTGAGCAGAGAAGAATAAACATGAACACTAATTAATACTGTCCAGGATATTTTATCTTCACACAGTATCAGAACAAATATTACACCCTGGGGTTGAAAGTAAAGGATGATCACATATGTAGAAGTCAATATGCCTTGGTTTGGCCAACTGGAACATGCTACTGTCTTCCTGTGATTTGTTATTTTACATATTTAGGTCCAGCTTTTTAAAACGGTAAAGGATCAGACATAGATACAACTACACATTTATAAAGAGTTCACAGAAAGCAATTGTCAGTTCCATTCATATCAATCCAATAGCATAACTGGTAGCATCAGTTCTAGAGTCTTCTGAATGGACAGAAAGAGAGGAAGTTTTATGTGGCCACTTGAAATACAACCCGTGAACAATATGACACCATTAATATGGTCACAAGGTGTGACTTTTTTCTTTCTAATGCATAAGGACAAGTCTGCATTTGGCAATGTCTCAGGCAGCAATATTCAACAAAGAAATGCAGTATACCTGCAACAGCAGCAGAAAAACATGTTTTTTAAAAAATTGCTAGCACTGGAAGAATTTGAAAAGGAACTGCTGCGCTAGTCTGTCCAGAAAGCAACATGCTATTTATGTAACTTGGAACATTCAAAAGAATATTGCTTTGAAAAGGCTTTGTTTCTTTGTATATATTTTTTTCTGAGGTAGAGACAATAGCAATGTAGACTTATATACTGCTTTACAGTGCTTTATAGCCCTCTCTAAACAGTTTACAGAGTTAGCATATTTCCTCTAACAATTTGGGTCCTCATTTTGCCCACTTTGGAAGGATGGAAGGCTGAGTCAACCTTGAGCCCTGTCAGGATTGGACTGCTGGCTGAGGGAAGAGTTTGCCTGCAATACTGATTCTGACCACTGCACCACCATGGCTTATAGACAAGTATTCTCAACTGCAGGCAGCTGGCAGTCAGCAGAAGTAGCCTGCAGTACTGCAGTCTAACCACTGCGCCACCGCAGCTCAAAGATCATCCTATTCAGCAAAAACAGAGCGGTGCACTTCCAAAGACCAATGTAAGCCAACCTTTTCCTCAAAGCCTGCTTGTTCAAATGCAGAAGGATCAGATGCAGCAAGCTTTTGCTGATGATTCGGTCAACAGATGTCAAGATCCTATTATCATCCATAGCTGTTGACAAGGCTGTTTTCCTTTTTCCTGCATGAGTGATCATGCCTGTCCTAAATTACAGTTTTACACACCCAGTACATGTAGGAGAGCCTGTATCACTTTTTTTAACCAGATTGATTTCTATATATGAAGGAAGAGATGGATCCAACGATAATTCTACCTAGGCTCATTTCCACCCCAGAATTTCATTTCTAGCAGGTCTGAACTCAACATTATTTTACTGAGAATTAGCATCCAAATATGAATGACAGCATTGAACATTTTCTCTCATTGGGCATATATTAGCAGCCCCTGGACTGTGCTGCCCTGTCAGCCTCTGCTCTTCTTCTAGGTTGTTATCATGAGAGACTATCACCATGAAAACGTGGTCGACATGTACAACAGTTACCTGGTGGGAGATGAGCTCTGGGTGGTGATGGAGTTTCTGGAAGGCGGTGCTTTGACAGATATAGTGACTCACACAAGGTAAGCTTGTCCTGCGGCCAAGTCCCGCCTTCTGGCCATTTGATATTTCACAGAAAACCACTGCCAAGGGAGCATTGCCAGTGCCCTATCTGTAAGATGAGGGAGCTGAAGCAGATGAGGTCTCTCTCTCTCTCTGCTGAAAAGAATGAAACATCCCCCGGGCAGAGCCTTGCATGAGCCTCTAAATCCCCACTGACCTCTCATGCAAAGGGAGATTCTCTGAAGGCAGGCCAGAAAGCGCCCCTTTCCTTCACTCTTTCGTCCTTTGCAGCGACAGGAACAAAGGAGGAGGAAGAGGGAGAAGTGCAGACTTGGGCATCTTCCATTTCGGTTATTCACACTGATTCCCTCAACTGTTTCTATAGCAACCTTCGAAGTTGTTAAACATGTTTTGTGCCAGTATCGACAGATTAAAAACTGTAACGTAATGAAGGAGAGATGCATGCTGGTTTGACAGGTTTAATTTCCAGAGTGGATGCATTCTATTCCAAATCTTTCTCAAGTCCCACCTTTCCTCTGTTGAATGATAATAATAGGCTGTTAAATGCATAAGAAGCTCCTTTGGCATGCTTTAGAACAGTTCTTCCCAAATTTGGATAAATTATCAAAAAAAATGGGTTAACATGATTTTTCTTTGGGTTAACAACACATGAACTCATTACCCAGCATACTTAAATTGACTTCAAGATTGCCTCATGTACTTATGATTGTTGACTCTTGACAAATGTATCTTTTCTTCTTCGCACAAATTCCTTGTGTGTCCAGTCACACTTGGCCAATAAAGAATTCTACTCTACTCTACTCTACTCTACCCTACCCTACTCTATTCTCTAAAATATATTTGGAAATCTGCCAGAGTTTTCCTATTAAAACAAACATTGTTAAAATTACCAATGGTGATTTGTTGAAATGACATAAAGATCATTCCATCATATTGTTTTTATTTCATTTGGAAACAGCTCATCTCCCTCATAGAGGGAACCTGGGCAGCACACAAATCAAATTTTAAAAACGTAAAAAAGTGACTACAGAAATTTAAAATACAGGCAAGGACACTTAACATTCAACCTAATGCAGGTGGTCCTTGAGTCATGCACATTCGTTCAGTGACCGTTCAGAGTTACAACGGTACTGAAAGAAGGAACTTATAGCTGGTCCTGGAAGTTCAATAAGACTTTCTGATAAGTAATTTTGAATAACGAAGGAAGAACTTTGGGGAACACTGCTTTAAAGGATGAAGGCATAATTTAGTTGAATACTTCCTGTACCTGTAACGTACCTGTATCCCAGTAAATCAGTTAAAACAGTTTTCAGTAGTTAAAGTGGTCTCTTTCTTCTCCTAACAAAATACTGTCTAGCTTCCAATGACTTTATATTCTTGAAAAACAGGGAGAAACCTCAAAGAGCAGCCAATCTAAAAGAGCTTCGTAAGGATTAATAAATTGTTTATGTTTACAACTTTGCTCTACAAAAAAAAACTTGAGCCAAACCAGGAAAATCAATCAATCAATCAATCAATCTAAAAGGGCAGCTGTCTTAAATAAAACACAGTCCTTTGCATAGGGCCACTGTGTAGTTGAGCTTGACACCTGCCTTATATTTTCTACTTTGAAATCAATTCTAAACTATCCTAAAACTATCCTAAAAATCTCAGCAGGCTCAGAAGGTTTAAGGCCAGATAGAAATAGAAAAGCCCATCAGGACTGGGCAGATATACATGTGTGTGTTCGGAAGTTTTCATATTGCATTTTGAATAGCAAATTGTTCTGTTCTAAAAAGGGGGCCTTCTTTCATTTGCTTTATGACTTTTATTTGTGGAACCAGGGTTATTTTTAAGATTGGTTTCAGCCCACATATTAAAAATTCCCCTTGCTTTTGCTAAGGGCTATTTTCTGAAATATTAGTCACCAGGCCAATATTTTGGCAGGCGTATAATTGCAAACAGATGTTTGCAGAAAACTCTTCCTTAAATGCTGTCATTAGGATTAGATTCATTAGATGCACTCCTTAATTGCTGTTTGAACATTATAGGACCTTCCTAGAAGATTGGATCAAAGTATCTGCAATTTTTACATAAGCATCATGTTACTATGGGCTGAAATGTTAATCCTATTGGGTGAGCTATTTGTGAGCTGAACTGCAGTACCACATTAACTGCAATAGCCATTTCCACCTATTTCCTCCCATTTCCATTGGGAGTTTCTACCATGTTCCAATTGGACATGGTCTACTCCCCATCCCATTTTTAGGGGTGCAATGACCTCCCAACCTCAAGCTATCACTGCTGCGTCTGCCAGACCAGCTTTGCCTCCATAGGTGCCCTTCAGTAACTCATCTCAAAAACTTTGCATTTGCAGATGGGAGGAGGAAAAACATGCAAGTTCTCAGGAGCCCATCTGGAGAATTTATTACAGAAGAGGTAGAGTGGATTTAGAAGGCACCAAGTTCAGTTTCTTTTATGATAGATAGCAATAGCGGGAAATCTTAATGCTGCTCTACTAGACAAATAGGTTTTTTGAAATCAGCAGTAACATACTTTCTAATTTGTAAGATATCCCTCAGGAAAAAAAGGCTGAGTGTTTTTCATTGCTTATTTTGAAACATTGGAAATGTTTTCTTAGTATTAAATTTTGTAGTGCCTTTTGGGGAAAATTTATCTCAGCAGTAAATATACGACATTTCTCTTCCTATATCACAATTCCAGAATGAATGAAGAACAGATTGCTACTGTTTGTTTGTCGGTCCTAAGAGCATTGTCCTACCTTCACAATCAAGGAGTTATTCACAGGGATATAAAGAGTGACTCTATACTTCTCACTAGTGATGGGCGAGTAAGTATTTGTCATTTTCTTCTGGCCTTGATTTTTTGTTTTTTTAATTGGGACCACTGTCAAAGTTCAGATGACTTCGGTAACATGTTAACAACCTGTCCATGAAATTTACCCTGCTTGCCTGCAGCTTTCATCATTTACCCAGAGACATGGGGAAATTTGTTCAGCCTGAATTTATACATGAACTGCCCCGGTTCATACCTCCAGCCAAATCAGTCTGTGCGTCAAAATCCTGACAATTCAGAACTTTGTATTGGGACTTCAACTAAAAGCAACAAACAAATGTGCTTATTGCAGAGAAAGAAATGATGTTAGAAACATCGAACATGTAAAAACCAAGAAAAATCAAGACAAAGATACACAAATTAGGAGACTTGCTTTATTATTTGCTTTATTATTATTTTGTGTGGTGGAGAGATTTGCTGACAAACATGCATGCAAATTTTCATAACAGTTTCGTTATTTTTGCAAGATTTGCCAAGTGTTGCAGTAATGCACCAATGCAAATGCCCTACCAAATAAAATAAAATATAATAAAAACTGAGTAAAATCAAATGGACAGATTCATCTATTCTGATTTGCAAATTGCATATATTCAGGGAGGATATTAAACTTACATCAAAAAGAAGAGAATACCATTTTGAATGCTTTTTGGCTGGTTTCCCATGATCTTTGCTCAATAATATGCACACAATGCCTCATTATGTTCATTGTCTGCGGCACACATTTTGTCGTGAACGGTGGTATAATCATCTGATTCTGCCGCCCCCACCACTTTAAAACCATCTTTTCTATATTTCAAGATGCAAAATATGGGCAAAAATTTCCTCTGCTCCTCGATAAAGGGAAATTTATCTGGCATTCAAAAATATCCATTGTTTTGTTTCCCTTTCATGGTATAAAAAGAACCTTTGCTTATGCTGTGGATGGCTGGGCTATGGTTTTATAAATAGTAACAATCATTTCTAATTTTTATTTGATTGATGTTGACTTAAGAAGCAGGAAAAAAGGCATGAAAATAATGCCAAAATGCCAAAATAAACAGTGCCACAAATAAAATGTGAGTCACCATTCGTACAAACATTTAAAAAGCTTCCTTATTAATTATTTTGATAGCTCCCTGTTCTGATCTCAGACTGCATCCTGACATGATAAATGAGCTGCTAATCTGTTCTAATCCACTTTAGTCCCACAACTCAAGGCTCAATCATTATTCTGCTTCAGGCACAGGAAGCGGGACGGGGGGGGGGTCTTGATTGTTTTTGCCATGAGTTAATACAGGAGCCTTTTCATTTGTTTCAGGTATGAACCAAGCAAACTTGTTATATATGTATTAATTGATGGCATTTAAAGACATCATCTCCCCACACAAACAAAGAATACAAGAAATTGAGGAAATCTCACACATATTTTTATACTGCTAGTTGGAGACAGTTTTTATCTTCTTGATATTATTACAATAAACTGTTTGAAACTCGGTTGAAGCTAGTAGCAGTTCATAGTAATAAAAAGAACATTTTTATTAAGGTTGCATTCTAATTTATGTTTGCATTTCTCAGTTTATGTTTCATTAATCAATTTGCAGTTTTCTGAATTTTGTGAGACAGTTCTTCTGTTAAAACCACTAACTCTAGGAGCATGCAATTTGAAACCTCTGCATTGTGCATGGAAAGGAACAGCAGGAAACATCCTGTCAAAATAATTCTTTCCACAAACTAGAGAAAAAGTTCCCTTAGTAAGAGTAAATGAGAGGTATGCAAGACAATGCTTTCATTGTGAAGTTTATCATCGGGCAGAAAGTATTGAAATTGTAAAAAATGAGCTGATGTTATAATTTAATTGGATGGGGAACTTACAGCCTAATAACCTTTATCATCTTCACCCAGTTCCATTTGGCTCTTAAGCGAACTGCTCTCTGAATACCTCACTGCTATTGGCCTTGAAATATTGGTCCTGAAATACTCTTCTGGCAAGTGCTTCCTTTTCTGCTTGGTAGAGGAAGCACAGAGAGTAGAAGAAAAAATATCCTTTTCAGCACTGAAAATTTCTCCAGGTGATACTTTTGTTCCATTAATTCCTAGGGGCCACTGCATCTAGCAACGGTCAACAATTCCAGTTGATACGAAGTTTCTGTCCTAAAAGGTTTCCCATCTGAATATGTTAAACAATCCAAATTATGGACCTGTTCAACAAATGGGAATAATATTCACTATCCACTTGTTTAATTCTGTACTGCATGATGTGTGATTTATCGTTCAGATAAAGCTGTCAGACTTCGGATTCTGTGCCCAAGTTTCAAAAGATGTTCCAAAAAGGAAGTCACTAGTCGGAACCCCATACTGGATGGCCCCTGAAGTGATTTCAAGATTGCCTTATGGAACTGAGGTAAGCAAAATGATGATCTTGCTCCATTCAGCAACATAGGTTATCTTTGGAAAACAATAATCTCCTTTTAAATATTTATTTGTTTAAAGCAATTCAGCTTGAACATGTTTCTTCCAGTTTGGATCCAGACCGGGATATATTACTGAGATGGATTTGATTACATAATGGCCTTTGGTGGGCTCAGGATGGAGGTAATGGCACTGGCACTTAGACTTATATACTACTTTACAGTGCTTCACAGCCCTCTCTAAGTGGTTTACAGAGTCAACATATTGCCCCCAACAACAACCTGGGGCGTCATTTTACCCACCTCAGAAGGATGGAAGGCTGAGTCAACCTTGAGCCTGGTGAGATTCAAAATGCCAAATTGCAGGCAGCCGGCAGTCAGCAGTAGTAGCCTGCAGTACTGCATTATGACCACTGCACCACCATGGGTCATATAATGCATCCATCCTGGCCCCTTTTTGACCTGTTGGTACACTCTCATCAACCAGGGTATCTTTCTGGATTGACTCAGGGAGTTATGAACAGGAGGCATGGTGTTATAGAACCTCCCTTCTCCTTCCAGGCTTGGGTTGGATGAGATTGGTCTAGAACTGGAACTGGACCATCTGGACTTAATCCAGGATGAAGTGCAGAGATAGTTATTTCATACGTAACATTATTACTCTTACTATTCCACAAGAAAGACCATGAAAACCCGATTCTTTCCTTGGTGACTTGAATCAGGATGATTGGAGTTCCTGCCCAGAGAAGCACAACAAATTTGTGCTCCCTGATTGGCAATTAATGATAGTTTCTTGTTTTTTTTGCCACTAATTGCTAACATTATATTTGGTTTATTGTACATCATCCAGAGCCGCATTGTTTGAACAGCCATATAAATGCTATAAATAAATGAAAAACGAATAAGAAACAGTCTCTTTGAGCAGTTCCCATAAAATTGATAAAAATAAGATTGTCCCTCTCTTCACATAATATGTTTAATTTGGTTACTGAATGAATCATTTTCTGGCTTCATATAATACATCAATCCATAAAGAAACAAGTGGGGTTGAATTGCATACACACATTCATGCACACAAACCCTGAACGAGGTTAAAGCTGACCAGGTTTATTAAGCATTATATTTGAATACATTTGCTAGGTCTTTATGTGACCAGGGTTATGTGATCATGTTTATGTGATCATGTTGCATGAGCATAGTCACTGTCTGAACAACATCACACAAAAGAAAAAAGGGCAGCTTAAGAGAAACAGTGAATCAAGCAAATAGCCCTCAAAATTGCATAATAATTTTTAAAATGAAAACTCTTGGAGAAAGAAAAAGTTGAATATCCTGGTTTGCTAAGATAAGAAGTGCTTGTCTGTTGCAACCTGATGTAATGGTTGTTTTCAGGTGATTGTTGAAGAAGTGCAGGATCTGGTCCAGAACATTATTTATAAGAAGAGTTGTAGTGAGCCCTTTTCCATCTCTTTCTGTGTTGCACTTTTGGGCCCATTCTGAGTTCTCAAAACAGATGAGGTAATTAGACATATTGAGCACAACAGGACACATTTCAATCTTGCCACAAAGAAAGTATTTTGTGAACTTACGATCTGTGCTATCACTGCAGTGTCCCACAACTGCTATCACTGTTGTATGACAGTCATTGCAAAAAAAGACTCAAAAGATTGTCAAAAGACAATCATTGCAAAAAAGACTCCTACTATTTTCCATTGCATTTTACTCCATATTCCCTGGGAATAGAGCCTGCATGGAAAAAAAAATAGAAATTGCAAGTGCCTGTGTTTAACTTTAGCTTTACTAGTTTCGGGGTGGTATTTTACATGTAACTAACTCTAGATCTGACCCATTGTCAGTAAGAGCAGCTTACAGAAAGCAATTAATCATACTCTCTGTGGTTCATTAAGAGTTGTCCATCACTGCTGTTTCCAGTAATTTTTTTAAAATTCATATTTATATGCCACCCTTCTCCGGAGACTCAGGGCGGCTTACAATTTTTGGAGCACAGCCCAATGCGCTCAGCAATAGCCTTCATTCCATTGTATATGCCTACTTATTACTAAGCGGCATTTTTACAAAGTCAGCTTATTGCCCCCAACCATCTTGGGTCCTCAGTTTACCTACCCCGAGAGGATGGAAGGCTGAGTCAACCTTGAGCCTGGTGGGATTCGAGCCTGCACCAATTGCAGGCAGCTGGAATTAAGTGCTAGGCATTTAACAGCCTGCACCACCAAGGCTCCTTTATTATTTGCAATGGTAGTCTGGTTTGCTGGGGTGGGGTGAGTTCCTGAATTCCTTTGTTGATGTGCTTATCTTATGAAGATTCCAGTAAAGTATTGTTAGGCAGAACATAATCAGAAAAACTTCTAAATCCATTATGGCAAGTCATTTATTGTTTAGAACAGCCAGACTACCTTAAGATGAGCAGTCAACGAAATATTCTAATTAGTAGGATTCTCTGACTTGGACTGCAAACCCACCTAACTTCTAGGCAGCAGCAAGGAGTTAGTATTTTCTGTAGCTAGTGGTTGCCAGGACCTTTGCACCTCAAATCTGAGGTTCCTGCTAATTATGGTAATAGCAATAGCATTTAGACTTATATACTGCTTCACAGTGCTTTGCAGCCCCCTCTAAGGGTTTATAGAGTCAGCATATTGCTCCCAACAATCTGGGTCCTCATTTTATTGACCTCAGAAGGATGGAAGGCTGAGTCAACCTTGAGCCAGTGAGACTTGAGCTGCAGAACAACTGGCAGTCAGCAGTCAGAATTAGCCTGCAATACTGCATTCTAACCACTGCGCCATCACAGCTCCTATACTCCATCTAGAACAGGGGTGGGCAAACTTTTTGACTCGAGGGCCACAATGGGTTCTTAAACTGGACCGGAGGGCTGGAACAAAAGCATGGATGGAGTGTTTGTATGAACTAATATAAATTCGAAGTTAGATTACTTCACGTAGCCTTCTGGGAGAGCAAGAGAACCCTCTGCTCTTTCGGCTCCGTGGGCCAGATAGAACAGCTGAACGGGCTGGATCCAGCCCCCGGGCCGTAGTTTGCCCACGGCTGATCTAGAATGATGTTGGCCTTTGTTACCATGGAAATACTTTCCAACACCAAGCTCACCCAAACAGGGTTTTTAAGGTAATATTTCGGTAGAAAATGCTTTTAGGTGAGAACAACAAGGCAATGTTAGCTACTTAAGTTAAACTTACGGCCAATTTGAAATCAGCTGTGTGTTGCCAGCATCTTAAGGCAGACTCCTGCAATGCCAACCACAAATGAACTCTTTAAAAAAAAACAAATAGGGTAAAATGACAAGCTGGATTAAACAACTGTATAAGGGTATGTTTTTAATGCAGCTTATTTGCACTGTAATCGGTTCTATGTTGCAGGTGGACATCTGGTCTCTTGGCATCATGGTGATAGAAATGATAGATGGGGAACCGCCTTATTTCAATGAGCCACCTCTCCAGGCCATGCGTAGAATCCGAGACAATGTACCACCAAGAGTGAAGGACCTACACAAGGTGGGAATGCTCACCTTTCCTTTGAATCCTGTGCTTATCATTCTTCTCCAGCATCTTAGCTGAAATAGGTGGGGATAACCTGAGGCCCTAGAACAGCACCTAACTCCAAACTCACTGTTTATATTCCCAGAAGTACCTCAACATGTAGACAACCAAGAAGACTGTTTCAAGCAAACAGGATGAGATGGTGCAAGTTTCCTTTCTCCCCATGCACAAGATTATGTGAGCCCATTTAGCTGTCTAAGTGTAGGCTTAAACTCAATTTAATCTCTGCATTAATTTATATTTCAGTAGGATATTTATGTAGAATGTTCTAAGCAGAAACAGTTGACATACCTGCATTTCTCCTTCTATTTAGCCATCACTCTTCCTCTATATGATCTAAAAAAAGTGAACTATATGTAGCATTCAGTTCTGTTAGCCATGCAAAACAGAAGGGTTTTGCACTGATATACTGTAGTTATACCTTATATTCCCAGTTGTCATGTTGTTTATTGATAAAGAAAACAAATAATTTTTATACATAGAACTGTGTCATCCCTGATAAGAATGTGTACATGAATACTTCCTCCCCCAATAGCATCCTTTGAATTAATAGCAAATCCCCAAGAGAGTATAATTAAATAATAAAACTATACAAAAAAGAAAGTGAAAAATGTCAGAAATATCAATCACGTGCATTTCATAAAATGGCAACAACAGCAGCAACTACTACAGAAAAATACACCGATGAATAATGCAGCATAGATTCAATTCAAAACTTGGGGGAACAGATAGGTCTCCTGCTGGGACCAGCTAAATTTCTCCCCATGTAAATCATTGTCATGGTGTGATTGAGAGCAAGGGAATTATGTGTTAAATGAAAGACCTTTGAAAGCTGCTTTTGGTCTGCAAGCCCCACATCTTCTGAGGTGTGGTTTAGATGTTAGTGGCTTCACAATGTCGTTTGGTCTTTCCTAGGTTTCATCAGTTCTCCGTGGATTTTTAGACTTGATGCTGGTGAGAGAACCTTCACAGAGAGGATCAGCACAAGAACTCCTGAGGCACCCATTTCTGAAACTGGCTGGGCCTCCATCTTGCATTGTGCCTCTCATGAGGCAGTATCGGCACCACTAAATTCGGCTGCTTTTGTTCATTTGTTTATCTGTTTTCCAGGAAACAAGTGAAGCAATTGAGGTTGGGTGCTGCCAAATCAGCAGCAAGTGGTAGTGATCCGGTGAGAAATATGCCACTGTTGACATGGCTCAGCACACCGTGAAGGAGTCACAGTGAAGATGTAACTTGGCTAATTCCTGACACATCGACCATTAGTACTGTTGGGTGAAATGCACCACGGTTGGAATTTTTTTGGCCTGAGTCAGAGCAAGAGGATTTGATTTTAAACCATCCCATTTGGGGTGAGGCAGGGAAAACTTCCAGCATTGCCCATTCAATGGAAGGCCAAACTTTTATTGCAGATCAAAGGAGAACAACACTTCTGCTTCAAAAGAGACTTTTTTTTCTGAATTAAAAAAAAAACAAAAATGAAAAAACAACCCAAGAAGCACTTTTTATCTCAGTTATAGCAGTGTGATGTATTTTGAAATGAATTTGTAATTTTCTGTACATTGTTTTTGATAATTTATGTACTTTGGTGTCAGTTGCTAGTGGAGGTGATCGGTATTACTTAGCAAGTATTAGAGTGAGAGCTTTCCTACTTTTTTAAATCTCTTGAAGAGAAACAAACATACATGCACACGCACACACGTGCAGCTCGGAATGATTAGATTTGCTTATCAGTGCCTGGCAAACATGGCTTCCTTTTGCAAATGTTCAAATTGCTGGCCAATGCTGTATTCTCCCACAAAGAATTTCAAAATTCCAGTGTGTTTGAAGCGATAAGCGCCTGGAAAAATCTATTCATGCTTATGGAAAAGGTTGTGTTCACAATTATGCATTCATCGGATGAAAGTATCACATCTTTCGTGGTGGTAAGCATATGATCAGTTAAGAGCAACAGAGGAGAAATCTCCTGATCAAGAAGAAATTTAGCTAGCTACCAATCACTGACATTTCTGGCTATGTACATTGAAATTACAACAAGTCAGTGAAAGATCTAGCAGTCATATTCACACTTGTTAAGCTTGCTGGCATTAATCTTTGTTAGTTTCTTTGTGAATTAGTTAGTTATGTGACACCAACCCACTTGATTAGATTATGAGTCCATAGGCTTAAAAAGGGGTTAGTTAATGAACCAGGTTACGTGTGTTGTGTTAGTGCAGCCTATACGGAGTGACATGTCCCATAGAGACCTATCTGATCTGGATCAAAACTTATGGGACTTGTATTCCAGCAATGGATCCAGCCAGAGCTAACATTGGATGGTGCCAGATTGAAAGTGAGACCAGTTTGGAAAGCAGACCAGTGTATATGGTGCTGGGTTGGGTTGCTTACTCCATATGACTTGAGCTGAGGGGTTATGCTTCCATCTGAATTCCAGCAGCCCTTCCTTGTCCTGTGTTGCCACCATGATTCACCATGTAGCTGGGTGCCCATCCCGGATCTCGGCCAGAGCACTAACATCTTCCTTGCTGTCCACAAACAGTGGCTTCATTACCAGTACTTCCTTGTGCCATCACACCACCCAAATGGAGTGCCTGGAACTATGGTCTTTCTTTCTCGCTCCATAAATTCTCTTTTGTCCCTTGTTCTTGTGGACTAATATTATGTCCTGTGACTTAAGGTCATCAAAGCAAATGCAGCTGCCATTGCACACTGTACTGAAAAGCCAGTATCTTCATCCATCTCTGGGTAGGGTTGGAATCTTTCTTAAAACGGGACATTCCAAGGAGCTGCTGCCTGTCATTGTAGCCACTCTTTAAGCTAGGCAGACTAAGAGCCTGATCTACATTCACATATCCTTGGAGGCTTCGCACACTCCCTATTAGGCTACCGAATGAAGGAAGTTGTATAGCACAGAGCAGACTTTCATCACGTTGCATCACCTGCACTGCCCAATGCTTTGAACTTCCCACAAGTTGTAACCACATAAGCTGGAGTTGAGCAGCAACCATAGTTCAGCAGACACTTGGGGTTGTTGCACACACAATAATGCCGGTTTTGAGTCTCCTTTTCTAGCTTCACATGTGACAGACACCCACTCAAGGCACCTGCGGGCAAGAGAATTTCTGCTTAGTCTTAGCAACATGGATATTGCTTCATTTGACTCCGTGCCAAGTCCAATGCCTCCCGTTTGTCTTCATTATTTTTATTCAGGCTTTAGAAGTCAACCACTAAGTGGGCGTTTTCTGAGTTTAAATCAAAGTGTTGTAAAATTTGGTTAATGTGTTTTGCCATACAGGAGAAAAAGCTGTCTAAACCCCTTTGAAATGTTAATTCAGCAATGGCAACTACAATTAATCTTAGGTTGCTTGTTTGGTAGATTTGCATGTTTACCATAGACCTGGAGAGATTTGCCTTTATTAAGTGCTCCGTAATTATTTCAGTCAGTGGGAGGGGGTTATTTATTTATTCATTATGTATAACTTGAAAGCCATGTCTTTTCTAACTTGGATTTTGCTTTTCGTTTTGGGTTATTTTCACCTGATTTCACTTGAAGAAAACTGATCCTAAAACTAATGTCTCTGGATAGAGCATTTTGCATTGTGGTGGGCTTTCATTTTATCAGTAAGTTGGTTGATACCTATTATAATAAAAGAGAAGCCAACCCAAAGTTAGAAAGTTGCTGATTTGTGAATGAGTTGTTAATGAAGAAGATATGTATTTTTTCCCATTCTATATATCGCTTTTTAAAAAATTCGAGTTGGAACCCCACATTACATTGTATACATTGATACACTACCTTTCTTTGAATGTGCATTCGATCCCAAGTTTTTTCATTAAGAAGTGCACAGAATTAAGGCATTAGTACATCTTGGATTGGGGGGTGGGAGGGTGGACATTTTGTTTCCCGCAGTCATCTTTTGATGGGAGGAGGCAAAGAAAGGAGGTTGTCATAATGCAAAAAGAATGGTATTGCATGGTATAGTAGACAGGATTGGGGTTTTCCTCTGTGGGTGGAGTGGAGTCTTTTAAGAGGGAAGCCATTTTAAGGTTTACACAAGTTATCATTTCATTCTCATTAAAAATGGTGCGAATACATGGTGGCGCAGTGGTTAGAATGCAGTATTGCAGGCTAATTCTGCCGACTGCCAGTAGTTCAGTCCTGACTGGCTCAAAGTTGACTCAGCCTTCCATCCTTCCGATATGGGTAAAGTGGGGACCCAGATTGTTGAGGGCAATATGCGGACTCTGTAAATCACTTAGTGAGAGCTGTAAAGCAATATGAGGTAATATATGTAAGTCTAAGTGCTATTGCTAATTATATTTATTTATTTATACACACATACAATGTACAGGTTACTCAACTTCCAACTAATTTTGATTGTTATACTAGGATTTCATGAACAATAGGTGCTACATAAGGTCCTGCAATTTTGTGTTGCCCATCTTTATTTTAGGTAATTCTCAAAACTCTATTCTGGAGAATATGGTTTATAGTCAGGGTTGATAACCCCATATAGATGATGCTGGGATTGGCTATTGGTAGAAGCAATAGTGAAGGGGTGGCGGTTACAGTTATATGCATCACTCCACCTACTATTCAATCTTCCTCAGAGAGTTTAATGTCCCAAATACAGCAGGTGATGATGACTCATTGGCCGTGTGGAAATAAGATTTGAGTATATTGTTTTGCTGTAAATTCATAATAAATTGCATCTTACTAATTATTCAGATTGCTTACATAGAAAGCTTGCACGTTGTGACAAGTCAAGATTTCTGACCATGGTTTGTTGAATAAGCCATACTCATTTTCCCATCTAGTATTAGGACATCACCTTTTTCAGGCTGTGAACAACATTTACTTTGAATGGTTCAATAAGAATAGCACACCCCAAAATCAACATGCCCTTAAGCCAGATACTAAGTGATTTAATGTAATGTTAAATACAGTTAATTGTTTTCAATTATTTGGTATAATTTTCTTTTCATGTATTTGCTGGAAATATAGAAGGGCTCTGGACTTCTGTTGCCCAGGTTGAGAAGGGCATATGGTATTTGAGCCAGGGATTATGCATCCGCATGCTAAGCTTATAGATACCATAATTGGGATGCAAATGTTAATTTAAAATTACCACAAGATGGCAGCAAAGGCCTAACGAAAACAAAAGACTTGGCTGATATCTAGTGGTCATTCAAAGCTTTACAGAATTTATCTGCTGAATATAACTCCATATTGGTGACAGGAAGGGCATCCGACCAGTAATCACTCAGCTCCATTCAGTTGCCCAGACTCCACCCAGCAAGGGATTATGGAGTCGTTAAAAGAAGAAAGAAAAGATTCAAAGCTTTACAGGCCAGATACAGTGATGGACAAACTACAGTGGCAGTCACTCATAATACTAAAGCAACCCAAGCATTAAGGTTTTATGCCTTAAATCAGGGGGATCAAGGTCAGCCATATTACTGTGGTAACTGCATTCCAAGATTTCAAACAGAGTTATTTTTCCTAGGGCAGGTGATGTTGGGCCTTTTAAATGCTGCTCTGAACTACTTTGAGAAAGAAAATATACTCTGGCTACCTGATACCAGAAAGAAAAAAATAAACTTTTATCATGGCAGGAGAAAAACGTATGAAATAGCTTTGCCAATTACACTATAAATCCTGCCAGGATAATCCACGTATAGAAATCCATACTCATAAGTAATCATGGACCCACATCGTTTTTCTTTCAGAGTGAAAGTCTATAAGAGTCTCTGACTTCTGCAAAGCTTGAAAGCCTCTCTTTGATAAAAGTCCATGGAAAGGACTCCTCCTAAGCTGCTTCATGAAGCAGTGCCCCGTCCAGGGAAAATTCTCTTTCTCTGTGTGTGTGAATGTGTGTCTAATGATGACGATGACTCTGTTGTATTGTTTTATAAAAAAACTGTTTCCATGAAACCCTGTTTTAAATCATTTCTGTATATTGTCCTTGGTCTTTGAAGAGGAAGATCAGTGTAAGCATTGGATTTCATCTGTATACTGCTGCAATAATGCGAGATTCATTTATTTTCTGATTTATATGAAACCAGGAGCAATTCTGAAGAGTGTACCATTATACCACCCCTCAACAGATAAGGTAGCCATCAGATCTGGATTTCTAATTATTCTGATCCCCTTATTTAATCCAGTCCAACAAACTGTATTCCTACCTTCCCTAAATTATAATGCGGAAATGAATACTATGATAAGAACTATGAGCTTCATTTACCTAACAAATTCTTATGTTCAGCATGCTACCGTTCCACTGCTTTCTAGCAAACTGATCGTTGTTGAGCTCTCGGGGGTGAGGGGTGGAGAAGCAGTGAAAAGAGAGGGAGCACCCCCTTTCCTAAAGTCTGGCCAATCCCAGGAACAATGTAACTACAACTTCTGAGGTTGAAGCAATTTGCTTTCCAATAAGGAATAGATGCAGCCAGCCTTAAGTACTCTCCTGGACTCCTGCATTTATGCACTATAAACATTCTCCTGGATGCTTGCATTGCACTGTCATATTTATTTTAATTGGCCCAAGGTTAAACCACCCTGAGCCACCAATAAACATCTGCATACATATTAGTCTGGGGATACTGAATTCAATGGATGAATGGAAAGCCATGGATAAAACCGAACCTCTTTCTGTAAAGAACCATCCCACAAAACAGTGACTGATCAGGGTTGTGACCTTACAAAACTCTCTCCTTTATTTAGCTGGAGGCATCTCTCATGGAGAGTCCTTTTTCCTTAATCCTCTAGCATTTTATTGCATGTCATTTCTTCTTTGCCTAAGAAGAAATGTCATTTCTTTACTGCCTATTGAGTCTAAATGCTCCATATTAAGAATACTCCACATTAAGCAACATAGTTTAGGATTTATTGGTTTTTGCTGTTTACTTCCATATCTATATTTACACATCAGTTATTTATAACACCTGAAGGTTTCTGCATAGTAAGATGAACATTTCTTGGTGATAATCTTATATAATCATTACATTGCAGTAGGCATTTTTTCAGTCACAGTACATGCAAAGTGTACAGCCCATAAGCATTTCTCACACCAGAGCTTAACACTCTTGTGAATTGAGCAGCAACGTTCATAAAACTGTTTGGGTGCCAAAGCATTTCAATAAGCAATACAAAATACAAAATAAAATTCTCCAAGCTTTAAAACCATAGAATCTTAATCTTGGCTCTGTTTGAAATAGATTTCAAATTGAGATGAGCTGAAGTGGAAATGAGATGACAGGATCGTATGAGCAAGTCCTGAGGGAGTTTTTTTTTAATTTACCCAAATGGCATTATTCCTTTGGGAATATCTGAGATTTGAGTAGAGAATCCTACCATTCCTACAGCTTTGGAAAAACAGGATTGATAACGGCCAAAACTGAAGAAGTGCTAGTAGAGGAACAGATGAAATCTGATGGAAGCCCCCAGGTATGGAGAAGGAAGGTGGATTTTTTGTCAATTCCCCTTTTCTGCTCTCATCCTATTGTGCAAAGTCCCCATAATATTCCATGCAGACTTTCAAGGGATGCTAAACGTAGCAGAAGGAAAAAGAAATCAGAATTTTCCTGTGAGCCGTGAAGACCCCGCAACAGGAACTCTGCTCCTGGACCCCTTGATCCAAGCCATGGGTTTACATTGTGGATGGAGAACTAATAAGCACATGTCATGGTACGCCAGTTTCAGCTAGCAAGGCAAAGATAGAAATGGTGAGAACTGCAGTCCAGCAAACATGGAAATGGAAGGTTCCACATGCTCATTTGTCACTGTCCTCGTTCCCCTCGCCACCACTGAGGTAAATACATTTTCAGAGCAAAACATACATTTCCATTCTTATCTCCTCTGCCACCACATGAATGGAAACAATGCTTGGCCAATGTAGGGAACATTGCCTGTTGGGTCAGTTCTCCAGAGAAGACGAAGTGATTTCCCTGTTTTAAGCATTGAGAAATGGCTGTTCTTCCATCCCCTCCCTTTCCACCCCACCCTCCCCTTGCATCCCTCCTCCCACCCCCCCACCCCTCCATCTGCCAGTATACAGTATATTTCATTGTGTGTAAGAGGCCCTGACCTATAGGAAAAAAAGTGCTTTTGCTTGAGCTGATCTCTTCCTTTGCCAGCTATCCCATATGTTTATACTCCGATCTGTCTCGTGGTATTTGGACTTGGTTGGCTGTCATTTTGAGATGGATGTGATAAACACCAAGGGTTACCACAATCACCAAGCCCAAGATCAAGCCCAATATGAGAGGAAGGGTTTCTTCTAATTGTTCTCTTTGATCCACTGGACATTTATGTTCTGCAGCACAGAGAAAAGAGAAGAATGAGGAGAGACGGAGGAGAGAAGCGTTATTTTGGCATACAGGTATTTCTCCCGCAAGACAAAGGATTACTTTCATTTTTCCTCAGAAGACTGCATGACAATTTTCAGGTGCCTCGGCAACATACACATACCCTCTCAACTATTCTGAGGGGTAGATTAAGCTGAATAGAAGAAAATGGACTGGCTTCGGGTCCCACATGATGTAGATTTCGATCTAGCTCCTCTCAGTTCTAAGCTAAAATTTAGCCCATTCTGTAAAAGTTGTGCTGAATGAAACCAAGGCGTAGGACAATTTTAATGGAACACAAGCAGGGGTGGGATTTAGCCAGCACAGACCAGTTCTGGTAATCAGTTGGCCCGCCCACCCAACCCTGCCCTAGTCTATCCTTCATTTCCTTGTTTTGAATCCCAGCTGATTTGCACAGCACAGCAGATTGCTGGGCCTTAGCTGTTTCACTCACGGGCTGCAGCAGAAGGCAAGCTTTAGCTGAAAATGGCTGTTTTTAAAATGCTGTGCCCGTGCGTGCGCTCACCAAACTGGTTGTTACACGGTTGAATCCCACCACTGAACACAAGCCCCCTATGCCCATTGGGTGTGATAAAATATGCAGGTGAAAGAGTGGAGGAAAATGTTGGTAACAGCACACACAGCTTCCCAAGGAGGAGGCAGCACATCTCAGAGTAGGACTCAAGAAGACAACAGTCTGCACAGTCCTGAACTGGAAGGGGAGGGGAAAAACCATTTAAGAGTGGCCACACCTTAGAACAGAGGTGGGCAATTATGGCCCCTTTACAACTTGTGGACTTCAGCTCCCAGAATTCCTGTCCCAGCCATGCCCAGGAATTGCCATGATTGTGCTGTCTCAGGAATTCTGGGAGTTGAAGTCCACAAGTTGTAAAGGGGCCATAATTGCCCACCTCTGCCTTAGAATCTCCCAGGGCGTATCTGTTAGGTTAGAAGTTTATTCTGGCAAGATTCTGTCTATTAGATATAAGCAAATATAGGACTGCATTGGACTCTATGTCACCTTAGGCCTAATGATTAGGAATCCAAAGCAAGCAGCCCAAATCAGTGTTCCTCAGTCATTAGGTCACTAAGTCTTGCCCTATCTGCATTCTTTCCTACTGCTCAAGCTGATGGGTCATTGCTTATTACCATATGTGCCAATGACCACCAGCACAAGGATAGTTTCTGCCAGTGCTGTTAGCACAGCCCTAGCAATAAAGCGGTTCTGATGGAGATGGAAGACTATTAATGCCCGTAACAACAACTCTCTCTGTGACTTTGTTATTAGTAACTTTTATGTTTTGATTAACTGATTTATTATTATTCATCGCACAGTCAGCCAGATGTTTAGACTGGGTTTGGCATTTTTGTCTACCTACCGAGTCCTTACCAAGGACCTGGGATAGGCTATTGTTGTTGTTGTCCTTTTTAATCATACATCCCCTAGAGTCACAAATCTGTGAGATGGTAGGTATACAAATGTAATTTATAAATATATATAATGTAGACATAAATAGGTCCCTATTGAGAATAAAAGGGACTGGGTCTCTTTGACAGAACTCTCTTATCACTTAACCTGCCGACTGTTTGAAAATGCCTAAACTCAGCAAAGGGCATAGCTGCTGACTTTGACAGGATTCAACCCATCTCATTATTATCCCCTTTCCCAACACTGGATTCTTGAACTTAAAGTATCAGAATGAGCCTTGAATCCATTCCCTTGAATTGCTCAAAAATCTACATCTCATTCCAAAAGCTACTGAAACGTGCATGGGGCTGCCTGCTCTTGAAGAGCATTCAAGGAAGCATCAGCTGACGCAGGATGCGGTTGCGTGGACAGTTATGCATGCAGCTAGGAGGGTCCACATTAGTCTTTTCTTCTGCGAGCTGCATTGGTTGCCTTTTTGTTTTCAGGTGCAATTCAAGGTTCTAGTTTTGATCTTTGACCTATATGGAATGGGGATAGGTTATTTGCGGGAAACACCTCTTCCCAATTAATTTATCATCCTACCAGGTCAGCTAGGAGGGGTATGCTGGGGGTCCCGTCTCCAAGGAGATGCATCTTGCAAGATCCAGTGACGTGCCTTTTGTGCTGTGGCCCCAGCCCTTTGGAACATTATTTACCCCAAGCTGAGCTTAACCTCATCTCTGTTAATCTGGAAGGCATTTAAAACATGTTTTTTTTTCCCACCAGCCTGGGAGATCTCAGGGAGTCTACAAGGTTGCTGTGTGAGACTAAGTAATGTTAGTTCGCCCACAGTCTTGGGTTTTAACTGTTTATTTTATTTAATGTTGATGTTTTTAGATTGGTATATAGTTTTTGACTATTGTGCTGTACGCAGCCCAAAATCACATTTTGTGAGATGAGCAGCTATATATGTAAATATGGTAAATAAAAGCTATGCGACCATTCAGTGTGAGGGATTGCAGGAAGCATAGAAAACAGCCCTATTTGATGACCAAACATGTTCACAGAAGAAATAATGGCAGTACTTGAGAATAAGAAAACAAACTAGAGGAAAACCCTCATGATGAGGAAAGCACTTGGGAAAGAAGTCAGTGTTAAAACCTTCAGGTCGGGAAGCCATTTGGAGGAACAGTATAGCTTGCAGACAATATCTTGTCTCTTCTGTCATCTTTGACTTTGCTTTGGTAAAAGTTATAATCTGACCTGGTGCAATCCTCTTTCCCACCCCCCATTGTCGGCTTTGATTCAGCTTGCAATTCTCAAATAGCCAAAAAGGGAGAAAGCCTGGCAGGACAGCTGTAAATGGCTAGGGTCATTTAAAATGTTTGCCTTTGAGAAATAAAAATAAAACACACAGATAAATCCAGCCCTGCAACTCAGTCAAACTCACCACTGATTGTATTGCTAAATAGAAGAGCACACTTTTTTTTCCTCCAAGTTGTGTTTGTGGACAGTTGTGGCCCAGCAATCAAGAAACTTTAGAAGTAGCAGGCCTTTTTGCCCAAAGCTCAGGGCCAGTCCTACCACTAGGCAGTGTGAGGCAGTTGCTGCAGGACAGATGCTAAAAACTGCTGGTAAAGAAGACAGAGCTGGGTGTCACCTCAGCTATTAAAATAACCTGCTGTTTTCAAGTACCGCTATGGTCTTTTGCAGTCTTGATGGAAGATTCAGAAAAAGAGAAAACTTTACCTCTAGTATACAAATATATTGCACCATGGCTCCAAAAACTACCTGCTTAAAATGCATACTTTACTCAAATTAGAATACCAACACACTAAACATCTCTCAAAACTTTCCAAAATTCACACTTTTCTTCAGGCTTACATTTTTTTTAATGTAAGAAGACATGCTACAACACTCTTGAATTTTTGGGATTAGAAAATGGAAAAAAAGAATACACTTTCTGAATAATTTGACATGCCAGCTAAAATAGGCAGGCTACATATCCTGAGGTGCTATTCTTGTATTAAAAACTATAATGATAATGCTTTTGAGTTGGATCGATAAGCAATAGAGAATTTTCCCAGGGGACATGAAAGCATATGTGGAAATTTCAATTAGGAGTCAGTCCATTATACAAACCAAAGTTGCACATGTGTCTATTTTACAGACTGAGAACTACATAAAGTTCATTATATGAAATCATGATTGAACTGAACTAATGTCAAGAATTCAAAATGAGAGCAACAACTGAGCAAAAGGTGGACAGCAATTCCCACTGTTGAAGGAAAAGGAAAAGGAAGGGAAGGAAATAAAGAAAGAAAGGAAAAGAAAGGAAAGAGGGAAAGTCATTTTAAAAGATGACATTTTTTCCTGTTAACAACCTTTATCATAAATTGATGCAAGTTTAGTGCAGTCCGCCACCATTATTTGAAGAAGCATCAGGCTGTCATATAAAATGGGTACGAACAATGGGAAAAGATGGACTAAGGTGGGGATGAACATAGATTTTAATTATTAATCAAGGAAAACAATTATAGCATAACCAACCTGAGGCCTTGGACCAAACAGTTGATTATGATGCCAAATTTCTGATTTCTCTGGTAACAATGAATACTGAAGACAATTAATCCAAAGAACTAACTTCTTCAAACTCAGATTAGCAAGATTAATGTGGAAAAACTATAATAACAGAAATTACAGCAAGTGCATTTTGCTTTCATATAGAATTGCTATCTTGGTAAATCAAGAGTCAGATTTTTGATTCCTTCACACACTGTTTTGATGCAAGAGAGAGGAGGCCTTCCTTCCTTTTTGAGAAGGCATGCCAGCCTGAACCTGATATTATTTACCAAATGGTTACTAGCCTCCTTACCATGGTGATAACTAGCTTTAACTTGCTCTGTTGCTAGTCACCTGCATTTTCCAGTTCGATTTTCTACTTCATTTATGATCAGCTTCCATTCCCTTTTGATCACATGAACTATTCCTTTTCCATTCTTTCCGTGTTCCCACTGCTATGTCCCTGTTTACCTTCCTTGAATCTCAACTCTGCCTTCTGAATAGTGCAAAATCCATGATACTACAGAATATTACAAACATTAAGCCACCAGGACAGCTACTGTATATGTGAAATTTCATAAACCTCACCAATGAATGTTTGAAATCAGAAAAAAGGCGGAAAGACCAAGCAAGTTAGATTTTACTAAACCAATGATTCATAAACCCTGGATAGTATATAAGATGTAATGGGACAACAAATCCCTACTCAATGCTTCTGCTTATCTACTAAAAAGCATACACAATACTCACAATATACAAACTGTATGTTTTTGTATACAATGCATTATTTACGAATTTATAGATCCCTTGACAGAAGATTAGATAGGCTAATTATTATTAGTCATGGTAGAATCATAGTTCTGAAGAAACCTATCACTTCAATTGTCAAGATAAACCGCCATCTCCTTCAGCATTCCACTGTTGAACAGAATCTAAGGTTTCACTGAAATCTGCATTCCTGCCATTTCTCATTCTTAAAATGTCTATTTTATAGAGGGTCAAGCTCTTCTTATTCAGAAGGAAAGTATTTCTGGACAGCTATCATTGAAAGTAAAACAAAAGCAAAAACAGGCAGGATTGTTAGCTTCATGCATTGGATTTAGAATAGCAAGAAGCTTGCTTGACTATTTGGATATTTAGCCTAATCTATCAGAGATTTTCTTACAACTTCAGATCCTTATGCACACTGGATTATAACATCCATGCACTTAACACCCACACACGTCAAATATTTAATAAATCCTCTATGGTTTGCCACAGCATCCTTGAGCCAGAGGAATATATAAAGTATGCATTATATAAAAAGACAAGGGAAATTTTCACTTTAAGATCATAAACATTTTGCCAGAATAGTGATGAGTATACCTACTGAGAAATAAAATCTCCCGCTACCAGTAAGCAAAACGCCCCCCCCCACCGCCCAAAAAACAAAGCTTGAAAGAAGGCATTGTGGAATGCCACTGGAGATAGTTTGCTCTTCATTCGGTGCCATGTTTCTGTCTTTGGGTCTGCTCATACTGCTCACATTTTCCCCCTCCCTATAACAGCTGCAAGCCTCTGCCCCATGCTTTCTTTCAAGGCTGACATCACTAATCTTACATCAAATTTCCCAGGGAGTGCTCTAGACACATTTATTTTTTTAAATAAAAAGGAGTCTTCCCCATTGAAGAAAGTCTTCCTCTACCATATGAAATCCTGCTCTTTATCCACCCCAACCTTCCACAATAATAGCTTGCTTCCTCAGTCATGAGAGTCTCCATTGACTTTCCAAATTGCATCTATAAATTGCCCAGCATCCAGAGGTCCCTTACCTTCACTGAAAACAAAATCAGAGCTGATGTCAAAGGGCTGGAGGCGAACCTCTGACAGTAAGAGAACAACTGATTTTTGGTGGTCACCGGAGCTTAAGGTGATTGTCTGCTGAGCTTGACATTCATAAGACTTCCCAGCTGGGGTGACTAAAGCAGAGAGGTGACGTGTTGTGACCGTGTGTTTCCCCGCTGTCAAGAGGAAAATATTATTATTGGATGACTATCACACTTTTCTAGATCAAATGACTATTTAATTCAGCATTCTATGACCAAACTACATTTAATATATTTTATAAATATCTTCTCCACGTTGTGTATTAATTAGTAGGAATGTGTGTGTGTGTGTGTTTGTTAACAAGATCAACATTAAAAAGAAAAGACTTCAGAAAATGTCTAAAGAACAGAACAAGAAATTTGATCAAATTGCTCAAAAAATCCTTTTCCTTTGTTAAGAGACAAAAAATGTGGACAATGAAGATCAAGTCTGTAAATATGCATTTTGTACATATTTATGTTTTTAGTCTTTTTTCATTTTTTTCATTTTGTGTATGTGTATGTATATATATATATATATGCACACACACACACACACACACACATATATATACACACATACATTCATACATACACACACACACACATTTATAATATAAATATGAAAAGTCTATTTTTACAAGTCAGATAAAGACTGACATTAAGGATTTGTCCAGTCTTCTGTGTTTGCAGGAAAGAAAAATAGTTTTTCTAATACAGTTAGAGATTATAATAAATGCTCCTACAAATTAGGCTGTAATTCTAATAGACAGATATTGGAAGGAATTGAATAGCAAGAGAGAGAGAGCTGAACAATATGCAGATAAACAGACACATGTTCTCTCATACATGTCAGGAAACATTCATGCTGTTGTACATGATTAGAAGCACAGAACCTTAATTTCTGTTTTCATGACGTTCCTCCAATCCTTGTATTTAGAACTACATAGCCCAATGTGATGACAATCATTAAATGCATAAGCAAAAGACGCTTTATTTCCCATTAGGATCTTAAAATGATGCTCAACACCTAATGGCTTATGCTGATGACAGCAGCTATGATGATCCCAGAAGGAACAGCAAGTCCTAACTAGAAATTCAGCATTACCAGCAGTGCTATTATTAGCTTTTTATGACTAGATCCAGCTTGAAAAAAAGCACACACCACCCTTATGCAGATAACATTCCCAGGGAATCACGCTCCACCATTCATGTAGAGTCACATGTAACCCCTTCAGAGCAGTATCACAAATGGGTCCTGAGTGGCTGGATGATGCAAAGTATTGCTAATGGGACAGAATTAGACCTAAAAAAAACCCCAGATGGCAGGTCCTATTGGAATGACCTCTGGACATTGCAGATCACAACTCACAATTCATCAGACGTATATGCTTGTGGGGATGAATGGAATTCTAGAATGATTCATCAGAAAGGGAATCATTTGTGAAGGTCTGCATTGTCCCTGTATTGTACCCTCTCACAAAAACTACCAACTTTCCAAATTATAGGAAAAATGGACTGAGTGGATAAATAAGCGTAATGCAAACATTTAAAACTGAAAATGGGGAGTAAATTTTCGAAATATAAACAACCCGCATGGTGATGAAAGGAAATGTGAAAATCTTAATAAATAAAGGTAGAATCAGAAAGAGTAAAACAGAATATCCTGTTTTTGTTAAAAAGGACTGCACCTGTACAACCAGTTATCAAGACTGAACACAATTCATTCAACACAATTTATTTTGGAATACAAATGTAAGAATTACACTGAATGGCTTTAAAAATCCTGATTTTTGTTGCATGTCTGGTCCAGCTAAGCTACACATTCACATATAATGGCCAATACTACTGCAGTATTAGATGTGAAAGAGATGGTGTATTTCAAACCACTCGGAAAAGATACTATAGTATTTGTATACATTATTTTAGTGTAAAATAGACTTTTCTTCCTAATTAATACTTAGAAATAGACAAAGATGTAATGTTCCAAATTGCTCAGGAACAGATAAAATACAGATGGGTATGCCTTGGGCATGCTTCAATGCAGCAATGGGAGGGGGGGAGGGGGATGGGTTACCCTAGAACATTCTGCACTGCAGAGGTGCCCAGTGACAAACAGAGGCACCAAGAGGAAGCCCATTAGAAAGAAACACAAAAAACGCAATGGAAACACTGACCATTAAAAGAAGCCACCCAAATGGATAGAAAGTGGGCATATTTTAGAGCACAGTAATTGCATTTGAGATGTGAAGCATCTACTAACTGTTCTCTATGTTGAATTTTGACTCCCCCCTCCCCCTAAAAAGAAATACCAATTCCAAAATCCAAGTAAAGGCAACCATGAAATAAAACCAAATTTTTCTAATTGCCATTCAGGGATTATATGAAACTCCCTTCTATGACTGTCCAAACCCAACACTGCACTAAAAAGTGCTGGGCCCAAGATTAGAGTACAGACTTCTTCCTTCATTACAAATGGGTTTACAGTACAATAATCAGAAATGATTAACAGATGCCATCCCCTAACAAGCAGTATAACTGTTGTGTTATTTGGTCAAAGAGGGTTTCTTTTTGTTTTTTTTAAACTTTAGCTAAATAATCCTTGCCCAAGGATTATTATTTTTGTAAAGTATTGTTTTGGTCCTGGTTTATTTGCTTACTAATGATTAGAAATGAAAAAGGCACAGTCCTTTTTTCCTCCTAAGAATTGAGTGATTTTATTCTTTTACAATTCTGGAGATTTGTCTTCAATAGAAAAGGGGTTTTCTAATATTTTATATCGATTTAATTGTTTGCTTCCATCTTAATATGTCAAAGGCATCGAAGCCTGCCATAACACTGTTTTTATATGAACTATAACTCCCACCAGCTTCATTTTAACCGAAGCACAACTTACTACCGGTAGCATGGGAGCTTTTTTTGCTCGGGATCCAGCCTGATCGTTTGGCGAGTACATATCCGCACCTGGCCTGGGGGCCGTATAGTATGGTTGCTTGCTCGGTTGACAGCAAGGGTGCCCTTCTTTTCCCCCTCTTGGAAAAGCTCAAGGCCATCCGCAGCTTCTCAAAACCGGCCGGCGGCTTCGGAAAAGCCCAAAGGCTTCAGGCGGGCTCATTGCCCCCAGCTCGGCCAAGAAGAGAATCCAGATCCGAGTCGGCTGACCCTGATAGAGAAGGGGGATCTGGGATGGAGGAGGAGGAGGAGCCGTCGGGGAAACGCGGGCGCCCGCTTTATCCGCACTGCGGGCCGAGGAGGGGAGGCGGCACCAGACCCAGGCCTGAGCCAGACACGTTTTGGAGGGAAATGTGGGGGGAAATAAACGAGGGGGGACCGGCTGAAATGATTCAGGCTCCTTCCCGCCGCAGCAGCGCTTGCAGAGAGACTTCGAGGTTGGCAAGCAAGGAGGCCAAAATCGCTCGTGAATGGCACGGCCTATCTCTCTCTCTCTCCTTTGCCCACCTCACCATTCCCACGGCCCTCGGGTGGGAAAGAGACCCCCAGGCTTTTCTAGACGGCCACCCCTGCCAGCAACTACCTCTTACCCTTCTCTCCCCACCCCACCCGCTCCACTCCCCCAAGCCGCCGGCCAGACCCTCAGGCCTGGCCTTGGCCGAGCCTCACTTACGGTTCACGGCGCCTTTGAAGTAGGTGCTCTCGCTGCTGTCGTAAATGAACTGGACTTTGCTCATTTTCCACCAGGCCTCGGAGCCAGAACTTTTGTTGCGTGTCTCCTGTCAAGCGAGGGGAAGAAAAAGGGGAATGGGGTGGGGTGGGGGCAGAGAAAGGCAAGAAAAGACCCAAAGTCGAGGCAGGCCAAAGGAAGCCTCGTTGCCCGGCCGGAACTGGCCAAGCGAACAATTTATTTGCCCGCGCTCGCAACTTTCTGTGCTCGGCCGCCCTCCCGGGAGATTCCTCAGGGCAGAAGGAAGGAGGTTGACTTGGTCCGTCGGCTGCCTTCTTCGGCGCCTTTAGAGACGGCGTACGGTCGAGAAAATAATAATAATAATAATAATAATAATAATAATAATAATAATAATAATAATAATAATAATAATAGTCAAATTAGCGTTGGGGAGGGTCTCTTCATTTTATTTCTCTCCCACTACCAATTCCCCCTCCCTCTCCCGCCCTTCCAACCTCGGGCTGATTCCTTCACTTTTGGTTTCTCTCGGGTCCGGCGAGGTGATTCTGCCTTCTTCACCCACCCCCTTCGCCCCCATCCCCTTCCCCGGTATTTTTTTTCCCCACTAGCCGGGGCTCTCCTCCGAGACGGACCTTTGGCGGTCTTCCCACCGGTACCTTGACAAAATAAAGGCTGAGGGTGTAAGCTCTGTTGAGCCACGAAATGTGGAGCTCGGATTCGTTGCTGCTGCATTTGCCTCGCTCCTCGGCTCCACGGGAAAGCGAGATGTAGGCTTGCTCGGTGATCATCTGAATGCGCGCCACAACACAATACACACAGGCGCGTTAGGTCCGGACTCCCCAAACACTTCCACAAAGAGCATCGGGGGGGGGGGAGATGCGAGGTTTCCCCCCTTCCTTCCTCCATCTCCCGCTGCCCAATATAATAGATCATAAGAACATAAATCTGGCTAGCTACAGCTCCTCACAACGGGTTAGATGGAAACGTAACCTTATTTACTGTACCGCCCGAAATGCAATAATAATTACCCATAATAGAGCAACGCTCCCCACTCCTCCCGGCACCTCCGCGCCCCAGGGAATCGAGTAATTGTATATTGTCATTCCCTTTCCCCCCTTCCGAGATGAAAAAGAAAAAAGATTGAAGTAAACTTTGTGCAGTTTCCAAAAAAAAGTCTTTTCTGCAGCGAAAGGAGACCAGGAGCGGGGGCAGGACAGACAACTCTGCAAACTATATGTACATGGAGGGGTGGCGATGCTTTAGCAGTTCCTCCATGTGAGTGACAGGGAGGGGGAGAAAGCGAAGTTGCATTGCCTTAGCAACATGCCGCTTTTTAAAAGGCTGCGATTATATTTAAGATTGGTTCGAATCATCCCCTCTTCTCTGTCTCTCCCACCCTTGGCGCGCGCGCGCACACACACACACACACACACACAAAGCCTAAGCCATGGATATTCCCCAAATATTGAAATCTATTCTTCTCGCGCTTTTAACAGATGATATTCAAATTAAAAGAGGAGAATCTCACGTCAACAAAATTGCTGGCCCAGATCTCGTAGGGGACGACTAATTTCGCAGCAAATTCCGCCATGAGGCAGGTTGTTCCATTTTCCCGAACTACAAAAATAGCCTTTTCGGGGTTTGGAGATAAGCCCGAAAGGTTTTCCACTTCTTGTTCTGCCAGCCCACCAGCTAGTGCATCTATTGGGAGAAAAAAATAGGTAAAGAGAAGCAAGAGGATTCAGATGTAGGTTGCTGAAAGGGTTTGTCTCTACCGGCAGCTTCTACCTGCTCTGGGCACGAAGTTAAATCAGTTAGAATTTCGCCAGAGAACTCCAGCGATCTACCTTCTCCGGGGCGATGGGGACTAGAGGAGGGAAGCTATTCAGTTGCATCTATTTTTCTTACACCCGAGACACATAAGCGATCTTTTCTGGCTATCTTCCTCTCCCCTTTCCTCAAATCGAGCTGAATAAGGGCGAATAGGCGGGATATTTTCGGGATCGGCGGGATGAGAGGCAAGTTTTTGCTAAAGGCGGGAAAGCATGTACTCACGGAAAAGCAAAAGCAGCCCCTGCAGTCGCGGGATGGCTCCCGAGGTTTCGCACCTTTTCCGCTCCATACTTCCCAAGCCGAGCCCCGCAAGGAAGAAGGCAAGAGCTGGGAAGCCGCGTGGATGGGCTCCCCTCGCCCGCTCCCGCCGCTGCAGCGTCGCTGCGTGGAGGCGAATGCGCCTCGGTTACTTTTCCAAGCTCCGAGTAAGTGGTGGGGAGGCGGGGTGTACGTGGCAGGCCGGCGGGAGCTGTCCGAGGTACTGAACTCCACCGTGGTCCTTGAACGTTCCCCAGCTGGTTCCGGAGTGAGAGCTGTCCAGGCTACCGTCCCACAGCTCGTGACTTGCCGCAACTCGCGCAACAAAAAGTGGAACTTCAAAAGGCCAATGCCAGAGATGGCTGGTAAAGCACCAGCTTCGGATTAAAACCTCTGCCAGTGTTGTGTCTTTGCTTCCCTTCCCCATCCACTCCCCCAAGATCATTGTCTTCACCAGGCAGCTCCAATTGTCTTGAAGAAATCCAACTACGCATTCCTTCTCCCTCCATCCTTCTTCCAGAAGACGCCTCTTTTATTAACTTCGCAAGATAGCAAAGTTCAAGATATTCCCTCCTGATCCCGTTAAAGATAGTGCCCCTCTTCCTAGCCACACACACACACAAAGCCTGTTAAAATGCTGCTTGCAGATGTTATGGGGTAGTCCAGATTTTGAAGCTGTGTACCTTAAACATAACCTTATAACGTGCTTATGAAATTCTCCAGTAATGCAGAAAATTTATATTAGTGAGACAGGAAGAAACTGAAAGATCAGCAAAGGTGCACACAAAGGGAAATAATGTGTAGAGGGGGAAAAGATACTCACTGATCTGAAACCAAATGGGATATGATGCCCTTCCAAATCTCTCTCTCTCTCTCTCTCTCTCTCTCTCTCTTTCTTATACACACCACTAAGCCAGATAGATATACTTACCTTAGAGAGAAATAAAGAAGGTAAATTCAGAAGACCATGCAAGTGATTGATTTAAATGAAAACTGTGGTCTTTAAACATTGCTCCAAAGATATAATGTTTTGGGATCTATTTATTCATTCTTTTAAAGTGTCAGATTGGCTCTGAATTTACCCGCAGTATACTGTATGAGTATGAGCTCAATAAGGCTTATTGCCGGAGGACTGCATATACGCTTGCAGCTATGATGCATTTCTGATCTATTATAAAAAGGAACATGCATACATACAGCTACCTCATGATTGGGGTTTAAACTAGAACCCAGCAAACCCAGGTCCAACTGGCTATGGTGTTCACTGGGTCTTTGGGCCAGTCACATTCTCATAATCTTTCTTACAGTATTGTTACAATGAGAGTACTGTGAAGGGTGATGTAATGTAAACCACCTTGTAGTGCTTAGCAGAAATATGATTAATACAATAAAATCATCACCAGACCAGCCTTTGTAGTTATAGGAGCGCTGCACTGGCCTGATCACTGCTGTTGACATTTGCCTCCATAGATGTTTCTGATGGAAGCTAATGTGATTGTGGAAGTAAACCAGCACACAGGAAAGCAGAGTAAGCTATATTAGATAGCCTTGCTCAGTAGTGTGGCTCCTCCTTCCCATGATGACCACTCCCTAAATTGACTCATATCCCAGCCTCCTGTGGGTATAAACTATTTGTGCCTATACCATAAAATCAAAGCATTATTCCAGTCATTACTATTAATAAATATTTTGGCACACTCAGTATCAAATTTAACTGTTAATATTCCTCAACTCTTTTAAATTTGCAATATATTCACTTGTCAAAAGCATGTATATTAGAGGTATATAATTTGGTCTCCAAATATTTTTTTCCACTCCAAGTAGGGCACTTCCTTGAATTTTAAAAAGACACACAGCATTTGAAAAATGTAGTTCTCTAAAGCTACACTTCTATGCATATCTGCCTAGGGAGCATCCCAATTAACCAAACACATACCGTGTTTCCCTGAAAATAAGACCTACCCCGAAAGTAAGACCTAGCACTATTTTCTAAACCTGCCCTAATATAAGACCTACCCCGAAAATAAGACCTAGTGTAAATCTCCAGTTCCAGGAAGACTTTCAGGGAGCAACTGCACCCAAAACCCCCCCACACTCACACCCACTATTTGGCACCATAAATATATAAGACCTACCCCCAAAATAAGACCTAGTGTGTTTTTGGGAGCCAAAAAAAATATAAGACAGTGTCTTATTTTCGGGGAAACACGGTAGTACATAGATATGTAGTAATGCTGTGTTTCTACCTGGAAGGAAATGCCATTAAACTCACTGGAATTCATTTTTATGGATAAGATTGCACTGGGAAATATAAAGTGTTATATTTAATTTTGGAATGTAATAAATTGTTCTTTGCTCTGTTTGTGCATTCACCACTGGAAGAAAGCAATTGCTGTGAGGCCTAAAATTATATCAGGGCATCAAATCAAGCACTTCATAAATATCAAATTTAGCATGGAGAGAAAATCTAAAATAAAACTAAAGACTTTTAAAAATAAGTTTATATTTTGTAAAAAAAATCAAAACACCAGATTTCCCTCTATTCACCCCATGTTTCACCACTGAGTATTTCTGCAGCAGACATTAGGAAAGTAAAATCTGCTGCAGCCAGAGCTGCAGGAAAACAATCCAGTTAAATTAATTTTGAAGTTCATTGATCCTAAGTATATAATGGGTTAGAATTAGTTGGTGTCACAATAAATGAGAAAGACTAATAATAATCAGTTAATCATCCTGGGGATATAATCATCACCTTGATACTTTGTATCAAAGAACCTAATCCCCCTGTCCTGAATTCTGGTATTCCAAATGATTTTTTAAAAAAATAGTAAAAGGAGTCATCTGATATGGTACACATGTCCCCGGTATGCTTTTTCTTTATTTCCATTTTTCCATGCATTAAATCTTGGAGCAGATTTTTTCCCTAATAGTTCCATCTGAAAGATATTCCAGCATTTAAAATGAATAATTTAGCAGAAATGCATCAAAAATGTTTGCAAAGATATATATACTAGCATATTTAATATGCTCTTTAAAAAGTCTTATAAAACATTGACACATGGTTGAACTACAGCAAAGTCCATTTTCAAGAACAAAGACCGGGGTGTCCAATATCCTAATTTTAACAGTTATTTGACCATCCATATTTCATATTTTTATAAGATCAAATTACAGTTAACGATTATCGTTTTGTGCATATTGCATACCTATATTTCTTTTGTGAAAGACATTGGCAGGTTATTGTTAATAGTATAGTACTTGAAATGCCACATTAATCCATATGATATGGTGAAATTTAATTATGTCACATGGTAATTTTGTTTTGGGACTTTTATTGATCTTGTGATAATTCTTAAATCCATCTGCAGTTTAAAATCAACAAGATAAGTAACAAAGGAATGTTTTCATGACTGCAAAGAGATTGATATGATAATGTCCAAGGGTCTTTGCTCCTCTTTCTGTATTTGAACGAGCATTCTGACTCCATGAATTCCATTTGGAAGACTGCTTAAACATCTGGATTGCACAGTTCTGTAAATAACATGGAACTAAATCTAGGGTTGGATTTTGCTTAAAATGTGTTTTCCCATTTTGCTGTTAAATTCTCTAGAAATAAATAGTTCTAAAATTTAAAGAAAAAATGCAAATCAGCAAAACTTATTAAGCAACCAGAAATTTCCTTAGAATATTGTCATTTTTTGTTGTATTTGTATATATTACTGTTGACTGGTCAATGGCTGTAAATAAATGCTACTATTGTTACTATTTGGAACTGTGATGGCCAAATCAAGGCTTCTTAATTATTCAAGTCAGGATGCTTTGAAAAAGACAACTGGACAGAGATGTTCCAAGCTGTGCCAATTTGTACTGCAAATGGGACAGAAGGAAATTAACCATGGAGAAGCACATCTGAGCACCAGTGCTTTCATACCCTATTGTTGTGAATGACAACCATTATTATATCATAACCCCTAAGTGATTTCAGTCCCTTGTTGGAATTTGGTGACTCCACCAATTCCTTTCTTTGAAGGGAAGAAAGGAATGACAGAAGCAAAAGAATGAGCAAAGCAGCCCTGTTTTCTTTAAAAAAATAAAATACAATTTAAAATTATTTAAAACGCTCATTCACTAATGAATGTTCAGATTGCTTTGGACACCCAAGAAATATTGTCATGTTTCTTTTAAACCCAGTCATTGAGTCTTCAAGAGATACATGCTTCTCTCCTCCAATATAAAGAGGATTTAACCAAAAGAATATAATTTCAGATGGTGTAATGGGTGCCATAGTCCAACCTCAACCATAATAATACCCCTATGATTCAGTCTGTCTCAAATCTCTCTGTGGAGCAAATCTACATGGAAAGTAATATTAAAGAAGAATGAAGGAAGGCTTTCTGCTTTTCTCATACCAAAATATATTTTGATTGAAAAATCAAGAGTTTAAAATACCTCTGGATTGATGCTACTGTTGTCAAAACCCCTTAGAATTCCACATTTTGATATGATCAATTTTGATATGATGATATGAAGTTGATAATATTGGAAGTTTAATGTGCATCCCAACACTTGTGATGAGAACAGGTAATTTCTTCTCATTTTTAGTTTCTTTAGTGCATTTCAGGAAGTTTGTTTTAAAGGGAAAGAATATGTTTAATATTAATGATGGATTACTTAAGGAAGTAAAACAACTAAAATCTGGAGAATATATTCACAAAAATCTATACTCTTAACTGAAACTATACTAAATTTAAGATATTGCAATTCATATTTGTTGAAAACATGAAGAAATCTTCCTTTAGCATCCTGTGTGCAAGCTTCCTTTCTTCCAGTTGTCATTTGCAAGCAGATTCTGAATAGAAATGTTCTCACGCCCTGAATAAAATCTAATGTAGTCAGAGAAAAATACAGGCCATTAAAATAAAGCATTTTTATAGCTACATTTGGTGCAGGAAACCAAATGTAGCTATAAATGTCCAACATTTACAGATCAGTACACATTTTAAGCAATGCAATTGCTTAATGTGTTGGTTAATGTATGTAAAGAATTTTTTGATTTTACTCAGATGAAAGGAAGAAATGGAGGAAGAGGAAGAAGAGCTGCTTTAATAAACTCCTTGTATTTTCTTTAGTATGTAATTTACTAAAATGGCATCCTTTATACATAAGAGCTATTATTAATTCACCAAATCTCTTTTTCTCCGTCTCTCTGTGTGTGTATTTGTGTGTGTGTGTGTGTGTGTGATGTCTGTGCTATGGGGAAGTGCAGAGTAGAGCAACATTTTCCATCGTGTCTATTATTTCAGCTGATCTGTTTGCCAAGAGCCACCATTCAAAGTCATTTATTATGCAATATGCTATTTGTGAACATATATTTGTGAGCCAGGCTTTTTCAATCATGGTGTCTGCAGCTCCAAATGGGGAACGGATTCTGGATAAATGATTACAAAGGCAGATTAACCTTGGAAAATTATTTTTTATCATCTGCAAAAGCCAAGACAAAACTTTGTTTCAAACTACTAATCAAATTCAGGCCCGGATTCCTCATCAGGTTTTCAATGCTCATTGTCAACTATATACCTCTGCACTGGGGAACATTCTATCTCTCAGCTCTGCTCTTTCAGTAGGCAGCTTGGAATAATTTTTCTCTAATAAAAGTTGGCAAATGTTGTTTACTCTTGATTATTCTTCCACTCTCTTTTGTGTTTCTCCCATTTGTCTCAAGTAGTGTCGCAATTTCCTCTACCCACAGCCTTTTGACTGATGATCAATTGACTTTACACCATTGATTTTACAAATAAGGGATTTATTTGTACCAGAGGTGGTATTCAGCTGGTTCAGACCAGTTCTGGCATACCGGTAGCAGAAATTTTGAGTAGTTCGGAGAACCGGCAAATACCACTTCTGACTGGCCCCACCCACCCATCCCCGCCCTATCCTGTCCTATATTCCCTTGTTTTTTAAGCTCAGCTGATTTGCACGGCAGAGTGGATTGCAGTGCCTCTGCTGAGCTAAACAACAGCTCACCTCACCAGTGCTGACAGAGGGTGGTCTTTGATTGCTGCGCACGCACATGAAGTGTGCTCTCACAGAACTGGTAGGAAAAAAATTGGAATCCCATCACTGATTTGTACCACATATAAAGATCATTTCTTTATTTGTTTGTTTATTTCTTTATTGGGTTTCTAGTCTGCCCATTTCCCTCAATCTTAATTAACAGAACATTTCTAATGAGCAGACATTCCATCACTTCCAAATTCCTGCCATTTGGATTATGGTAGGAATGACGAAGCATGTCTTCTTTTCCTTTCTCCTCCTCCTCCTTTTTAAACACTTCCCCTTAAAACCAAAGAAGTATAAGTTAAATTGATTCAGGGTTCTGTAAAAAAAATGTTGGGGGCTGGGATGCATCCGTAAGTCAATAGCAAGATTATTTTAAAAGGAACAATGGAGGATTGCAAAAAATGTATACACCTGAGATTTCCAATGACTATTTCCCTTGAGCTGTGAGCAAAATTGCGTCATTAAGTTTCCAATCCAATTGGCTGGGGGAAAAAAATGAGGCATGGATCTTTAAGATATCTTTAAGAGATCTGCCAAAGGTTGAGGTAGATTGTTCATTGTTGTTAACATGTTTTCTAAGCAATAGCAGATGATAAATAATCAGGGATTCACTCAGCTGTCAAACTAGGCAATCTTCAACCAAATATTTAGAAGATAAAGAAAAAACTCTCATATATATTTTTTCCGGAGGACTGGGAAGTAGGTCATTTTTGCTCAGTTCTTGATCAAGCATATTTTCTGCCTCTAATTTATTCAGATGACTAGCCAGATTTCCTTTCCCCAACATGCTATCAGAAGAAGCAAATTCCTTTGTTCCTTTCTCACCACCCTATATTTGTAGAATGAGGTGTATCATCTCCAAAGCTTAAGCCATCATAGAATCATTGTTCCAAGTTCTTGTGTGATTTTTCGGGATAATACTACTTTTTTCAATACATCCACTTCAACTGTCCTTGGTAGGATATTGGTAGGACATCTGACATACTAGGGAGAGACACTACACTGTTTGCAGTGGGTAACTTTTAAATTAGGCAGTTGGTTCCAGGATAAGGTTTGGGCTCATGAAAGAAGAGAGCAGCTGCTTTCTAATTTCTTCTCTCAATTCAGAGCTGCCGAATGCAGCCCTTGTAAGTGAGGTTATTGGTTTCTATTGACTGAAAGGTAGCAGTGATTTACAATGTAATTTCCAAAACTGATAGGGTGGAACAGAAGTCTCCATGTCTTCTCCACACAGAAAGTGGCAGAAAGAATGGATTTTGACCATTATAGCAAGCAAAACTGCAGTTTCCACGTTTCTTTGGAAGCAATGATGATTTTTCCAGATAAAAGTGTCACTGTATTTGGTTATGGTGGTAGTAGTAAGAGCCACACATCTTTGCTATTTATTTTTTATTTTATTTATACATCACCTTTATTATTTTTATTTAAAAAACTGAAGGTGGCGAACATATCTGATCGTCCTCCTCCTATTTTCCCCACAACCTCCCTCTGAATTGGATTGGACTCAAAGAGTTGGGCCAAAGTGACCCAACTGGCTTTCATGCCACAGCAGGACTAGAACTCATAGTCTCCTGGTTTCTAGCTTGGTGCCTTTGCCACCAGATCAAACTGGGTCTCTCTAGCAAATGAAAGAACAATATAATGAAGCTGGTTTGGGAAGGAGCAATAAACTGAATATGCAATAATCAATACAGGAGTAAAAAGGCATCTAGAATGTGGCATTCCCTGTTAGTGCAGGATATTTTGTGGACAATGTCTCTATGAGTGATGAAAAAGCAATGTGCCTGAAACTGGCAACATTAGGAAATGGTGATACATTTAAAATATTAAGTACCTGGTTTGTACACTCACATAAGGACTGCTGTTATCTCCATGTGAGAGGTTTGGATTTATAAAGCAAACTTACAGGATTATGAACTTGTCTTTGGTAATATTGCCACTTTAGAAACCATAACAGCTAAATTGTTTGAAGTCCAAATCATGCATATTCTTTAAAAAATTTGCCTTTCAGAAAGATAAGTGTACTCCTAGAATTGCCATTTTTTCTATCTTCATATCTCAACCACCCTTTAAATTGTCCAGCATTTGGCTTTTGACTCAGGACGAGACCTGAAATTTGGGTGGCATGAATATTTGTGGTATAATAAAGTCAAGGTTAATGAGGACTTTAAAAATCCCTGCCTGTTAGACATGCCATATTGAGAATATGGAATAGTTATAAACATAGGTTGGGCCAAAAAACACCTTTGTGGACCTTAGCACAAGAATTGTTTTATAGTTTAGAAGTAATAAGCAAATACAAATGGCTAACTTATTGTGAGGCACATGGATTTTGTTAAGGGGAATGTAAAATAAAATCAATAGAATTGATGGCAGAGGGATATAGATATCAATGTTTTTTGTATTTACAAGTATAAGAAAGATTTAAAATAGACAAAATAATTTATGTTTTTAAACATTGTGAGATTCAGTTTGAAATAAAATTGTGTACAAATAAACATGCAATTGCTACAATGTATAAATTTATTGAAATTTGAAAGAAGACGTGAAAGAATGTATAATAAAGTGGGCTAAAAATTTTGGTGGTAACTTACAGATGGAACAATGGGAAAATATGTGGCTTGTTTTAACAAACAGATAATAGTCGATATTATTTATTATTATTTATTTATTAATTGGATTTCTAGGCTGCCCCATCTCCCTAAGGACTCGGGGCGGTATACAATAAAAGCAATACAATATACAATTAAAAAGAGATATTATCTGAACCAATCAACAACACTTGCAGTTGAAGGGTATCTAAGATTAGGATGCTAAATGGAAGATATGGGAATTTTAGTATATGTCATTTAATCTCTCCAACATGGAGCTACATAAAGAGATTTTCCCATAAAAAGGGGAAGGCAGAAGCTAAATTTTCAAATGTTTCATTTCCTTTTGAGTTCTGCTCAAAATGATCCCACCCTAATGAATGTAAGGAGCAGAAATGTTGCTGGATAAGATGAGGTGAGATCTTGGGAATCAGAGGACAAGTAGAAGATTGCAGATGGTGTGACTGTCTAATATTCCTCAATCCCTCAGCAGTTAATGCCACAGCTTATTGTTGGTAGGCCTTCCCAACTTCCCAGGAACTTTGGAAGACAGAAAAAAGAATAGCCTCACAGATCCAATTCTTAAGAAATTCTCAGTGGAAGAGCTGTGAAGTATGGCAACAGTGTTAACTAGGCTTCATCTAAACCAGGGGTCCCCAACCCCTGGGCCACAGCCCACTACTAGGCCATGGCCAAATCACAACCAGGCTATGGACTGCCACACACACATAGCTCAACTCACAGAAGCAGCAGGCAGGTGTACAGTAGGGACAGCTTGACTCGTGCGAGTGGCGGGCTGGCACACACATGCATACATAGCTTGACATACATAAGTGGCAGACTGATGTGCGTGTGAATGTGTGCAAAGTTCAACTCAGTTAAGCTTCCCTCCATGTGACTTTGGGGATGCTAATCTCCGTGGGGAGCGGGACGGCCGCTACAGAAAAGGCCCTAGCCTGTGGACCCGCCAGCCGACATTGCCTGGCCGACGGTATCCGGAGTAAGCCCTCCCTGTGAGATCTAACCAGGCGCTGGGAGGCATAAGGTTGCAGTAGGCGGTCTCGTAGGTATCCCGCTCCCAAGCCATGAAGGGCTTTAAAAGTTGTCACTAGCACCTTGAATTGCACCCAGAAGACCACTGGCAACCAGTGCAGCTCGCAGAGGATAGATGTTATATGGGCACATCTAGGTGCACCCATGATCACTCACGCGGCCGCATTTTGCACCAGCTGAAGTCTCCGAATGCTCTTCAAGGGCAGCCCCATGTAGAGCGCATTGCAGTAGTCCAATCGAGAGGTGATAAGGGCATGAGCAACCATGTGTAGAGCCCTCGGTCCAGGAAGGGTCGCAACTGGCGTAACAGGTGAACCTGTGCAAAGGTCCCTCTGGTCACAGCCATAAGATGGTGGTCAAATTGTAGCTGTGGATCCAGAAGGACTCCCAAGTTGTGGACTCGTTCTGAGGGGAGCAATTTCTCTCCCTCCAGTGCCAAAGTTGGATAATCAACTGAACCCCGAGGGGGCAAGACCCATAGCCACTCGGTCTTGTCAGGTTGAGTCTGAGCCGATTAGTCCCCATCCAGATCCTCACATCCTCCAGGCACCGGGACATCACCTCAACGGCCTCACTAGATTGACCGGGGACAGAGATGTACAACTGGGTATCATCAGCATACTGGTGATACCCGACCCCGTGTCGACGGATGATCTCACCCAGCGGTTTCATGTAGATATTAAAGAGGAGGGGGGAGAGGATGGAACCCTGAGGAACCCCACATGGCAGGGCCCTAGGGCTCAATCTCTGCCTCCCCACCAACACCAACTGAGTCTGGTCAGACAGGTAGGAGGAGAACCACTGTAAAACAGTGCCTCCCACTCCCAGCCCCCTGAGCTGACTCAGAAGGATACCATGATTGATGGTATCGAAAGCCACTGAGAGGTCAAGAAGCACCAGAATGGAGGAAGACCCCCCATCCCGGGCCCGCCAGAGATCATCCACTAGTGCGATCAAAGCCATCTCCATGCTGTACCCGGGCCTAAACCCAGACTGCAAAGGATCCAGATAATCCGCTTCATTCAAGGCCCGAAGGAGCTGGAGCGCCACCACCTTCTCAACAACCTTCCCTAAAAAGGGAAGGTTGGAGACAGGACGAAAGTTATTTAACACAGCCGGGTCCAGGGAAGGCTTCTTGAGGAGGGGCCTAACCACAGCCTCTTTCAAGGCGTGCAGAACACACCCCTCACCCAAAGAAGCGTTTATAATCTCCTGGAGCCAGCCACATGTCGTCTCCCGGCCTGCCGAAACAAGCCAGGAGGGACAAGGGTCCAATAAACAGGTGGTGGCATTCACTGCTCCCAGGGCCTTGTCCACATCCTCAGGGCCAACAGGAACAAACTCATCCCAGATAACCGGACTAAGACCTGCCCCTACCATCTCAGTGGACTCTGCCCAGCCATAGTCCAAGTCCGACCGGATCTGAGCGACTTTATCTTTATATAATGTGCTGAGTTCTATTTCTAGAAGAGGTAATTGAGGAATGCACAACCATTCAAGGATTTGATCCTAGGCATAAGAAAATATAGCCTATTAAAAACAGGAACTAAATTTGAATTATGTCTGGAAGAGAAAAAACTGCTGATTGCACCATTATTATAGAATGTGAGGTGTCCAGTCCCTTAATCTAATGTGTGTGGCAATCATACAGAGGAAACATTTATTAAACATATTTTTACACTGCCACAATAAAAAATGACTTTCAGTGACTCACATAAAACAATACAATATAAAGCAGGTTGATAGTGACCTCACAATGGGAGTCAGACAGTGTCACTTGTTTCAGAATTGTTAAAGCTTGACCAGAGCAGAGTTAATTGTCACAAGGACAGCTGCTGTGTAACACCACAGAAATGAAGATTGGGAAAAGGCAGAAGGAATTAAGGAGGGAAAACGATCCATATATGCGCCATATGGTCAGTACTAGTTGACACAGCATCAAGAAAAGGATGTTTCTAGTGCAATCGAATATAAAAATTTGTTTTTTATTGTATTTTTCAATTAGGATTCAGCAGGATTAAGAGGTTTTCCATAAAACATATAATTAGTAAAACCGGCTAATTTTTTTTTTGAATGAGACATCTGTAATGTGATAAAGAATATAGTTTAAAGTCATCAGGATGTCAAAGCAGGTTAGACCGAAAAAAAGTAAAGATTTGTGTGAGGAAGATGTTTTCACACACACACACACATACACACAAAACCATGATTATTTGATCCACAAGAATAGGTACTAACTTTGTTTCAGGGGTTTTTATTAGAGAATCTGAAAGTTGTATCTCAGAACAATTACATAATTATCTCCATATGCCATTTTTAGGAATATTTTGAATCAGTTTGTACACGCATATACAACAACATGATCAGTACTGAGTATTATTGAAATCAGTTATCTGATTTTGTTCTAAACTACCCGTTTCCCATAGTCCTGCTTATGTTGGTAACATGGAGACTTCCAAGCAGAAGATTGACGTGCACTGTTCTGCATTGTAACTACAATGGGCTTTGAGAACGTGCACATTAATACTGTAGCAAATTATTTGGATATCTAACAGACATAAAAAGGATCATTCCCTCATATGAAAGTCTGAAAATCTGCATAAATATAGTGTGTAAAATTAAATTAACACAATTTTTTTTCAACTCGACTTGTAAGAATGCCCACATAATTCATATACACAAATATATATATATATATATTATTTATACTGATATTTTGTTAGTCAAATATTCTGTTTTGTACATTGATTCTGTATTTATTTACCAGTAGGAGAATGACTGTGTGGCCATACAATATTCACTGGTCAGAACTGGTGTTTGTTACCACATGCAAGCAGAGGTTTTGTTTACTACTGTCAATGTTGCTACAGGAATGTGAATTTTCCACAAGATTGTGACTGAATCCGTATAAATATTTTACATTATCACAGTTAGAATACCCTCCTCCCAAAATATATTTAAATTTTAGAACACAAAAACAGTAGTATTTGGGACTGGTGACAAGTTAATTGAAATGCAGCCTTTAGGTAGTCTATAAACTCTGGTTAAGAGTGCCTAAAATACAATTCCTTCATTATTATTATTTTAACTACAGCATCATAGATCAATATGGCACAGGAACAGTCTTTTGCTACCTTGCAATCCTTTCAACAGGATTTTACAAAAAAATACCGCTTCTAATTCAGACGTATCCAGCCCAGCATGGCACTTGCTGATGATGAAATTCTGAACACAGAAATAACCCGCACAGCTTTAATAGTGAACGTTTATCTATTCTACAAAGTTTATAGATGGGAGTTCCCCAATATCGTATACTGATATAAGTTATACCCTCTACGGGGCCTGTTTCTATGCAGCCAAAATGGCATTATACATTGTCAAGGTTTATAGAGTATAAAATATTTTTAGAGGGAAAAAAACCCCACAGATACAGACAAAGGGATTGGATATCCTCTAAAACAGCTCTATTAGGACTGGGCATATCAAATGTCCATAGAACGCAGACCCATCATTGGAAGGAAAACATGAAGAACTAGAGGACAGAGGAGGAACAAAATGGAGAAACAAACATCTGGAGAAGGTGAACTCCCCATGGCAACACCTTCATTTGGTAACACCTTAGTCCAAGCTGTCCTCAGGGCAAAATCAAAATTTCACAGAAAGATAGCCACTGACGCTATGTATTACAAGGTAGGGTTCTTTTGGAGGGGAGGGGAAATCTTATGAAATATTCTTCAGAGGTTCTTGTTTCAGGAGGCAGATTAATTCTGGGAACTTACAGTAGAGTTGCCGGTCTTTCCAAAGTCAAGGAAGCCCAGGCAAAAAGTAATATAAAATACAAAGGCAAGTCAAACAAGACTAAACATTTCAAGAACAGAAACAAGTGTTGCGTTTATAATTCAGATAAAGACAACCATCCTATTAAGGGTGGTGCTGTTGGACTTTAAAATCATTTGCTTTCTTCTGAAAAGGAGAGTCTCATTTGGGAAAATAAAGTACAGTATTCCCCCCTCCCTCCACCCCTGCCCCCAAAATCCAAGCTCTTCAGCGGAGTTTTGCTACCTGACACTAAGCAGAAGAGATCCCCATCTTCCAATCTTCAGTGAATTATCATTGCAAAAATCAAAAACAAATCAGATGGCCTCATATTTCAGTTTGTGCACTGGAGCTTTATACCACTGTTGCAGGCCTGCGGTCCATCTCTGCCTCTAGCTTCACCATCTGCTGCATCTCCTTGGCCTGCAAAGCAGGAGAATTGGGCTGTTAGCATGACTGAGTGCGGGAGGAATGAGACAATACATCTGAATCGACTGTAGGTTCTTGGAGCTGTACTTCTGTGTTATGGAGGGAGGGGTTGTGGCCAAAAGGACCAACGTTCAGAATCATCCCACAAATCAAAGGAGAAACATAAGGAAGCCATACAGTATTCTGTGGTGCTTCCTGCAGCTTCAGAATGGGCAAAGAGATAATGAATAAATCAAGTCTAAAGTATTTATTTATACTAGGCAAATATAACCCTTCACTGAGCAAATACAAATCTAAGCATTTAGGGCAGATGCTATTAATATGGTTCTTTTTAGAGAGCATCCCCTTATATTTTTATGGCAAATGAATCCCGTTTCAAATCAAAATATAATCGAAAAAGCTCAAATCTGGAGCACAATGCACTGACAAAAACCTCCAGCCTCCTTTGAAATACTGACCAATATGGTATAATTCAACAATTGAATCTTTCCAAATGAATTCAGAGATCCTCCAGCTAAAAGCCATTCAATGACCAAATAAACCAGGCCTTCAGAACTGCTTGAAGATGGAGTTACTTGTGGGCATGATTTTTCACCACATTATATACAATAGAGATGGAAAGGACACACAATAGTTTAGCATGCGAAGGTATTATTTAATTGCGGTCCACATTAAAACTAACACATTAGGCAGGATCCAAGCATCATTTCTTTGCAGCGGGCAGCCCAATTATGACATTGTCAGATACACTTTACAGCAGGGATGTCAAACTCGTGGCCCGCGGCCCAGATGCGCCACGTGCTGGCCACGCCCACCCCCCCATTTTAGCGAAGTGGGGGAAAGTTGTGATATGTCACATGACAATGTGACGCCGCAAGTTTGACACCCCTGTTTTACAGGCTCTGGTGGTCCACAGTTTCATGACATCATCACGAGAAGACACATTAACTTGTGGACCCGACTGGCCACATGCCCACTGCCTTTGTCAAGGTGGCACAAGTAAACAAGCAGTGAAAGTGTCCCACCCTTGGCAGAATAATCCATGCATTTCTCCTAGGTTCACCTATCTGGATACAGGTAGTCCTCAGTTACTTACAACAGTTCAGTTAGTGACCATTCAAAGTTACAATGGCACTGAAAAAAATGTGACTTATGATGGTTTTTCATAGTTACTTTTGCAGTATCCCCATGATCTTGAGATCAAAATTCAGATGTTAGGCAACTGGTTCATAGCCATTGCTGTGTCCCAGGATCACATGATCACCTTTTGGAAAGTCAATAGGGAAACCAGATTCACTTAACAACCAGGCTACTAACTTATTAACTGCGGTGATTCACTTAACAACTGTGGCAAGAAAAGTTGTAAAATGGGACAAAACTCATTTAACGAGCATCTCACTTAACAACAGAAATTTTGGGCTCAAATGTGGCCGTAACTCGAGGACTACCTGGTAACACTTCTCTATCAGAAACATTATTTTTGAGATGGAATGTAAGACTCTTATACCTACCAACACACTTTGGAATTGTCTGGTGCTACAGTCTATTTCAAGTATCACAAAGATCTATTTTTTTAGTTGGAAAGAATGTGTTAACAGTTTAGTCTACTAACTTCATTTCTGGAAAAGCACAAACCAGACAGAGTGCTAGGTTATGCTGTCTTATTTCACAAATTTCCCTGTTTATTGTATTAATAATGTTAATAATAACCTTAATAAAATTAATAATGCTGATGTTTCCTGACGGCCTCGAAACTATTTCAGTCACATGATGTATCTGGCAGCATTTTTTTTCATGAATAATTGACCCCGCCTGAGCATTGTATCTATATTACAACGATTTTCACTTTGTCTGGTTTATCTGTTCATTCCTATTGTCTAAACTAGACTGATCTGATTTGAAAAACAGGGGCTCCTCCTATACTTCTTGGAGCCCTATTGTAAGACAGGTTGCACAGTGTTTTAAACAAGGGTTCCAAAAAAAGGGATAATTGCTTCTTATATAAATCATTTATAATTTGATCACATGCTTCAAATACAATAAAAATATGCTGAAAATAATGACAACAAAGCCAGAGAAATCTCCATGGGGCAAGTGTTTTGTACTAGTATTACAACATTCAGTAGTGCTGGGCATACAAAATGGAAATTAATAATTTATTTTTGGCCCTTTCAAGTTAGTATTGATTCCTGGCAACAGACTGTACACGTTCCTATAGCTTCCTTGGCAAAGTTTTTTTCAGAAGTGGTTTGCCCTTGTCTCCTTCCTAGGGCTGAGAGAGAGAGAGAAAGAAAGACTGACTGGCCGAAGGTTAACCAGCTGGCTTTTTGTTAAGATGGGAGTAAAATTCATGGGTCTCCCAATTTGTAGCCTGGGACTGCTGCACCGAACTGACACTACAATGTTCTATCTATGAGTTTGAATGAGTTTCAGGCTTCAAAAAGTAGCCCTGTCTGCCAGGTCTAAATCAGAAGCTGCCCATTTTGGCCTAGACTCATGTCAAATGTGAAATATGGAAAACTGAAATTGTTGATGAAACTGGATGACATTTGCAAGCAAAAATGTCAACACATTTTTCCCAAAATGTGATGATCGATTAGTCTCTGAAAAACTTGTTCCTGCAGCTAGGCGGTCTTCATCCCCCAAAATAATATTTAATTTGTTTTTCAACAAAAAGTGAGAATTCCTTAATTTGAATGAAAGGACCCAGTCCAATTTTATGCAGAATTTGACCAATTACAATGCACACACTTTGTTATTCAGTATAAGCAGCTATCACTTATGTATGATGCCTATGTTTAGATGATTCATAATTGTGGGCAAAACTGTTAAGAAACTAGCTGTCTGTGAAATTTAAAGCCTACAAATACAATTCCAGCTTTTGGGGACCTCTAGAAATGTGTACATGGGGCAATATGATGTATGCCAATATAATTCCTGGAAAGGGGGAACCTTCTCAAGTATCAAATTGATTCTAAATCAAGCCAATATAGACCAGTCATCAAATGATATCTATAAAGTAGTAGTAGCTTGCTCAGGGTACATAAATCCTACCTTGAATTTGAGGGACAGCATGGCAGGATTTCAAAAGCTGTTTGTACAAAAATAATAACATCAAAGTTCAGCAACACAATGAAGCAAATAAAATGAATGAAGAATGAGATGACAACAACATATAAATGCAAGAAAAATGATCATTCTGTTCTAGTGTAGTCTGCATCTGGCTTTCTCTACTTTCACCTTATTTTCAAAATGAAAGAAAGAGAAATGCATCGAATCTTTAAAGGGCATGCCTATATTCAAGGTACAGATTTCTAGTGCAGTTTTCTAACTTTTGTTTGAGCTTGATAAAGTTGAGTTAAATGAGAGGGAAAAAATTAATCAAACCAGTAAATAGTTTTTGAGTAGGTCAGTAATGAAGGAAATGATATGGAAATAATTTTCAGAAGTATAGCAGAAATGATAAAGTTATGAAAAGCAGTTAATGCATCATACCCATCTACATAGCTATACAGTGGTACCTCGATACTCAATGTTAATGGGTTCCAGGACATGCGATTAATACCAAAAGCAATGAGTACCAAACAATTTTTTTCCAAAAGAGATAATGTAGTGAGTCACAAGGTAGCTGACACTGAGAAGTTCTAGCTTGTGTGTTGAGTACCAAACAAACAATGAGTACCGGGACAAAATTTTCATGTCAAAATGTGTTGAGTACCAAATTCAGTGAGTTTCAAAGTAGTTGAGTACCGAGGTACCACTGTATCATCTTTGAGCCACAGTTAATTCCTACAGATACCTGGACACATCTACACAGTTATGAAGTTTTCTAGGCAACATTTTTGGAAATGATTTTTCATTTCCTTCTTCCTAAAACTGAGAGAGAGTGATTGGCCTAAGGCAGCAGTCCGCAACCTTTGTGGCTTGGCAGCCTGGCTGAGGGAGGGGGGGAAGGGGAACTGGGCCTTGTGAGCGGTCGGTCAGGTGCACACACATGCACGTGCAGCTCGACTTGCGCCAGTTGAGCTGCATGTGCCATGCAAGTGCACTGGCCTGCCGGTTGTGTGAGTTGAGCTGCGCGCGTATGCGCACCAGCCCGCTGTTCATGCAGCCCAGTTGCAAATAGGCCATGGGCCAGTAGTGGGGCCATGGCCCACAGATTGGGGACTGCTGGCCTAAGGTCACACTGATGTTTTTGTGCCTGAGCTGGGACTAGAATTCAAGTTTCCCTGCTGCTCATCCAGCCCCATAACATTATACCAAATGAGCACATGCTCATTCACTCTGCCCTTCTACATGTAATAGAATATGACAGAAAATACGATCGTTGCTCAATAAATAACTTACATGGAACCTAGAGTAATTTCTAAAGATTCTAATTTTAGACAAACCTATAATGTTTTTATGTCCTTACTTAAGGCTGATTTGTTCACACCATACTGAATTCAACAAAAAGAGGATAAATCTGATCTTTATCTGTCCTTGTTCACTTAGCATGGGTTTCAGAATAACTGAACTGAAAAACACGTTTTTTTCCCTGTAACAACATTTACCAGTAACTACATTTAAATTTCCTTACGATAGTTTTTAAACAAAATAGGCCATCAGCTATGTCCCAGATGATCCAGACTAAAATTCTGATCATCCCTTGCCATTGTCCATATTAACTGGTACTCTGAAATCCATAAGCAGCAGGCTTCTTCTCCATAGTAGCAATAGTAGAAGCAGCAGTGAAGATGCTTGTAGATTGGCTTTGCTTCCACTGAGGGAGTATCGCATGTGTCAGAGTGGATATTGAAAGAGTTTGTGGTGAAATGACTTCAGTTCCGTCTAAATGTCTGCTTTGCATAAGATCAGCTTCCAGTAATACAGCATGTCTCTTAGTTTCCCCATTTCAGCAAGCAGCTACTGGGGTCCTTTCATTACCTCTCAAAATGCCATTGGGACACAAAATGACATCCTAACAGGCACAGCTCAAAACTTCTCTTTTAGGCTACAGCTAAAACAATGCTTTGGAGCCAAACTTAAACATGCCTACTTGGATTCTGTAGACTTGTATTCTTAGTGCTGGTTCATATACTGGCACGGTGTATAGATTATAAATGATGCACAGGGCATTTGCCAGGCTCGGTCTGATACTTATATGAAACAAATAAGTCATAAGTTCCTTGCCTCAAATAAATCAATAACCAGATAACAGGTCACAGGACCCAGATTCCCTTTCCTTTTACAGCCAGGTGTTTGTTACCTGCTCATTTTGTTTCTCCAAAATTTCTAGATGCTCAAGCTGGACTTTCTTCAACTGATCCATTTCCTTTGATTGCTTCATTGCCAACTGTAAGCAAAACCAGAAAGGGGGGAAATGAAATAACCACATTCTTTTGGGTTACATGGGTTTTTCAAAGTCATTCTCCCCAAAATATTGCTTTCTGAATGAACTCTTGCCATATGGAACACAGCAAGGGGACATAATGCAAAATAAAAAATGGAAAGTAAGGAACTTCCCGTGGTCTCCTTCGTGTGATATGAGCATTGTACAATTAAATGAAACTGATCTTTAGCTTGAGGAAATACATTAAGAGATGACTTCCTCATTTAGATATCCTATGCTTTTAGGTGCTGTATATATAAAATTACTATTTTTTTTAAAATTACATTTATATGCCGCCCTTCTCCGAAGACTCAGGGCGGCCTACAATTTTGGAGATACAACCCAATGTGCTCAGCAATAGCCTTCCTTCCATTGTATATGCCTGCTTATTACTAAGCGGCATTTTTACAAAGTCAGCTTATTGCCCCCAACCACCTTGGGTCCTCAATTTACCTACCCCGAGAGGATGGAAGGCTGAGTCAACCTTGAGCCTGGTGGGATTCGAGCCTACAGCAGTTGCAGGCAGCTGGAACTTAAGTGCAGGCAATTAACAGCCTGAGCCACCAAGGCCCTTCGAGCACTATTGTGCTAGATTGAATATTCTCAATAAAATTTGAGTAAGACATCTACATAGGGTGAGTATATTAGCATCCATTCAATTCCACAGACCGTCTTAATTCTTTGCACTGATAGAATGATCCAAAGGAAAAACCCAATTCTTATAAGGACTTCAATGTTGCTCCAGGACTGTGTTTCTTTGAAAACAACATCAGGGCAGGGTGCAATGTAGCTGAACTGTCTATCCCACTGGGCTTATGTTGCTTTCTGACAAGGGCAATAAAAGGACTCAGTCATAGGCTACAAATGTCGCACATATCAAACATAGAAAACACAATGCCAGGGAAAACACATAACAAGTAGATGATCAACTCATTTGTTTGTGTCCTCACAATACCCTAAATCATAAACCAAGCAAACAGGTTGAATTAATACACCGCACTAGGTTATCTTTCAGCATAATTAACTTCCAGAAGCTAAACTGGGAGAATAATAAGAAAATCATATCTAAACATGGGGAGAAGGATTTTGAATTTCCATAGTTTTCTTTTTGTATCAATAAATTTCTTGATAAAAGCATAATAAACTGACCACTTGATTGACAAATACAAACAGTGTAACTAGATTCATCATTTTACTTATTGCATAAGGAGGGGTGTTATCTAGATAAACTATCCTCTTCCACCTTCTAAAATATTTGTGAAACGAAAAAGAGCAATAGTCAAAGAAACTCTCATACTGAATTTGGTGTCTTCAGCTTTTAATCTGTTAAGAAGTTCAAGTTTCATTAGGAAAATGTTTAGCGTATGCCCCAAAACAGGATGCATATAGATGAGATTGCTGGGGATGGATTCAAACCAATTCTGCTATTCCACATGCAATTGTCTACAACAGAGATCATTTGTTTCAGCCTTCCTTCTGAGACATTCCTATTCAGATACTTTCAATTACAGTGTTCTCAGGGAAATCAACAGCAACAAAGGGTGAGGGAGTAGTCAGTTCTGTTCATCTTCTTGATACAAATTTAACCAATGTCCTTTTTCTGAACATATCCATGAATCAAAATTCAAGTTGACGCCTATTATATTTCTGACTTTCACAATGTGAAATTTCTTTACAATTACCTAATGAAGAGTATAAAATATAGAACACATATATTATATTCAGGGAGGGATTTTGTAAATTAGGAAAGTACTTAGAGAAAGACAGATACTGATAAAATGTGCATGAATATCCAGCAGAAAGAGACGCAGTGGCTCAGTGGCTAAGACGCTGAGCTTGTCGATCAGAAAGGTTGACAGTTCGGTGGTTCGAATCCCTAGCACCACGTAACGGAGTGAGCTCCGTTACTTGTCCCAGCTTCTGCCAACCTAGCAGTTCGAAAGCATGTAAAAATGCAAGTAGAAAAATAGGGACCACTTTGGTGGGAGGGTAACAGCATTCCATGCGCCTTCGGGATTTAGTCATGCTGGCCACATGACCACAGAGACGTCTTAGGACAGCGCTGGCTCTTTGGCTTTGTAACGGAGATGAGCACCGCCCCCTAGAGCCGGAAATGACTAGCATGTAAGTGCGAGAGGAACCTTTACCTTTACTTTATCCAGCAGAACCAAGGCAGAAAAAAATGGACAGATTATCTGCCTTCAGACTTCAGTTAGTCACAGATAACCTTTTCTGTCCTAGTCTGGACCCAAAGCCCTCAAATATTCCTTTTTTCAAGTCACAACTTCTAAAAATACTTTATGGTATTTATTTCATGAGCAGTTCCTATTTCCACAATGCCTTCTATCTTTCAATCTACTCAGTTTCATCAGGTCTTGGAAAACAGCTCACCAATTTAAAAAAAGTTTATGATATTTCAGATGATTAACTACTCACCCGTTTTCTTTCTTCCAGAAACTTCTTTGTGTTACTGCTATTCAGCTCCCTCACACGCCTATGAACGATATATTTACTACTGTAGTGTCTAGTTGTATTACACATCAATGTCACTGAGAAAAATGCTAAGAGCCCTCCTTCTCCTGAACTGCTGTTACAGACTAGTATAAAATGCATCAATTTACACTTTAAGTTAAGGTGACCGATAGCAAAAATATACGTACTATTAACAGATAACTATAATGCTTTCTAACTCTAAGATCTAACAATAATTATGTATTTATTAGTATTACAACTATAAATACCAGCTATGGCAATATAGTACAGAAAATAGAACAATAGTATAAAATAAGTGAAATAAAACAAATAGCCAAAAAATAACAGACCAAACTATCTGGGCTACAAAGGGGAATAAACCAATAATTTATATCATTAGTATTAAACTGTACATTTGGTTTCTTCAGTTAAATCTGAAATTAATCGTGTAGAAGAGAGGAAAAAACACCCAACAGACCTAAATAGCAAGCAACAAAATGAAGAAGAATCAAGGCTGAAATACAGACACCGCTGGGCAAGTTAAATCTAAGCATACAAGTCAACCTTTATTCCTGACAGCCCCAGTTTCAGAGACAAATGTTGTCACCTATGTACGTATTATCTGGGTTTAAAGCCGATAAAAGGAAGTTGACACAAAAGATATGGAAAAATGTTATGAATAAAGTTTGGGTATTCTTGTAGAAAGAACATGTGCCAATAGCTCAAAAGATCCAGAAAAATATGGATATAGATATTATTGTATTATTATTACATTATTGCAGAAGGTATGACATTTAAATGGACCAAAAGAAGGGACACTGGTTATTAAAAAGATTTTTTTTTTAAAAAAAAGTTGGATTTCCAATTGAACAACAATAGTGATTCTGCTATTCTGCTATGCTGTATGTAAAATTAGGCAAACTTTAACTGCCCACCATTAACCCACCACCAATCGCAATGTATTATTAAATCTATCTTTTATTTTTATTTTTTACTATTATTATTGTTTTAATAGTTCTATTTGCTGGTCTGGGGCTGTAATAAAGAATAAAGTGAGTGAGTGATTCTGCTAAAGCCTTTTTGTTTATTAATACCCCACAGCATTTTTTTAATGGTTCTTTGCTTTTGCATCTCCATGGAATGCCATAAGAGATGTAGAAAATCCCAATTTGTATTCCAGTGAAGTGTTGGAGTAATATTGCTTATGCAAAATTTAGGAGGCTAAACCTTCATTACACAAGTATGCTTTGCAAAATCCGAGTTTCTAAAGAAAGGGGGGAGGGGATCAGCAGCTTATGCTGAAAGATTCTGATAATCGTAGAAATGGCTCATTTCTCCAGTACCTAAACTCAGAGCACAAAATATTTATCTGTGAATCTGCCTAGCAACCAGTCATTGTATAAAATTGAGTGAGGCTTTGGGTAGATCTAGTTGAAGGGGTTCAAATGAGAAAGTGTATGCGTTAATGGGCAAATGGAGCTAGCTACACTTAAGGAAATCAGTAAAGCACTGTTGATTTAACTCTGGTACTGTATCTTTATTTAAAAACTTTTAGTTTATCTTTAAGAACCCATGTATCTGTTCATAGGGTGAATGCATGCCTCCTCCTGTACTTTCTGCCTGTATGTAGTGCTAGGAATGACTGTTCTTCCTTTTCCAGCTGCACTATATCAAGGGCAATGAGAAATCCAGTGATCCCTTAAAACTGGAAAGTAAAAGGGAGAGGCCAGGACCTTCATTTTCACACAGGTCTATGTGTCAGTATGTAAATGGGGCAAATAAAAATCCAAGTCTCTTGTAACAATGGCCTGTCTAAGGTTAGCCCATAGCTCTTTATTATTAGCATTCAGCAAGAGCTTTGTATGAACTTGTCCATTATAATAAACTTTTCTGAAATAATAAATCAGGGGATAGAAATGAAAATTTTGTGCCATGAAGGATTTGAATTGAATTACTAAGGAAGCTTTGGTTAGAACAGAATACAGTCCAAATCATACTATGACTAAGACAATGGTGCATGGACTTTAATGTCTTAGTAACATATTTCTGAATGCATGTAACTGAATCTTGAAAAGTGGACAGTTACAAGATCTGGGAAAAGAAACAAGAGGGAAGCAAGGAAATGCTAATATCCGACTAGACAATCATCTATCATACATATTAACTGAGATCTTATTTTTCTCAGTTCTAGCCCTTATATAGCCACAATATCATCAATCCCACCAAAAAGGAAGAGAGCACATCCCTTGGAAGTATTCTGATATTTGCAAAAGTACATACACTTTAGAAATACAGGAAGGCTCCTCTCTCCCCAGGACAAAATAGCCCCTAATTCCTTTAGCCAAATATTTATTGGAATGTTACTTGAATATAATGGAATTCACATTACATTTTTGAGTTCCAACTGTATTAAGTAATAATGATTTGTTGGGAAGGTAAATTGCTCTTCTCACATTAAACAAAGTAGCCCATGAATCTTCCTTATGAAAACTTATTCTATAGCCAGCAGCAATGTAATATGTACCTTTCTCTTTCAGCTTTGTTTTTGATAGATTTATCTTGGCTTATGGCTTTACTGTTTTCCATTGAAATTTTTGCTTGGTTGGCACGCATTTCTTTACTTTCTCTAAAAAAAAGAAAAGAAAAAGTATGGCATTTAAATTTCAATTTTAAACATTCTAGACTCAAGATTATAGTCCCTTTGCTTTGATCTGCCAATCATCAAGATTATATAATCAACATCACCAGATTATTCTCAGCACCATCCGAGAAATGGCTGCACTTTTTAAAACAATGGTCAGCTGACATTTTTTTAAATTAGGTGAGCCTGGGTGGTGATGGGAAGTGCTTTTGTCTCCTACACTCTGACACTGAGCTAAATTCAACCATTTCCAAGTGAACAAATAATAGAATAGAGCCTTGGTGGTGCAGGCTGTTAAATGCCTAGCACTTAAGTTCCAGCTGTCTACAATTACTGTAGGCTCGAATCCCACCAGGCTCAAGGTTGACTCAGCCTTCCATCCTCTCGGGGTAGGTAAAGTGAGGACCCAAGATTGTTGGGGGCAATAAGCTGACTTTGTAAAAATGCCGCTTGGGGGGCCCAAAAAGCCCTAGTAATAAGCAGGCATATACAATGGAATGAAGGCTACTGCTGAGCGCATTGGGTTGTGCTCCAAAAAATTGTAAGCCGCCCTGAGTCTTTGGAGAAGGGTGGCATGTAAATATAATTTTTTAAAAAAGAATAACTGTATACACACAAACACACACACATACACACAAACATACATACATACACACACATCATGGCTTCAAAATCTAAGGAACTGGTTTGGAGACAACTCAGCAACACTTTTTCGTGCAGCTGTTGATAAAAATAGGATCCCCAATATGATCGCCAATGTCTGATGATGGACATGGCACAAGAGGAAGAAGAAGATACTGTTATACTGACCTGTCTTGGGAAAGCTTCAGTTGTTGTGTTTGCTGTTCGTGCACATTAATTAACAGCTTTTTCAGTAGTTCACACTGCTGGCTAAGGTGCAGATCCCGCATTTCTTGCTCTTCTGCACTGTGCGTGTTGATCATCTCAGACCACTCTTTGGTGTGCTGTGCCACAATTTCCTTCACCTTTGAGGAAGACAAGTTGGTTCAGTCTTTTCTACTCGTGATTTTTAAAGTGGATAATGCAGGAGGCACTTCCAGATCCATGTTTTATGTAGATCCAGAATCTTGGGATTATACTAAACCCTGTGTTCCCTGGGTTAATTGATAGTTAATGCACTTTTCCCTCTTTGCCCATGTGGTGGGAATCCAGAAACTTTAGTCACTCCTGGCTAATAGACCCCCAATGCCCAGTCAATCCTCGGAAAAAGTGAGTGGCTGCAGCATAAGTAGCTGAAAAAGTAAAACATTCTGTTACAAAACATGTTAACAATCCCTGAACCATAGAAAATATCTCCCCAAACACTGATCGGCTGTAGCATCAACCCACATCCAGGCAATGAGGAAAGGCTACTGACATAAGGAAATCAGTTCCTCGTATAGGAGCTCAAAGGATACCACAAACTCTTGCCCCAGATGCCCTCTCCCCTCACACTAGTACTTTGAAGTTGAGATCTTGTCCCCTACCTATACAAAGGGGAGGCCTACATTCCTGTGTCTCGTGTCTTACCTGAGGTTGTCAATTGTAATTTGTAATTGTCATATTATAGATGGGCAGCTCTACCCTATGCCCACCAGGCAGATAAAGTGGTGCACAACCACTACTTATTGGTTGGATAATTTGGGTACCAACAGCCTCCATCTCCAGCCTTCCTCTCACCCTCCACTGAAAGTCACAAAAAGAGCACCTGTAGTCTATTATCCAGTTCAATGTGATGGAATATAGCATGCAGGTGGATTCCCCAGAGGGAGAAGAGACATTCCAGAGGAGTAAGAGGCAACTCAATACAGATATTAGGCATGAGAGAAAGGGGATGAAGACAGCCCCTCCTTCACAGTTCACAGAGTGTATTGTAGATGGAGACAGTAGAATACTCAGAGTGTTAAGATTTTGTCCATAGATGTGAAACAATAAAGAACTCAGCTGGGAAGAATCACCATGTGTCATTCTTGGTTTTGGGGCTGACATTAAAAATTCTTCCATCTAACATGGCTCGACCGTTATCAGACACTTAGGAATTATTTCAACTGTTTCTATAATCCATCTCATAAACCACCCAAACTCACAACAATGGCAGCACTGAAAACAGATCAACAGAACTCAGCCCCAGGCAATATGTTCCAAAGCCATTACTGACTTGGCTCTCTATTATACTCCCATCAATTCTTCTCCCAGCTTTTCAACAAACCATTTCCCTCTAATGGCAATGGTTGCTGCTGTAGCGAAGCCGCAGTTCGCAGTTCTAATGACAAGAACCAACCATCATCCGCTGGACTCAAAGCTCCTGCCTTCCAGTTTGAGTTTCAGTCTTCACACCACATGGGAAGTCTGACAACCGGAACCCTCCTATGATGTTGCTGGCCTCATTCTGCTCATGAACTTTGGAACAGCCTTCTGCCTCAATTGCCTTTCCTTACTCGTCTTTTTACATGTTCTTAAATGTGAATCCTTACATGCTCTTAAATGTGTATCCTTAACCAATTTGCTATACAATGTACCACCACTCCATGGGTTTTTCCCCCTTTTCCCTTGCTTTTAAAATTTCTTTTATTTTTCCTTCCAGCAATAACTTCTTTTGAATCTTCTGTTGTTTTGCAGAGTTCTTTCTATTGATTTATCTTTTCTCAATTTCAACAACACTTAAACCACTGAGTTCGCCCAGATCTTTTCTAAGCAGTCCCCTCCACCTAATTTTGTTTCTGTTCTTAAACTTAATCATTTTTGTGTGTGTCTCCTCCCTCTCCCCCAAATTAAAAGTCTATCAGATACACAAAAGTATGCATCTGGAAAAATTAGGGGAAACGTTAAAGTAGAGCGTGCCAGGGTGGCCCTTTTAATGGAACATGGAATATTTTAGACCAGTATTTTTTCAAACTAAGAAGTGTGGACTTCAACTCCCAGAATTCCTCAGCCCATCAAGTTTGAAAAGTTCTACATTCTGTGGTGTTGAATTCCAATTTTAAGTAAACAGATCTATGAGCACAAAGAAAATATTTGTTTATAAATGGTGGCACGAATCTATGCTGTCAGATCTAATAGTAAAGATTTCCAGCTGTGTGGGCTAAATATTTTTACTCCCAGTGTAATCTTCAATGAGGGAATAAAATGATCTCTTTACTTGCTGTCTTGACCTCTCTCTCATTGTTTTCCAAAATAGTCTGATGAACCTGCAGTCTTTTCCCCCCCTTATTTCCTGGAGAAGAAAACGTATTTCCAACTTCTAGAAATGACTCTTATTATATGACAGTCAGGTACTGAAATATATTGTTAAACGGGCTACTTTTGCTCTTACCTTTGATTTATGATCAGATGTTAGCAATTGAACTTTACTTTCTGTTTCTTTTTTCATCTCAAGACAATTATTTCCTCTAAACACAAACAAAACAGAAACATTTCAAGGAAGCGTTTCAAATTAAATTTTTCAAACAAACGTTAGAAGATGAACCTTGAAAAATTGTTTAGAAATGCAACTTGGGTCTGCCTCCATTGCTGGATTAAAAAAAAAAAACCACAATTGGACAACCATTTGTCTGTGGTAGTATAAGAACTCTACCTTGGTCAGGGGTTGGTCAGGTCCCTTCCAGCTCTATAATTCTATTCTAGTCAACTCTTTATTTATTCTCTCCCCCCCAGATATTTATTCATCTGCAATATTAAACAATTCTGCATTTAGTCAATCTTGATGAAAAAAGAAAGAAAAAATGCAATCTGCCCAGGACAAATGGCTATTTAGGTCTTTCTCATTTTTTCCTGTTAATCCAATGAATTTTGAAGAGATAGGCTACTCAGCAGGGAATCCCAAAGGTGCTTTTTCCAAAAGACAACTGCGCTTTCAGAACTAAAGAAGCTTCTGGATGAGAAGCGAAATGTTTTCAAGGAAAAAAAAACCCAAGAGTCTATTTGCTTTTTGGAAAAAGCATCTTTGGGACAACCATGACCTGGATGATTCAGAATCTCCATAGATACTCAGCAGGGAGTTTCAGAAATGTTAATAAACGTATGTCCACCTTTCCATTCCAATATATTGATGCAAGTACCATTTGGGAATTAGCTCTGGTTTAGATCAAAGTGGGCATAATGTAGATACTGCTGGACCAGAACTCTTTTTGTCCCTCTCCTTGTGGCCATGGGGGAGTAAGGGGGCTGAAACTCAGAACAATATCTGGAGGGTAACCATCCTATATAACAGATAATCAGAGTTGGAAGGGATCTTGTAGGTCATCTAGTCCAACCCCCCGCCCAAGCGTGAGACCCTACACCATTTCTGACAAATGGCATTATATTTAAATAGGATTGATCATAACAATCCTAGAATGTCCCTAGCATTGCATATATAAGTAGTCCTTGATTTATAACCATTCATTTTGCCCTGGAAAATTGTAACTATTTGAAATTATAATGGCATTGGGGAAAAAGGTAATTTGCAACAGGTCCTCACACTTTAAACTGTCATGGCATTCCACAGTCATACCATCAACATTTAGGCACTTAGCAACTGGTATTATTATTATTATTATTATTATTATTATTATTATTATTAATTAGACTTGTATGCCGCCCTCTCTCCCTAAGGACTCAGGGCAGCTCACAGAATAAAAAATACAATACAATAAATTAATTAAAAAAGGATTAAACAATACAAGCCTAATTTAAGAACAAAACAATTTAAAACTATTAAAATTTTTAAAAACAGAAAACCCCCCCTCTTCTTGGTTCAGTCCAGGCCGGCCTGCTGAAATAGCCAAGTCTTTAAGTCGCGGCGGAAGGAGCGGAGATCCGGAGCCAAACGAAGGTCCACGGGGAGTTGATTCCACAGGGTGGGTGCCCCCACAGAGAAGGCCCTACCCCTGGGTATCCCTGACGGTATCCCTAGGAGGCCCTGTCTGTGGGAGTGTACAGGGTGATCAGAGTGTGATGCCGGCAGAAGACGTTCCCGCAAGTACCCTGGACCCAAGCCATGTAGGACTTTATATGTTGTTACTAAGACCTTGAATCTCACGTATGTATCTCAGGTATGTATTTAGGATAGCTGTAGCATCCCGTGGCCATGTGATCATCATTTGCAACCTTCTCATCCAGCATCTAGCAAACAAAACCAGTGGGGGAAACCAGATCTACTTAACAACTACACGATTCATTTAAAAAATCACAGTGCAGTGATTTTCTTAACAACATAGCAAAAAAGGTTGTAAAATCAGGCAAGAATCACTTACAAACAGCCTCCCTTAGCAACAAAAATGTTGCTCCCCGTTGTGAGTATAAGTTGAGGGTTATCTGTACATGTATTAATAAGCATCCATATTTACTTTAATACATCAGAGTATTTGAAAATATACATCCTGAGCATTCTAACACAATATATTAATCAATCTGACTAATTCTTTCCATAAAGAGAACCACAAATGGAGGCTGTCAGCAAATGGAGGCAACCCAGTCTTGTGCTTTCACTCCATAATGTGTAATTCTGGGATCAGCAGCTTTTTCAGATTTATTGTGAGATAGTCTGTATGGTGAGATATGGTGTGTTGTGGCAGCAATGATGATGACCGTGATGATGATGGATGATCCAAATCTTGAGAGGATGTTGACTATTACAAGATCCTCACCTCGTATCTTATAAAATCCCAAGGAGCAATATTAAAACCACATCTTGATCTTATTGTATTTCATTAATTTAATTTTAAAGCTTCTGGCTACCTACCACAGGCACATTTTATTAGCCCAGTGTTTCATCTACCAGAAAGAATACTGGCAAATCAAATTTTGATGAGAGGAAGCATTCTGTTTATAGTGTCCACACAGAAAAGTGATGATTGTAATAGCAAGCAGATTTTTGTTTTTCAGTTAACATTCGGGTGTTGACCTGATCAGTTAATCTGGTTAGACCAATGAAGCTGACATGAAAAATACACTATGCACTGACAACCACACTTCATACTGAAATTCCATACACCCTCAGAACTATTTCAGGGTCAACATATATACATTCAGAACCAGAAGACACTTGATGAGATGTTGGTTTCCATATGAGGAGGACAGACATATGAGTAAATGTGTACCAGCTTTTTTATTATGCCTAACTTGTGTCTTTTGTTAGCTTTCATGTGATGAGGATCTGAATACTCCATTAAGGTCAGTGTAATGATTTTATAGATTAATTACTAATAACACCCCCTCTCCATTTTTCCCCTTAAAAGAATGTGTCATTTTTAAATCTCTTAATCTGAACCGAATACACAAGCCTTCCTTGGGGATTCTCACACTTAGAATGACATGTCTCAAGGACAAGGGTACTTTGATCTGTCTCTTGGGGTATAAGAATGGAACTAAATTCTTCTTTCCTGCTGTCAAAAAATGTTGCTTTTTAAACAAGGCCATACCCCTTTTTCTTGATCGCCTTCTCAAGGAGTTTCTCATAAGCCAGCTTCTCTTTGTCATACTGGGCTACCATTTTGTCAACCTGTGTGCAGTGTAACTTCTGCATGACACTGTGCTCCTGCAGTGGAGGAAAAAAATGGCATATTAGGCTAGCCTAATAGCAAGCAGCAAAGGATGTAGATAGTTGTATTTTAACAGAAGAGGACAGAAAAAGAAAATCCCCCAAACCATCACTATAGCATCTTTTAAAAGGTTTCAAAAATGGCACAAACATCTATTTATTCTATCAGGCTCCTAAATCAACAAAGTCTCCTGAATGGGACTGTTATCCGAAGCAACTTCTTTCCCCAATTGCCTTGGCACACTTTCCCTTCCTTCTCTTCCTCTGTCTGGGTAGTTGCACCTTTCAGAACTCACAACTGTTGCTAAGTAACCAAGGCTATTGTGTAAATAGTAAATGCAAAGGAGTGTTTTCTTTTTCAACTCCTAAGTTGTTTTTATTGCCTGGGAAATGCAACATCATTCCCATAAAACCTCTTTATACCTTCCTTTGGCATTTCAGAAATTTAAACATTGCTGCAGGGCAATGGTATCTATATGTTGAATTCGGAATGGGCCAACTTACCACAGCCAACTTGTGAGTATGGCCAACTCACCTTGGGACAACTCGCTGTGGGACAATTTAACAATTCAATGTAATTATTTAAAATAAATAAAAAATATTTTAATTTTTGCTGTTCACATTTCATTCTATCCCTTCTTTTGCATCCTTTCTTTAATTATTCTGTTCCTCCATTTTTTTGATATCAGTGTAACTCTTGTCCTGCAGTGGGTTGTCCAGTGGTGAGTTAGCCGTGGCAAGATGTCCCCAAGCGAGTTGGCCATGGTGAGCTGGCCGCGGCCCAACTATTTGTTCCATAATCTTGAATAAACATGCATAGGATGGCACTGAAAAGGGATACTGAAAAGAATCCAACTAGAAGGGAATACATTTTCTATTTTTAAAAAGAATTTGTAAAATGTAGAATGCAAATGTAGAGCCTTGGTGGTGCAGGCTGTTAAATGCCTAGCACTTAAGTTCCAGCTGCCTGCAATTAGTTGCAGGCTCGAATCCCACCAGGCTCAAGGTTGACTCAGCCTTCCATCCTCTCGGGGTAGGTAAATTGAGGACCCAAGATTGTTGGGGGCAATAAGCTGACTTTGTAAAAATGCCGCTTAGTAATAAGCAGGCATATACAATGGAATGAAGGCTATTGCTGAGCGCACTGGGTTGTGCTCCAAAAAATTATAAGCCGCCCTGAGTCTCCGGAGAAGGGCGGCATATAAATATGAATTAAATTTTTTTTTAAATAGGTTCAGACTCCCTAGAAATCCCTTAAGAATCCCTTTTTGTTTGAATTACTAAGACTTACATAATTTTTTTCTACTTTCGGATTTGAAGCACTAGGGATGTGCAAAATAGTCAAAGCTTGTAATGGCCATTTTTACTTCTTCTAGATTGAAACAAATGCTGTATGTAAATTTCACACAGGATACTACACATGTAGCCCAAGCATTGGACAAAATATATTGCTTTCAGTATAGCTTTTAGTGTTCCCAGGGCAGCAGGGACAACGTTGTGCAGAGTGTCCAAAAAGGCTAAGATGTAGAGGAACTGAAATGGAGGGGAGCATCGCAGGATAGGAGAAGTGTGAGGTCCTCACCTAATGACAGTGCAGTCCTGGCATAACAACAGCAACACCAGGATTACCAAAAGTGATGTTGCTACATGGTTTGGATATGTAATGTTTCACCTAATGACTGCTTCATTTAGCAATGAAAATTCTAGTAGCAGTTATGGTCGTTAAGCAAATAGTACTTCTGCTGCTATGCAGTTGGGCTTTCAAGATGCTAATGCAGTAGCCTGGGGAATTTTATAGGCAGAGGAATATATTTACCATGAACAGGGCAAAAAAATAATCCACTGCTACTGTTTATTTATGCAATTCAGTCCTCTAAGTCAGGGGTCGCCAACTTTTTGGACCTCAGGGACCACCAAAGTCATAATTTTAAATCCCAGGGACCACTAACCAGTTCTGTGGGCATGGCTTAATTTGTGGGTGCAGCTAGGTGTGACTGGCTGGGCATGGCTTGTATGTAAAAATTATAAATATTTATATAAATATTGAATTTTTTATAAAAAAGGAGCAACTTTTACCCAAAATCAGGCAAAGCAGGCAGACAGATTGAGTTGCTCACAGAATCATTCAGTGATCTATCTACCTGCCATCGGCTAGCTTAGTCTGTCACATGAAATTTGATTGCCGTGAGTCTGCACTGAATAATAGAAACTTCAGTCCTAAGGGAGGTTCGGCTGTGCTTAAAAGCAGAGCTGAAGATCTAAAGATTAGCTAGAAAGCAAGAAATCCAACCATTTCCTGCTTCCTAGCTAATCTAAATCTCCTGGCACAGCAGAACAGATGATGGTCAGAAAAAGGAAAAATAGCAATTTAGCAGGCAAGTTTGCTGGGTAAGGCGTGAGTGGGAGGGTTCCGCGGGCCATGTGGGCGGCGCAGCTTTGTGTTTCTGAGCAGCTTGGATTAATTGCTTTAGGGGGGTGCTCTGGGGGTGAGATTTCTCTGCGGCCCACCAAAATTTTCTCAAAGCCCACCAGTGGGCCGCGGCCCACCAGTTGGCAACCACTGCCCTAAGTAGTTGTGGCAGCAAATGAGGCTGCTGAAAGTTAAAGATTGCTTTCATTGATCACTATAGGGATTTTAAAATGTTTATAATTTTTTAAAAAAAATAGTTATCTTTACCCAAATAAATGATAGACAGCTCCCAGAATGGACTGTCAGTCCAGCTACTTTGTGTTTCTAAGATGAAAAATAAGGGAAGGCAGGGCAGGTCTCAAATTCCCAACCGCAGAATCCTTAAAACAGGTTGACTTGTTATTCCATTGGAATGCAAAACACTTGAAGCACTTTGAATTTTGTTCTATTGGAATATGGGATACTAACTGAATGTTCACAAGAGGACTTTTTAATGCTGAGTTTGGAACAGAATGGTTTCATTTCTCTAGAAAGCATCCTGAGATTCCTAGGCACATTTTAAAATATCTAATTCTTTTTGAAAAAGGAAGAATAAAATATGTTTATTTTGTGCTAATGGATGCTGAAGGGAATTACATACATATATTGTCAGTACTTGTATTCAAAATGAATTCCTGATTCAGAACTTTTGAAATGTTATGCATGCCTTTTGCATTAGACTACTGTTGGTTGCTCTCAAGTTATGTAATTACAAATCAAATATTTTTGGTTAAATATCTAATCATCACTAGCTTAGCCTAAGGGTCAGAGAAATAGAAGTCATGTACTGCTTCTTAAATTTCTTCTGGAAACAGAGTAATGTTCCATAGAGTGATGCTTTGAAAACAGAACCAATGGCATACATTATTTTAATATATTGCTTTTGCAAAGACTCATACTCTGTTTTAAATTTTAAGTACCCCAGCTCTGAAAAGAGAAAACAAAAAATATCCTACCTTGGCATGCCTCTTCTTCAAAGCAGTCAGCTCTTTTTGCTGTTTTTTCAAATGCTTTATATATGCCTGTTCCACATAAAAAAAAAAGTTTTAGAACACTTAAATCAGAAAGACTTGAAAACAGTTGTCTCGATTTCAAAACTGACTCTGCACAATGTTTTTGACTCTGCACAAAATTTTTGAAAACATAATTTACTTAAGCCACAATGGCTAGGTTTTCAGAAAGTGCTCGATCACATGAGGGTCACTTGGGACAGTGAGATGGGCAGCTTATAAATTAAATGAATAAATGAACAAACCAAGAAACCAAAACCAAGAAACCACATTAGGGCTTTGAATGATGTGCAAATCAAATCAAAACTCATTACAACTTTAACAGGTTTAAAAATCAAGTTGCCATCTTTGAGCAATATGCAGATTTCATATAAATTCCTGTGTGCTCAGACTGAATGATAATGGAAACTGTTCTTTTCCCCTTCCTATTTTACAGTCATTCTAGAATACACTCCATAATGTGGGAGAAAACCAAAGTGTCAGGCACCAGATCCTAACAGCTCTTAACTACTTCCATACAGTTTAAAAGTCTTCCATAGAGTAAAATGAAAAGCTTAATGGATTAAAGGCCAAGAAAAAAATGAAATCTTATTCTTGTTTAATTATTTAATAAGGACATTTGGATTTTCAACCACAAAGATTGTCAGAAAACAAGTCACTCCCAAAAAAGAGACTTCTAAACTGAAGCATAGATTTACCTTCATCTGTTTTAAGTCTTCTATCTTGATTTGAGGAATAAGATCTATACCTTAAAAATGGAGTGGAAAAACATGAGAATGAGCATACTTTCAATATCGTGACTTACTTTAATGTCACTTTACTGAATTATATACACTTGCTGAAAAGATATCCAGATTATTACACAGGAGATTAAATATTTTCCCTTAACGCTTCATAGGTACTCTGACTGCCAATCAGGAGAAACAGGATACAGCAAGAAATCTGAATGCAGTAGTAGTCTTCTAGAAGTTTGCTTACCTTTCTTAATTTCGGCACCAAGTCCTGTATTGGCAATGGGATTTGATCTGACTTCAGAGCTAGTCTGAGGAGTAACATTTGCTTTAGCATTATTGATTTTCCCCTTCTTATCATTCTTCGACATGTCATTTGGAACATCAGCTATGTCACTCTGTAAAAAATAAGGCCTTTTAAAGAGGATACCATGGGCAAATCTGGAAGGACCAGTATGAAAAATCTGCAAGCAGTCAAAGAAACTGAGATCTAAATCAAGTATCTAAGGGCAAGATGCAAGAAGTCTCAGTGTCAATGACTGTCATTGATACATCTTGGCAATCAACATAATAACCAGGCCATCTTTGTACCGTTAAGAGTTGTGCAAGGACAATTAGACAATGTTACCTTATGTGCTTCCTTCTGGTTTGAGCCAACTGTCTACATCGGGGTGTCAAATTCGTGGCCCAAAGGCCAAATGCATCATGCACTGGCCATGGCCACCCTGGTTTAGCGAAGGGAAAAAAAGTTGCGATATGTCACGTGATGATGTGTCGTCATGAGTTTGACACCCCTGGTCTACACCTCCTCCTCACCACACATAAAACCCAAAGGCACAACTGGGAAAAATGTAGAACAGCAACTAGAATCAAAAGAGACTAATCAGAGGAACAACTGGGCAAAATCTCTTACTAATGGTAGTGTATGTGTGTCAGTTCCTAAAGTTCATGGTGTAATATTGTATAAATTAATAGAATTCTCAGAACCTTGAAAGGGGTGCTCATGTTCTTAAAATTAGCACTGCCTATGTAGAAAACACCCCAATTTGTCTTAAAGGAATGCTGAAAAACCAAAAGATTGTGCATGATCCTGATTAAGAATGATTGGAGTGTCTGTCTGTCTGTCTGTCTGTCTGTGTCTGTTTCTGTGTCTCTCCCTGTGCATGTGTGTGTGTGTGTATAGAGGGACTGGAAACCTGAAAAAGACCAGCCAGCAATAACAGAACCATTGCATACTAAAAAAAAAAAGTGAACATTTTCCTTATTAGCATGCTCTCCACTTCTATTCAAAAGCTTATGGACTTAGCATTCAAAGTGTCTGAAATGACTCATATTGCTTAGCACAGAGATAGGCAACTTTTTATATATTTAGTGGCTTAACTACATCTAAGTTAACATTTTGGCAGCCATGGTCATGACAGCAATTCAATGAACTCAGTTTTGGTGAAGGGTTGAATATATTGCTAGTAGTGTGTTAAGCCTCTTAGACAGGCTTAACGTGTTTGCTGTGCTTAATTTCTTCTTGGAAAACATATCGAAATTTGCTGCCAATTTTGGGGGTACAATTTTGTGAGAGACTTTGGGGTCATAAGGGTTTTTCCAGACTGCTTACAGGCAGTGCCCCCCGATGTTTTCTACCCTAAACCCTGGATCGCAAACTTACAATTTCATCTTAAGAGGTCAAAACCTATTTATTTATTTTTATTTAGACCTAGATGCTTCCCGATTCCAACTGACTCAGGTGGTTCACAGTAGAAAAGCAAAACAACAAATATATGTGTAAAACAAAAGGCATAAAACAGCAACAAGGCGACAGATCTGATCATCAGCAATGAAGTATCAGGTACCCAACAAAGGGCTCCAACACCCTAAATGACTGTAGAAGAAGAGATCGGAAATTATTTGGTAGCATTTTTGAAAACTATTTTTATTTTAAGGCACAAGCTTTTGTGCACAGCAGCTCCCAGAGTGGCGCGACTGAAATAGGATTAAATTACAGAGGGATGGAAAGGAGTAGCAAGAAGGAAGACATGGTAATGACGCAGATGAAGGTTCTATGGGGGACAGATTACAAGCGCCTTATCAGTTCACATCTGTAATGTGTAAAAAAAACCACTGTGTTTGTTCTGAACATCTGAAAGCCTGAATTCTATGAAGGTGAACTGTCTCGCATCTGATTGAAGGGCTTGGGGGTAGTGGTGGTAGTTCCCAAATTGCTACATTGAGATATGTCCCACAAAGCTGAAATATTCTGCTATAACCCTGTCCTTGTTCTGAGTCCTGATATTAAATTTGCATCTCTTAATTCTTCTATGCACAGTTGCTCCTCTTTGTCCTATGTAGAATCCAGAGTGGTATTGCCTGGACACAGTGGCATAAACTAGAGGAAGAGCACTAGAAGTTTGTCTTATTTATTTATTTATTGTTTATTAATTCGACTTATATACCGCCCCCTCTCCCAAAGGACTTGGGGCGGCTCACAGATTAAAAGGAAATACAACAATAAATTACCTAAAAACCATATTAAACAAACTAAGCCGAATTAACATTAAAACCCCCAAAATTAAATCAAGAAAACCCAAGGAGTCAGCATAGCCCAGATTGTAAAAACAGCCAGGTTTTTAACTCGTGGCGGAAGGTACAGAGATCAGGAGCAAGCCAGAGCTCCAGTGGAAGGAGATTCCATAAAGTGGGGGCCGCCACAGAATAGGCTCTCCCGAGTCCCTGCCAGCGACATTGAGTCCGGACGGCACCCTGAGGAGGCCCTGTCTATCGCCCGTAGGCGGTTGGTACTGAAACTGGGAGGAGTCGTTCTTGTAAATATCCTGGACCCATGCCATGTAGGACTTTGAATGTTAACACTAAAACCATCTTCAACCATCTCCTTTGAAACTTACCTTCTACACTCCTGATAATATAAATAATGTTTAATTTTGGCCAGGGTGAAGCAACAAAAAAGCCAACCAATGTTCTCTGTCATTCTAATCTTTTAAATGATTCTGCTAAAAGAAGCTCCTAGAAAAAGGAATGCAAATCAACTCAATATCCAAGGTTAATTACTCCTTACCGTTTCAATTCCCATAGCTCTCATCTGGTCTGCTCTTTTCTCCATGACAGATAAAAATTTCTTTGGATCTGACAAGGCATCCACAATATCTAAAAAGGAATTTAAATAAGCAGTCAAGCTATTTTCAACTTTCAGATCCCTTTAAAGCCCGTCACATAACGGCTCTGCTTAATTTTATCATGCATTACTGTCTCCCTAATCGTGAAAAGTGATAAAATGGAAAGTCTCCAGAAATCTAAGAGGTGCAGAAGTGTAACAGGTCCCATCAGCTTAAGTGAAAAATATATGAAAAATCAATGTGCATGTACATGCATGAACACACACAACTCTTTTTTATGCTAAGGAGGCAAGATTTTTTTCTGAGCACTACAATATATACATATGTTTGTGTGTGTGCATGTGAGTGTGTATGTGTGAGAACATACATGTACAGACACCCCCCAAATCTTGCTTTCTTCATATGCGGAAAGGCCAAACATTGTCTTTGCATGATAAAGAAATGCTTGTGCCCACATCACCATATTTATCAGGGAATTAGTTACTTGGCTGGACCTCTCTCTGACATTTCATCTCTACCCTGTTTCCCCGAAAATAAGACCTACCCCGAAAATAAGACCTACCCCAAAAATAAGACCTACCCCAAAAAATAAGACCTACCGAAAATAAGACCTAGTGTGTTTTTGGGAGCCAAAAAAAATAAGACAGTGTCTTATGTTAGAAACCGGTATCGATTTGTTCGTGGTTTTGTACATGAATAAATGTACGTTGTTCTACATGAATATGGTGTTTTTTTTCATTAATATATATATATATATATATATATATATATAAGACCTACCCCGAAAATAAGACCTAGTGTGTTTTGGGAGCCAAAAAAATATAAGACAGTGTCTTATTTTTGGGGAAACACGGTAGTAGCTTTGTAAAATGGTCTCGTTTCCCCAAAAAATAATAGTCACAAAAACTTCACACAAAACCTCTTACTACAAATAATCTTGCAATAATCCCAGAAATAGGCCCAACATTCTACACGCTACTCAAATCTTATTTCAATACACAATCACAATGTTATAGATAGAAAGTAAAACAAAACTACTTGGATTTCATTTGGGGTGGAAGAATACACAATAACTTTAGGCACCATCCCATTGTGGTGTTGTCCAACCAGAACATCTGACCCTCCCCTTTTTCACTTTGCTTGCTAAAATAGCTACCTTGAAGAACAGGACATTGGGCAGACACGAGTGGAGTTTTTTTTTTCTCATTAAGTTCACCATTATTAAGGGACAAGGTCAAATGAGTGCTCCCAAACGTAGCCTTGAAGACTATTATGCTAAGCCTTCTGGATTTTTGAACTTGGAGAAAGAATGAGATAAAAGAATATCTGAGGGTCAGAGAAAGGGATACACCATTCGTTTTCATTTTTCCATGGGGATTAAAAATTCCCCAATAATTTCTCAAGGACAAGATTTCCCTATATTGATGACATTCATGCCATTACTTCAAAACAATAAGCCAGGATATATCTTTCCAATTACATATTGTAACTTTCAAAGGAATGCATTCTTTAGCTTAGCAGCATCATTAATTAATTAATTAATTAATTAATTAATTAAATTTGAATGGCCACACATCTCAAGCAGCAAACAAGCAATACAGGCAAATTTCATTTCCCAGATGCCAAAAAGCTTCTGTAAATGGGAAGCATGCCTCTCACAAAAGGCTCTTATCAGAGATCCTATCTTTCATTTCCAACTTCAATCTGCTAAAAGGCTTAATCTGCACTCATTTCAATGGGACTTGGGAAAAAAAATGTGATAAATTCCCAGGTTCACTGCAAACTTTTCCCATTGTTTTGAGCAGATGTCTAAGAAATATTCAAGACTGTCAAAGGTTAGGTAATTACACTTATAGGGACAAGGGTTACAGTAGTTGCAGGAAAGATATAAAGCAGATGGAACTACATCGTATGTTAGGCTGAACTAAGATACTCTGCTGGAACGTTGGGAGGATACCAGAGTGTGTGTGTGTGTGTGAGTATGAATTTTTAAAGCATGTTAAGCCTATTTTAATACTTGCATGAAGTTTCTGTAAACTTCCCACCTCACATGTTATTACATGCATTATTCATTTTTGCTAGCCTGGCTCAAAAGTACAAAAAGTAGGCTGAGGATTGATAGGGCCTCATTTCTGAATTGTGCTCCAAATAAAATATCCAAATAAAATATCCAAAATCCTTCCCAATTAATTCGCTCCAAATAAAATATATGATTGAAGCATTTACCTCCAAAACCATCAGGCACGTAAGTTTTAAGTACAATATTGCAGAAAACCGTTGGCAGAGACAGTGGCTTGTTGCCTTCATTTCGAAGGGAAATGTGTCGATAGCCTGCCTGTAGCCCATCCAGTGGCAATATCCTTTGACCAATCAACTTATTGTTGTCATCATAAACTGCTATCCTCAAGACTGCAAGATCTGGTAGAATCACCTAAGAAACCCCAGAATAAAGGTGGTTATTATTCAGACTCACCAGACAACACATTCCTGCCTTGTAAATCGTTGAAGAAATCCAGCAACCCCATCTGGAAGCAGGTTTCAACAGATTGCCCCAAACAGATGTTTGATTACATATTTACAATAGTATTAGGCTTTCTTGAATGACGTCTTGGCTGGCCCTATGTGTTAATGTTGCACAGAATACATTAGTAGTGGATATTGATTTATATCTCTAAAAATAAGCCAATCAACGTTATTTAATTCTGTTAGTTTGCTTTTCTTTCAAAAAATGAAAACTCCAGAAATTTGGAAGAATAAAAATGAATAGCATGTGATCAGAATAAATGAATCTTCAAAGGATGGAGGTTACTTTGGTCTACTAAGTACTCAGTACTACTTTGGTAGCACAGGGTTGCTTTCTGCAAAGAGGTTCCCATTCCAAAATATCTATGTTTTATTAGCTATGCAATTCATCTGTGTCACACACAGAAATATAATCTTTGATGGACGAAAACAAAATTTTCTTTCTTATCACCTAATACTACTCAAGGAGGGCACTGTGAAGTCTAAGTGCCTTGCTCTTGCTAAATGCTGAAGCATTAATAATGGCAGGGCAAACTACTGCACATGAACAGGGAGCAAATTACACACTCACTAGCAATGATGAAGTTACCTAGTCAGGTAATAAAAAGTCTGCATGCAAACACTCAAGCTGAGGAAGTTCCAAGGTCCCAATGAGTGATAATGTTTCTAACTATCAAATATTGCTCACATGAAGAATTGGACTTTATTTATTTATCAAATTTAGCTACCCACTCTCAGGGAGACTCAGGCTTACCATGAGATTGGGAGGAAAACAGTGTATAAAGCTCCTCATAGTACTATACTAAAGGCTAGTATTTTTTAATCAGGATGTAATTTACAATCCTACTTTCCTCCCCAAATGTTCTAAACTCTCTAATCCAAAAAAAAAGATTAAGATAAACAAGGTTTATAAAGATAAGTGATCCCTGACTTTTGTTTCCAAATAAGGGGGAAACTTTAAGAGGAATTTCCTTTTAAATATCTCTCTATCACCACATTGTGGTGCTCATCTGCATGTGATTTGATAAAAGGTAGCATGCAGTTTTACAGCATTTATTCAAGTTGCACCTATGCTGATTGTACATGGATATAGGTCTTTTCTATTTCTCAAATTGCAGAGGATAATGCAAACAAGTTAAGTTTCTTTTGTCCCATGGATTCTACTAACAGAACCATTGCTTATTTGCCGAACAAATTATGAGAAATAAAAACAGACCATTGCTTAATGCATTGTAACACCAAGATTCCATCCATGGAGCACAAGAAAACCATTTATTTCCTAGCTAATGCAAATAATTAGTGCTGGCATTGTGTCATTGCCTGGGTCCCTTCTGGCATCATTCCATAACAAGAATGAGACATCTTTTAGTTAGAGCAAATGCAAAATTGTCTGAATGAGGAAAAATTGGCAGTAAACTCTGCCAAGGCTGTATGGGATAATAATCTCACGTTACAGGTGAAACACCTTAAAGGATTAAAAAGATTTCTAAAGATATGTATATAAAATGTTATATTAAAATATTCCCTATCATAAGGCTCTTTAAAACATATTTCATTAGAAGCTGCTATTTTCTATACTTTAAGTTATTCACCTTTTATTTTTTGATATATACATTTCCAGAATATAAGCAATCCCTTCTAGCTGCCTGTTAAAGGAAAGATTCAATGGTATTTAGGTAGCCTTGTCTAGTTTTTGAGTTCTGCAATTACAAAGGGCCCCAGATGATTATGTTATTATTTGGCAATTAATAGGAAATATACCAACTAGCATGCATAGTTAAGTATAGCTCAAGACTGACCCAACAATTTCACAATTGAGTAATAGCTCACAGAAGAATAATGACACAGAATATGTATTACAACAGCAGTTTTATTTTTGTAAGAAACAGGTGGACAATAAAACACAATTCACACATTATAGGTAGTCCTGGACTTACAATCACAATTGAGCCCAAAATCTATGTTGCTAAGTGAGACAGTTGCGAAGTGAATTTTGTCCCATTTTACGACCTTCCTTGCCACAGTTGTTAAGTGAATCACTGCAGCTGTTAAGTTAATAACATAGTTGATAAGTGAGTCTGACTTCTCCACTGACTTTGACTGTCAGAAGTAGTGGCGGATTAAGGCTCACTAAGCACTGACAAAATTTGGTGCCCCCCTCCTTTGTGCATACTGTACAAACAGGGATGCTGCAACAGTTGTAAGTGTGAAAAATGGTCATAAATCACCTTTTTCAGGGATGCTGTAACTTTGAACAGTCACTAAATGAACCGTTGTAACTCCAGGACTACCTGAACCTACTAAATATTTCCATGAGATTCATGCTACTTAAGTAATTAACAAACAATCCTTACTCGTCCCTTATTACACAATTGCCCTAGTATGAAGCCCTGGGGCTGTGCAATTTTTCTGATAAATTTCAAATGTTATTAGGTTATGTATCAGTTGCATAAAACTTGGGTCATGCTACTATGATGCTTTATATTTGGTGTTACCCCCCCAACCATAACTAAAATAGGCATGATACTAGCCAGAAAAGTACATTACAAAGAGAGAAAAAAAACAGGTAATTGTTCTGCATTCTAGACAACAGAACAGGAAAAAATATAGAAGACACTGTCATGACAGCACCATTAACGTACACACTTCTGGATAAACTTCAGTTGACAAAAATAAAAAAAGTAGAATGGTATAGAAAAAAATATAGACACCAGGGATTGCCCTTAAGAGTGAATCTGCATGTGCATTTTGACAAATCTGTATACGTAATTTCAGGGGCTAATAATTATGTATGTGCAAGCAACATGGTGCAGCTTAATCATAGTGCAGCTTAACCGTGTTTTACCGAACTTGCCATTTCCTCAGAAGGAAATGAGATTTGCACGCTTGCATAGAAGGTACACATTTGAAAAGTCCCCTTATTAAAAAAAATCCCTTGCTGGGTTAATAACAAGATTAGACTAGTTATTTTCATTTGCGAGAAGCTCTTCTACAAAAGTTATATCCAATTTTATCACAAAGTGGTACAGAAAGAGTATTCGTGCCTTATAGGAATGAAAATTAAGAGAAGCCCCATTGAATCAGCCCCAAAGTCTCTCTAGTTCAATATTTGGTTTTCTTTACCGACCCGTTGAAATCTATGGGGAAACCAGAAGACTGCAAATGATATTGAAAAGCTTACTGCCTACAACACTACCAATAACATACAGGCCTCATGGTTGCTAGCTGTCAATAGCTTTGTTCTCCATGAATTTTGCTTAACTTCCTTTTAAAGCTGCTCAATTTATTGGCCATCACGACATCTTATGATAACCGATTACAGTTGAATTAAGCATTGTGTGGAAAAGTCTCATGTTCCTTATGAATCTCCTATCATGCATTATCATTAGATGACCCTAATGATAATACTGAGTAAAGGAGAAAACCATCTCTAATCATTTTCTCTGGACCGGGCATAATTCTGCAAATCTGTCGCTTCTGACTTGCCCTATTTCTAACCTTTAAAACCTCCCCAAACCTGTCTTCAGAGGGTTAGAATCTCAATTGTCATTTGGGCAGCTCTTCCAGTTCTTTAATTTTCAGAATGGTGCGTGACTTCCAAATTTGGCTGCAGCACAGATCAGTCCAGGGCAGTAGTGGGATCCTACCTTAGTCGCTACCGGTTTGGTGGGTGATCATGCGTGCGGTGTGCCCCTAACACGCGCGCCCCTAACAAGCCAATCAGCTGAGACGATGAAGAAACAAAAAGCTAGGAGCAACCTTCCCCCCCCTCCCATGCGCTTTTCGGTCTTTTATACTCTCAACTGATTGTTGGAGGCTTTTTTTCCTCCTCTTAACTGATCGGAGGCTGTCTTTTTTTGTTTTTACTACTGGTACAGGGATATAATATTTAATATTTTCAAGTCCTGCCTCCATGATTCCAAACACAGGATTTTTGTCCTTTTCACATAAGCCAAAATGTTCATTGAGCTTCCCACCCTGGCACTTTGTTCCAGTGCAGACTTAAAGCCAAGGGTAAGAATATGCAAGAAAATGTTCCTCTTGAAACACTGCCCCTTGTGACTATGGTGTTTTGTAAAATGGCACAAGTAAACTCACCCCCAGGAGCTTTTTTTTTTTTAAGACTAATTTTCTCCAAATGGTGTCTAGAACGCTTGTGGTGGAAGAGAGAAGAAATATACACGACGCAGACAGGACGAGGGAGCCAGCCTCAGACGCAGAGGCAGCACCCCCTGACTGAATCCATGTAATGACATTGACCTTAGCTTTGGATGCAGGGTCTCACCTGCCCTCTTGGCTGAAGGAACAGTGCAAGATAGCAGCCACTGCCAGGGCAGGGAAGAAGTTGTAATCTCCAAGGAAGGCAGATGTTCCCCAGCCGGAGCTCATTCTGAGCAGACTGCATACCTGGAACACAGGCATAGCCATAGCCACGAACGAGGCTGTTCCTCCAAGAGGGAGGAAGAAGAGGAGGAGGAGGAGGAGGAAGCAAGAAGAGGGAAAAGCCAAACAGAAAAATAAAAATCATGTGATAGCTACAAGAGTTTTCCCTTTAAAAAAAAAATCCAGATTTAGTTAACTCTATATCCCATGACAAAAAGCGCATCATGGTGGATGAAGGGAAAGTGCTAGCAAGGCCTGGTCTCCTAAATCAGCTTTCCCCGCTGGAGTGATGTGCCTGCCATGTCCACGACTGAGATTTTAGCTGAGCATTTGGGGAGTGTTCAACTCAACGCTGTTGAGGGGGCATCAGATTGGTGGATCTTTTCCTAAAGGTTTCTTGTTCAGGAAAAGTGTTGAGGCAAAAGTGTTGTTATTCATAAAACCTCAAAGGCAAATACTGAGGCATCTGACATACGTACCTTTCGGAACACAAAGCATTCTTCGTTGTAAACAGGATTTAAGCCATTGTTCATCACCATCCGTGTTCGGAATTCCTTACGTATCGTATCAGTGGGAAGGCCATACATATCCACCTCTACGTAAGTGCCAATTTTTTTGTCTGATAAAAATTGACCAGATATGACCTTGAAACAGAGGCATAAAAATGTTCAGTCCAATGAGAAATTTAATACATTCAAGTGTACATCAATTTTAGTGTTATTTACGCACACACACACACATACACACACACACACACACACACACACACACACACACACATATATATATCACAAAATCTCCACTGTAAAGCCTACAAATTTGAAATTGTTCCTCTTGGCTTCTAGGTGCTCACTAAGAAAGGATTTTTCGAAATGACCATCAGAGCATTAGTATTTTGTATATTATTATTAACACACTCTGATGCTCTGATGCTCCCCACCTGAAAATAAATCTGTTCCAAATGCAAAACACAAGCAGAGGAGAGGAGTTTCAGTTTCAGTTTCACAGTAGCAATCAGCTTTAGTACAGAACAGTTGAGCTAAGTCACGCCCAACTCCTTGATGTCTCCTTCTTGCTCACACAGAAAATACTGTTTCAGTTTCCAAACAGCTGTCAACTCTCTCACACACTGACAGGACGCTAGCCAGATGAATACCGATGGATGCTGGTAGACAGAAGCAGAATTTTTTTCCCTTATTTTCCTCCCCAAAAACTAAGCCCAGTCACACACACACACCTCATACTTACTTCAATCATTTATGACCTGTAGCCCTTACTTTATATGTTAAAACAGCTGCAGGTGCCTGAAGTAGCATATTTCAAACATTCCCTTTTCTAGGCTGCATAGTCCTAGATGCTTCCTACCTGCACAGAACAAGTTGCTGCAATAACACCATCCACAGGAGTCTCAGAAAAAGGGTCAAATGTCCGATCAGGACGCCGCATGAAATCTGGTTTAAGAAGATAACTTAAAAAAAAAACACACACACACATTTAGATATAACTACTTACGTTCCATTTTAGCCCCTTTTAAATTAAATGCCATTATTGTTATTAGTTGCCTTACAAGTCATGCACAGAAAGCATATAATCAGCTGAAAATAAATAAGCATGGGAAAGTATTGTTTTTGGAATGCATATTCAAGATAGAGACATCTAAATTTACTCACTGAACAGTGAAAAAAAACCCTACAGTAATCAGAATGAGACAACATATCACATGAATTAATCCCATTTGAAACATTTCCTTGAATAAATTATTAAGTCAACCTACACATTCAAACTTACACTAATATAGGTAACAAAACAACCCTATGACAATATTTTCTACTCAACGTTTGGCTGAACAATTTAACCACTTCAATATGGTATCTACTCTCCCTGCAGCACATTGTTTGGTTGGGTTGGGTCTTTCACAGTACATCCACATGTCCATATAAGTCATCTGTGGCTATTTCCTAGACTAGAGAATTTTAAAACTAGAATCTATTTTGGGATCACTTGGTTTTCTCTCCCTATTTTGACATGAAAAAAAGCATGCAGTAAAAATGGTTTCCACCCACCGGAACTGCCAAATGAATCTTTTGTGGTGATGAGAACCCCAACTCGATGAAAATTCTATTCACCATGACAATGATAATCACGTTGACAACCACATTTGTGATTGTGACAGTGATAATCACAAACCCAATGTCTTTTGGGACATAAAAAACTTGGTGGAAATGAAGGCTAGTCTTTTTGACCAAGGCCTAATGTTTTCTTTAATCTGGACAAGGTGGATGATTCTAACCTGCCCTGCTCTGATTCAAAAGTTCAATGCAAACTTCTGATTGTGGAATTCTGTTATACAGCAAATGATAAACAACAACAACAACAAAAACAGCTGCTGCATCAAAAGGAAAAAAAGTTATTCCTTAATATTCATAGGATTGTGTTCCAGTATAAGTTCCAGTTTCTGGTCTGGTTAGTTTACAGTCATTCTTTTCCTTCTTCCTTCTTTTCTTTTCTTCCCACAGTGTATAAAATGCATTCGCTGTATATATACTAAACTCAGTGGGAAAAATCTCATGCCAAAAATATGAGTCCCAATTCATAGTTCATTTCCATAGTCCCTCACAAATTCAGAGTTATTTCCAATTCCTCCCTTATTTTTTTACCACATCCATATATTAAGATGCACCATCTTTCCTTTTGGAAAATGGAATGTGTTATGTATGCAGAGTTTGAATTGATTGGTTGTTCTTGTAAAGTGTTTAAAATCATTGGTTTAAAAGTGCGGGGAAACCCTGCACTCTGATTGGCTGTCAGCCGAGGCAGCCGGCTATATATAGCTGCCTCGGCTAAGCCAAATTGGGTCTGTTCTGAGCTGAAGTCACAATAAACTTTGAGTTGAAGCACTCCGCGTCCTGCCTCTCTATGCGAACTTAACAGAATGTACACCCATGAAGGATACACACAAAATTTGCAATGAGGCAATGAAGAAACCTATTTAATTATTCATAATTATTTATCAAACTTAGAGAGCAGTCGTATCATCCTTGGAGCAGCTCTGATAAACTTCCAAGTAAGCTTCTACGTTGCCTTCTTTACAGGTGGGACATTAACTTTTTATTAATCAGTGAAGAAATTAGCACAGATTTGTGAAATAAGTTATGTATTTCAAGAATGTTACATTAAAAACTGTTGCTCAGAATTACTAGCATGAACTCTTCTGTCCTTCTCACTTATATTTCAGGCTTGGGATCCCTTTTCAAAAGTTACAAGGGGCAAAGTTATATTGCATCTTGTATTTCTTTTCAAAGGTTTTAATATTCTATATACCACAAACCTCTTAAGCCATATTTTCAACGAGTTTCAGTTAAATAAATAAACTGGCATAGAAGGTACCAGAGGAAAACTGAAATGTCCTACTTGTAAGAAAACAGCTAGGGTTTTTAAATGTACATCCCTGGGAATGCTGCAGCAGAAAATATGGTCACATGATAAAGACACTTGATCTTCAAGATAAGTTGCATGTCTTGGGGTGAATTGAACGATTTTGTGCCCAAGTGGCACCTATCTAGCATTATACAAGTTATTCTGCCAGCACTTAGTTGGGAGTTGTTGCGATTCAAGACTAGCCCAACTTTTGTATAGCAATTGATAGCAGATAAATCTTGCAGACAAAAGCTGCTTAATAATAATAATAATAATAAAATCTTAAGGAAAACTGATCTGTACTCCAAACCCTAAATCTTTGCATTTTAGATGATCATCTTCAGCTGGGAACAATGGGGACTATTAGCCAAATAAAAGGGAGAGGTTGCCTGCTTAAATAGACGAGAAATTGAATTAGTAGTAACAGAAAAAGCCTCCACATTCCAAATAGCCTGAATTTAGATTTCTAAATCTAAATTTGCTCTGATTTTCTACTCATAACAACATTTAATCTATTCAGGAGTAAAAAAAAATCAAAGCTGCCTAGCAAATTTAGAAATTTAAAGTTGGGCTTTTTGGAATGTAGATATAAAACTCTCCTTTATTGGCAAAATGTGGTTCTTCTCTTGCTCCTCACCTTTTCCTGCCCTTCAGAGACAGTTCTCCCAGATTCTTTCATAAAATATAACACCAGGCTGAATTTCTACAGCCTATTTTTCATTTACAGACCATAATTAAAAGTGACATTGTTCTATATAATGGCAGCTGTTAAATATTGCTACTTACCCACAAGACCCGTTATACTCAAATTTCCCGAGATTTAATTGCATTGCTAGATCTGTGAAGAGGTAAAAATAGTTTAAATCTTATTACTCAGCAATACCTATATGGATAGTCTTTTTAAACTAAAAGAAAAACACAATTTATCCTGGATAGCCATTCAGTTTAATTAAAATGCTAATCCCACACATTCCTTGAAAGTAAAGAATATGTTTTCCACTTCAATAGAAAAATGTAAAATATGTTCATTATAAGTTCCTGTTCTTTCAATTGTTTGTGAAATAAGAAATTCTAAAAAGGTGTAATTAAAAGACTGCATCCTCTTTTCTATCATCTCTATCTCTCCACTCTGAAGATACGGGTTTATTAAGTAAACAGTAACATCCTATAGACTAGGAAAGACAATGGTCAATAGTGGACATGGTTGGTCATAATGGACTACAATATTGGATTAACAATCCCTACATGTTTGATAATTTTTTTCCAATAAGAATAAGGAGCAATGTTGCTCAGTGATAGAACTTGATAGATCCCAAATCATCTTCCATATGGTGATAGTTAGCATGGTTACTTTGCTAATTCTTCGGTGGATTCTAAATATTAACCCATCAATGTTCTGGTGGAACCAAGTCATGAGGGTGTATTTTCTATTACCTTTCATGACAAACAACAAGCAACAGACCAACTCTAATTTAAAAAAGGTGAAACCTATTAATGTGATAATTTCTGCTTTGTGGAGAAGCAACCGGCTTCTGTACTAGCTAGTTAATCACCATTATTGCACTCACTAGAAAGAAAAGAAACAAGTTATCTGGCTCAACATAACATAACAATGTTCTAATTGTAGTTCCTGATATTGTCCCTTATATTTTTATTCAGAAATTATACCGAGAAATTTCATCCATCCATCCATCCATCCATCCATCATCTGTTATACAGTTTTATGCTGATGTACGAAGACATGCAGAAAATGGTGCATATATGTTTTACTGCTTTCAATCTAATTGTCTGCCTAGCTGGATGTAAATTCTTATATTTAACCACATGAATGAATCCTCCAGCAATGCCAGGAGCAAAAATCACAGCATCTGGCAGAGAGCTTCTACTCAAGCTGCCATTCTCTGAGGTTTAGAGTCAGTGGGTATGTCTGCTTACCTGGGGTCTGATAGTTAAGGGAGACCATCTGGCATCCAGCGTTCCAGAAAATTTGAGGCATGTAATTGCTGGAATCCACTCTGCCTCCCTTTGGGTATATCCGACTCATTTGCCGTTTATTGTAGCTGTGTTATTAGTCAAGAAAATTGGAATAACCAAACAACCAAGAGGTAGAATGAGCCTATCTTCACATCTTAATTTTTAAATGTTTTAATTCATGAGGCATTTTTCACAAAGTACATACTATATTGTGTTTTATTAAGGTACTGTGTGTTGTTAGTTGCAGAGTTGCCTCCTTGCTGCTTAAGACTAAAGAGCCTCATTATAGCTGCTTCAGAGCAAGGATACTTCACAAATTCAATTGCGTGGGTCTTCAAATAACCCAACCCGACAGACTCATTAAAAGAGGACATGTTGTAGTGAATGTTGCGTTCTAGAAAGAAAACCATAAAATCTGTTTTGTAAAATTTTCAGAATGAAAAATTGGTCAGGAGAGTGTTAAAAAGTTACATTTAAAAAACATATTTATTACAAAAATGAAATTGAACTTCAGGATAAAAATATGCCCAACAAAGAAATTACAGAAATCCACATAAGGTATACATGTGGAATAACAATTTTTATCTCCTAGAAATGACAGCCAGATTAATTGGGATGAGAAATGAGGCAGAAATGACTAATTAAGCTCAAAAAGTAGAATAGCATGAAATTTTAAAAAGATGTTTTTAAGTCAGAAAAAGAATAAACATTGCAAATAAACTTCAGATAGCTAGGATAGCCACATTTAATGGAAGAGAGAAAAGCAGAAAACCAAAAGGAAGCCAAAAGAGTAATCTGTTCCTAGCAAACTCTTTTTAGATGGGAGCCAATGCTGGTTAACTTTCTCTTTGTAATCTGCTGCCCCCAAGTGGAGAATGGGTAACACTAAACATTAGGAAACTTGTTACCTTACAAGTCATGCATGAGGTAATATACAGCCATGATGGCGAACCTATACCACACGTGCCACAGGTGGCACGCAGAGCCATTTGTGTGGGCACGTGAGCTCCAGCCAAACTTACCTGCATTGCGCATGCATGCACCTCCCAGCTGATTTTCGGCCCGTTTGAGGCCATTTTCGCCCTCCCGGAAGCTTGAGGGAAGCCTGTGCTGTGCAGCCTTGGGAAGCCAAAAAACGGGCCTTCCAGAAATACCAGAAGGGCCAAAACGGGCCCGTTTTCAGCCTCCTGAGCCCCCAGAGGCTTCCCTCGAGCCTCCGGGAGGGCAAAAATAGCCTCCCCCGGGCTCCAGAGGCCCTCTGGAGGCTAAAAACAGACACTGCTGGTATTTCCGGAAGGCCCATTTTTCAGCCTCCCGAAGCTGAAGAGGTTTCCCTCGAGTCTCTGGGAGGGTGAAAACGGCCTCAAACGGGCCAAAAATCAGCTGGGAAGCATGCACATACGCAGTGCAGGTAAGAGGGCAGCGGGGATGTTGTGTGTGCGTGTGTGGGGAGGGGCTGGGTGCATTGCATTGTGGGTGCCTGCACGCACACACTTTCAGCACACCACAACAAAAAGGTTTGCCATCACTGATATACAGTAATGAAGAAGAAGACAGGTAGCCCCTCGACTTACAACACTTCATTCAGTGACTGTCTGAAGTTACAACAGCGCTGAAGAAAGTGACTTATGACTTTTTTCACACTTATGACTGTTGAAGCATCTCCGTAGTCATATGATCAACATTCAGACACTTGGCAACTGACTCATGTTTATGATGGTCGCGGTGTCCCAGGGTCATGCGGTCACCTTTTGCGACCTCCTGACAAGCAAAGTCAATGGGGAAACCAGATTCGCTTAACAACCATGTTACTAACTCAACAACTGCGGTGATTCACTTAAGAACAGGAGCAGGAAGGGTTGTAAAATGGGGCAAAACTCACTTAACAAATGTTCCACTTGAGCAGCAGAAATTTTGGGCTCCATTGGGGACTACCTGTAAAAATAACTACTGGTATGGCAATAAGGTGGGGGGGAACCCTATTTTTAAAAAAAATCTTTTCAAGTTACCTTCTGCTACACTGAAACCCTGAAATTTAACAGGCTGAGCGTAGTTGATCAATGTTGATAAGTACGGGTGTATATTGGTTGTGGCACCGACATATTTATAAGAAGCCATCCATGCTTGTTCATCTTCTGCAGTTATCCCGCCCTGAAAGTATATTGAAACAAACACATACATTGGTGGTAGCATCTCTGGGTTCAAGTGGGAATGATTGGAAAGAAGAGGCAGTCAGAATGAGAATGGCATAGAAGAACCCTACTTTATTTTTATTTATTTTTTGTCAGTGCATGCACATGTTTACCTGTAATGAAGAAAGATATGGGTTGAGTGTTCAAATAAATTTATTTATTTAGACTTGTATGCCGCCCTCTCTCCCTAAGGACTATACTATTGTGTAGGGTAACATGATTTTTTTAAATGATCGGCAACATTTATTATTATGCATCCTTGACATGCTTGACTGCATAAATAAAGCAAGAAAGAGGAAAAGATGGAGCATACCTCTCAGGAGAAGAAAGGGACAATGTTAACTAATGACGCATTTTTAAAATGCAGATCAGCATTTTATTAAAAGCCTACTTTTAATTTTAATTAGGAAAAGAAAAAGCTAGTGAAGAAGCCTCAGAAATACCGAAACAGGCTTAAACTGGAATGTCCTCTGCAATTTTGCCTGTATTTATGCAGCAGGACATTGCTACTTGGACACTGGACAGGGAAGCATATGTTTTCCCATAAGACAGTGCCTTCTTCCAGCCAAGAATATGGAATGCTGGCCATTCTTTTCTGACTCGTTCTTTAAGACTATTACCCCTGGCATCCAATGGTGGCCACATCCTCTTTTCCTTCTTCCCCTCCTCCTCCTCAGATTAGGAGAATATAGAAAAGCGCAGAAACCATGATCTACCACTTTCCACCTTCAACCAGCTTGAACAAAGAGAAATAGAAGGGCACATGCACTATGCTTCGTCTAAGACAGCCTTTTTCAGCAAGCTTCTTCAAGTCTCCCGCGTGTGAGGACTTCAACGCTCAGAATTCTCCAGATATTTCAGAGATTCTGCATGTATCCACAGAAATCTTAAGTAATAGTGGCTTTTTAAAAATTGTATTTATTTTTTATTTTTATTCATATTTATATGCCGCCGTTCTCCGGAGACTCAGGGTGGCTTGCAATGTTTGGAGCACAACCCAATGTGCTCAGCAATAGCCTTCATTCCATTGTATATGCCTGCTTATTACTAAGCGGCATTTTTACAAAGTCAGCTTATTGCCCCCAACAATCTTGGGTCCTCAATTTACCTACCCCGAGAGGATGGAAGGCTGAGTCAACCTTGAGCCTGGTGGGATTCCAGCCTGAAGTAATTGCAGGCAGCTGGAACTTAAGTGCTAGGCATTTAATAGCCTGCACCACCAAGGCTCTTTTTACCACCAAAATAGTAGAGGAGGTTCTGCTTTCACTCTCCCACTCTATATTCTGAAGAACAATTACCTTTGCTTCCTATAATTAAAGAGGACACTTTCTCCATTCATGAAATTATAGCTGGATTTACATAGCAGAATTCCAAACAATGGGTAGAACGGGTATAAACAAGATATTAACACAGCAAGAACAGAAGCCGTGTCAATGTCTAGCTTATATTAGCAATAGCACTAAGATTTCTATACCGATTCACAGTGCTTTTACAGCCCTCTCTAAGCAGTTTACAGAGTCAGCATATTGCCCTCAACAATCTGGGTTCTCATTTTACCCACCTTGGAAGGATGGAAGGCTGAGCCAACCTTGTGCCTGGTGAGATCTGAACTGCCAAATTGCAGACACCCTGTAGGCAGCCAAAGTATTCTAACCATGGTGCCACCACAGCTCAATTACAGGTATATTACAATATAATATACAAAGCTTCATATCTTGGCTTACACAGGTTGAAGTCGCAGAATTTTAGCAACTCGCAAATGTAATTTTACAGGGGTTTGCATAAGTATTTGCAGAAATGTTCAGGTTATGTAATAATCCAGGAAGAGCTGATTCTTTTGCATATGCAAGAGGTGATGTAACTCGACTTAATTTTTTAAAAATCATGCAAGGAATGAAGATGGGGGTTGATTTCCACATATGAATCAGTACATCTGAATCCAATTGACTGATCCAATTAAAGTTAATTGCCAGCAAAAAGAGGAAGAAGAAGAAGAAGAAGAAGAAGAAGAAGAAGAAGAAGAAGAAGAAGAAGAAGAAGAAGAAGAAGAAGAAGAAGAAGAAGGGAATCTCCATAGACAACTTTAATTTTGTAAGATGCCCAGAACCATGGCATACTGTATATAGATCAGCAACTATATAAATTTAATCATCAATAACTACTGTTAACTTGTCCATTTCATGATTCAAAGATGGAAACAATTTGGAAGCTTTTTCACAATAATAAATGTTATAGACTATTCCATGATGAATTCTACCTCTTATGTTCTTCAGATAAAGCAGTAAAAATTTTGTCTCCAATTCACTCTCCCTCCCCCAATTACAATTTTAATAGTCTAAAACTTTGCCTTCCTTTCCCTAATAAAATATACAGGTGAAACTCGAAAAATTAGAATATCGTGCAAAAGTTCATTTATTTATTTGATGCTATTGAAGCATCCTGGTCTTCCATAACACCTCAGCAGTGCCACAGGCTGATAGCTTCCATGCCACGCCACATTGAGGCAGTAATTCTTGCAAAAGGGGCCCAAACCAAGTACTGAGTACATATGCATGCATATACTTTTCAGAGGTCCAATATTGTTCTATGTACAATCCTTGTTTTATTGATTGCATGTAATATTCTAATTTTCTGAGATTGTGGATTTGGGGTTTTCATGAGCTGTAAGCCATAATCATCACAATTATGACAAATCATGGCTTGAACTATCTTGCTTTGCATGTAATGAGTCTATCTCATGTACTAGTTTCACCTTTTAAGTTGCATTACTGAAATAAATGAACTTTTGCACGATATTCTAATTTTTCGAGTTTCACCTGTATTTTCAAAAAATACCACAAAGTTGCTATGGAATATTTTTATAGTTGCCCAGAGATAATAAATGAGTAGCAAATGAGAACTCTATCCTCTGTCAGAAGAATAATTACATACATGTGATGTTTTTATTGCAAGGGAAAAGATAGTGATCAAAGCTCATAAAACAAACTGAAATCTGTTCATCAGCCCATATTCTTCTAGGTTGGTGAAATATACAATGAAAAAGCAAGCTTTCACATTTTTATATCACAGTTTTTCCAGTTACTTCTCCTGGTTTACTATCAGGTATCTGCATGCCTTTATGCCCCTTGAAGTGATACAAATCCAGATCGCGGAAGGTCAGTGTTTTCTTACAAAACAAGGACAATAATGCTGGCCTTTTGCTAGGCCAGTTAAAGGACGCCAGAGTTGTAAACTCAACCATCTCTGTAAAACAGACACCACTCCATAAAAGAGGGGGAGAAATACTGTGTAGGCCCAGGAGTCAAAATGTTGGAAGAGAAGACAAATATGGAGAAGAGGGAAATATGGGGGGGGGGGAGAGAGGTCCAAGTGAAGCATTTTCAGAAGAAGATTTTGCATGCAATCCTACCCAAATGAAAAGAAAAATAATGCAAAAGAAGAAGGGAACATGGAGAAATGAAAGGGGAGCCAGACTGACTGATTGCTGTATGTCTATGTAGACACCTAAATAGCTGAGAGACCAAACTCATGCAGGCCTTCCATCATCCAGGAACCTTTTATGTTGGAATGCAGGTAAGGGCAGGTGTTACAAGTTCCTCTACTCTCTCAAGAAAAAGATACTGCAATACAGCTACTGAATCCTTAATACTAGCTAAATAAAGAGGTAATGATACAGCACATTAAAAATAACAGTTTACAAAGCAGTTTTATTAAAAACAGAAAACTAAAAATGCAGAAGCTATGAAAAATATCTCATGGGTCACCTTTTTATTGTTTTCTTGTTCAGAATCGTCCACAGCCTATATGGGGAAAAATATAGATATTATCCAAAGTGGTTGCAAAATCACACACTCAAAATTCAAATGCGGAGAGAAGGAATACTTTGGGCAGGTCTGTTAAATATATCCTTTCCATTGTTGGTATGCAGTTTCATTTCTATAGAAAAACAACATGGTTGAAGACCGAAGACCTTCTCATCAGAAAGGAGGAAAAAAAGGGAAGTCCTTGATCAGGAATTATAATGTGGTTAGGAGTCCAGTCTGGATAATGGATTTGAAACGAATGAACTAAAGTTGCTCAGTGATTATTTTTAAAAGACTTGCTACTGGGTGGGTGAGGGAATCTTGTTTGCTCAGGGAATTGATTTACTGAATTCAGACCCCATGTAATCCATTTTCATGATTCTAAAATTGTTCAATATTGAGTTCTGCACACTGGGTAAATGGATATTGAAAATACATACAATTCTATCTTTGATATTAACAGCGAAAAACCTGGGGTAACACTGCAAGATACTTCTTTGCTTACATACCACATAATTGGATTCTGAAAGCAAACCAGTCAGCCCAGATTACAATGAAGCACATAGTGACTAAATGGAGGGAAGTAGCTCATTAAGTAACTAGAAACGTAGTATAACATAAGGGGGGTCTTAATCATATCAAAGTTGAAATTCCAAAGGAAACAAGAAAAAGCAACTGAGATATCAGAACTTTTGAACCAGCAACCCAAGAGGGTTTTTTTAAAGCTGGAAAAAAGCCAGCTGGCAACAAGCAAATATTCTGCTTGGGCAGCTCCCCAGATAAAACCCAGAAAACATCTATATAAGAAAGAAGACGCCAGAATTCCAGCGGGAGCAAAGTTACAAAGTAGTTCAGAATTAAAATGTTTTCCTGGGCGAGCAGAATTTGATGTGTTTGCTCTTGGAATACTGTTAACAAAGAGCATTCTACAAGGAAAAAAAATAAGATACCCATTGGAATGTTCTGTTAACAAAGAATCTCTGGTCCTTAGATGGAAGAGAAAGGTGTCCCAGTCTCAGACAGAATTATTACTTCTTCTTTCTTCCAGTCTTCTATATAGTCTCCTACTATTAACTCAAATTTGGCCCTTTAGATTGTTTCTTTTGCTATTTTTCAGACATTTGCTTTTCAGGGTCTAGGACAACTTGCCACAGCCAACTCGCCATGGTCAACTCATTGCCAACTCACCAGGGGAAAAGGTGAGTGGTCTCATTCCATGCTTTTTACTACTCCCAATACCAGTGAGAAATTATTCACTACTCAAGAGACAACAAACTCCTAGCACTTTAGTCCTTCACCAGTAACTATCAAAGAAGAAAGTCAAGTCTTGCCTTTGTAACTTTAATTCAAATTATATGTATAATATCTTCTGGTACTGACATGCAGCCTTTTATTGAGAAAACAATAATAGGTATCTTATGATTTGGGATGCTCTGCATGGTATTTTCTGGGGACCAACTCCTGATATATCAGAATACAATATAGCCTGGATAAATTGACACTGTTTGTTATTTAAAATTAAGTTCTGAAATGTCATACACATTTTTTAACCCACAATGTGTATTGTGGGTCTTGTCCTCTTGGCTGTCTCTACCCTTTTAATTAAATATATGTGGAAAAAGCTGTCTTACCTTTTTAATGTGGTTAGCTACAGATTCTTTTTGGCTCAAGTCATCTGCAGAAAGCTCACTTCCGAATTTATACTCTGGATGTGCTTCCTCTTCTTGCTCCCCTATGTAGCAATGAAGTACAAAAGGGAATAAAATGATCAGAAAACTACCAAAACAAAAAACAAAACAAAACCAAGCAGTAAACTAAAGATATCAAACCAAAGGCAATAGAAGGGTTCCTTAACTATTAGCTTTCATTAAGGGAGATCATGCTCCACTTCATGCATTCTAATCCAATGACAGTTAAAACGTGATTTAACCTTCTGTATATTAAAGGTTCATCCTCAATTTTCTCCCATAGCTCTTCATAAATTAACCACCCATAATTAGTTTGCTAACTGATAGATGACAAGGAGGTAGAGAATAATTCACAGGAGGACGGATGGTATAATGTTCACTAAGGGCTTGGCAACTGGATGAATCACAGTTTTATTTTGTTTTCTAATGTTAAATTTCAGTTGTCCCATTCATAACTTACTTTAAAGCCCTACTTTTCATAAACAGTTTCCCTCCCTTCAATCCACCCACTCTCAACCTATCTAGTTTGAAAACCACTATGTTCAGCTGTAATTTATCAAACCTGAAGCTAGAAGGGGATCAAGGGCTACAATAAAAACTTTGGGAGGCATTGGGGTATGATGTCTGTGCTACAGATGTTGACCCTTATTACAGCCTGTACTTCCTGCACATAGTCTTAAATTCAGAACCCAAAGATAAATGTAATAAGTGACTGCTATAAGAAAACAATAAATATAAGCTGCCAACTCAAAGGGCTCATTCTAAGGCCGGGGTGGGGAATGGTGACCCTTTTATGATTTGTGGACTTCAGCTCCCAGAATTCCTGAGCCAGCTGTTCTATGCTGGCTCAGGAATTCTGGAAATTGGAATCCACAAGTCATAAAGGGGCTATCGTTCCCCATCCGTTCTAAGGCAACAAATCTAGCATGCTATCACCTGATACACTGCAAACATCAGCAAGAGGAACTTAAAAATATGACAAGTAAAAAAAAATCACTTTACCACATTCTATCTCCTCTTCATTATCATCTTCCAAGATGCTGACAGGAGCAGCTGTTTCACCAGCTTCCATCATACTTTTCAAAGTTTCAAGCTGTTCTATTTAAAAGAAACATCTGTACACATCCATACAAAAAAACCCCACTATTTTATGCTCTAATTATGGAAAACAATTCAGGTAAGGCTTGGTTTAGAAGGATTGCATAACAACTGAATTCCAATGTATTCCATAACAGGATCAATATTTCTCATTAATGGTATTGGAATAATATCATATGTTATTGCATTCAAAATTACTGCCACATGCCTAATCACAAAAATGTACATATACAAGAAGAAATTGATATGTATGGCAATATGATCCCTTCTTACCCAGGTTTACAAGGTCCTGTAACATGTAACTGTATTATTTTTTGATTGATAGCGTTGCACAGATATAGCAATTCCCTAATGGTAGAAACCAGATAAAGCAGGGGTGTCAAACACAAGGCCTGCGGGCCGGATCCTGCAAAATGTAAGGGGCCAACCCACGTTGCTTCAGCCCCATATATCCAATGCAAAGAGGAAACATCGGGCAGCGTGGCTTTAGCTTGGTCTACCCAATGCAAAAAGGAAACATGCCAGAAGTTTGGGGAGTGGCGTCAAGCTGGCCACGCCCACCCAGTCAGCCATGCCCAATGAGTGGCGTCAAGCTGGCCACGCCAACCAGTTGGCCACACCCACCCAGTCAGTCACGCCTATCCATCCCCCTGAGGTGCCCCTGAGGTCAACCCCTGATTGCGGCCCTCAATGAAATTGAGTGTGACACCCCTGAGATGTAGGTTTTTATGGTCAAAATGTCTTTTATACCCCTAAATTGGGGCCATCCTAAGAATCAAAGGTCAAGAGGAGTATTAATAATCTTAGCTGGTTTTAATTAATACTATAATCAGTATAGCCAATTCACAGGTGTGCAGGACTGCAATCATTCTACAAAACATAATGGCTTACTATAGTGCCACCAATATGGCTGAGAGCCAGCATGGTATCATGGTATCGGTGATTGACTAGAAGCATAAAGTTCTACTCCTTTCTCAGGCATGAAAAAGTAAGGCGGCCTTGGGTCAGTTGCTTTTTCTCAGCCCAAACCTGCAATAGGTTCTCTCAGCCCAAATCTGAGACAGTTGACTGAGAAACAAAGCCCTTTGTTGCAAAGATCCACTGATAAGCTTCAGTGTAAGAACTGCAAACATAGAGTACAGGTAGTCCTTGAACTATTCGTTTAATGACTGTTCAAAGTTACAATTACACTAAAAAAGTGACTTGACAATGAGTTATCTGAATGGCCAATTCTCTAACAGTATTAGAAGGTCAGTGTTTTCTTACAGACCTAGAGATATGCTTTCTCTGTGATGGCACCTACCCTATGGAGCAGCCTTCCCCTAACAACTGGAGGCTCCTTTGTCCTCCAATGAAGACTTGGCTTTTCCCAGATGTCAGGCCAAGATGCTAGATGAGTTCAGTATAAGTATGGTTTGTGGTTTGAGTTTGTTATTTCAGTACTGTATATTGTGGCCTGCCTGCAGCTGGCAGAACTGGCAACAGAGTCAGACAGTAGTGAGGAGGTTGGGGAGGAACCCAGGTCATTCATGGAGGCTGAGGAAGGCTCTCTGCATCAGGGGCAGAGATGGGGCTAGGGCAGGCTGGCAGTCACCAGCTACCTTTGGGCTCAGACAACAGTGAGGCGGGAGAGCTTCTGGAACTGGTTCCCAGCCTGCACATGCACAGAACTGCCAAAAGGAAGGCACAATTAAGAACTCAGGGCAATGTGGAAGTAAGACCACAGGTGGACGATGAATGGCCCCTCTTATCAGGATTTTTTGCAGGAAGCAACTTGCTCATTTGTTCGTTCCAGCCTCATGAAGATTTGTCTGTATAACCCAGCCCTTCCCTGTCAGCACTGAGTGTGGAATTTTACTGGGCAGCGTTCCAGGATTGATAAAGTTCTGAGCTAATTGGTATACCTTCACAAGACTGTTTGCCAAGCCATTAGCTGATTGAATGAAATAAATTCACATTAATGTAATAAAAGAGGTTTTTGCCTGGACTCAGAATTGACTTAGTGCTTTTTGGGAAGGCCTAGGACAGAACACTGTATTACTATTATGGGGGAGGTGTTTGCTTTGTTTATGGAAGTTTTAATTTAGTGCTCTAAAGTAAATTGGATTTTAGCCAATAAGAGTTATATATGTAAGATGGGCAGGCATATACATTTTATAAATATATATATATATACAAATAGGCTACAGCAACTTTCCTCCAGAGGAATTGGGATTCTAACATTCAATCTTGCCAATAAGCATAATGATCATATTTACTGAAAGCAAAGACACCTCAATACATCTAGTGACAGTAAGGTAAAAGCAAAAACTTTGACCCTAAAATGTAAGACTCTCTAGAAGATGCCCTTTCAAGACTTCACAAACAGTTCGCAGTGCAGCAAAGTGCTATTATTAGGAAACAATGGAGGTTACCAGTGCACAATTTAAGCAGTAGGGCTTTTTCATTTAGACATGATGTGTTGTAAATGCACTTTACTTACTTTTTTCCACCTCCGGTTTCAACCTTTTGTTTTTAATAAGAATCTTTTTTCTCAGATCATTTGGAGCGGGCAAGGACCTTCCTGGTTCGAGCTGAAAGGCAAAAAAAGGCATAATTAGGAAATACACTCCCTGCTGCCTTTTGTTCCTGCTTTCCTCACAATTAGTATGGTGGTGGCAATTATGCACACATGGAGACACCTAAAGGAAGAACAGTCATTTGTGACTTGCAGAATGCCTGTTAGAAATACATTCCTCCCTTTAAAACTGGATATTGTAAGACACCTAGGAAATTATCTTCTTGCATTTGACAACTTAGGTTATTATACTTTAGCTCTCAGGGACACCCTAGCAGTTTTCCAAATGACTAACTAAAATAAAACTGCTTGGAATTAAAAATGCCTCTAGGAAGCAGTGGACATAAGCAGGGTTTGCTGGCCTTTAATATGCTTTGACTGATCCACTCTACAGATCCTACAACAACGCATTGCCATATAGAATTCTGTACTGCTACAGAGTAAGTCGTCCTTCCCTCTGTATCCCATTTCCTCTCCTTTCAGCTTCAATGGGCTTCTTCAACACTTGTTCTCCCTCCTGAATTTTTTTATAGCAAAGTTTTCTTGCACTTCTGCAAATTTTGTGATTCTTCCAATCAGGGGATAGTTTTTTCTTCATTCTAGCTTGTATATTGATAGCCAAACCCAGACAGGGTAAATATAGAATACTGCAGGTGGTCCTCCACTTACAATAGTTTGCTTAGTGACTGTTCAAAGTTACAACAGCACTGAAAAAAGTGACTTATGACCATTTTTCACACTTGTGACCATTGCTGTGTCCTGGTGTCATGTGAAAAAGCTTTTGTGACTTCTTGACAAGCAAAGTCAATGGGGAAGCCAGATTCACTTAACAACAGTGTTACTAAATTATCAACTTGCAATGATTCACTTAACAGCTGTGGCTAGAAAGGTCGTAAAATGAGGGCAAAACTCCATTTTAACAAATGTCTCACTTAACAACATAAATTTTGGGCTCAGTTGTGGTAGTGAGTCAAGGACTACCTGTATACCTTATTCATATTGCATCTCAATAAAGGAGGACTGTCCCAAGTCATCAAGTTTATACAGAAGACTTTGGGAATTTTTTGGATTAGGTTGCATCAGTCTTGGCTAAGTGCCAGAGATTTTAGCCCTTAAGTATCATGTGGATCAATCACAGGCATTACCATAAACGAACACTTAAAAAGGTGAAGATAAGGCATTTTTTGCTGTTTATTTTAGTTGATGCTATAACTGAATGCCTTAAAACTGTGTGTGAATATGTGACAACATATTAAGCAACTGGATGAACAAAACTGCATATATGAGGCAAAATATGCAAAAATGTATGTTTTAAATGAAATTTGCCCTTCTGCACGAACTTCCTTCTAAAAAATTGCAAAGCATTGGAAAAACAGAACAGAATACTTTTAAGATGGGAAAAGTGAGAAATTTGGAAAAATCAAACTAGAAAGATTTATTGAGGCCTATGAGAAAGGATAAACTTACAATAACTACCAGTGAAAACATACATACAGAAGACATGCTTGCCCTCCCCACCCGCATCAAAACTGGGATTTGAACATTAGCAGAACATTAGCAGAGATAGTCTGCTTTAAAAAAACACTGATAATTGAAAAACACTTGTAAAAATAGGTATTCCCTGAAGCACTTTTTTATAAGGCAGGAGGGTGAGGGCTTCTATAAATGTCTAGGAATGAAGAGTTTCAAATATGAAATGCTGACAAAGCAAAGGAGTTTGGGTTATGAAACAGTAGATGTCACCTGAAATCTGATCAGAAAATCAGAAACTCTGAGCTCTAGAAAAATATGTGCCAAAACCCCCGCCAGCAATAGAATTCAAAGTCTCTCTCATGCCAAATGATATGTTACCCAGTCACTGTGAGTGTATCACTCATCAAACTTCCAAACATTTCCACAAGAATACTTAAACATAACAGTTGGAAGAGACTCTTACTGGATGTGTTTCTAGTGGCTGCTTTAAGAGAAGATCTCCAAAAATATCTTCACAGTATTTTGACATTTTGTATTGTTGGTATTTGCTGGAAAAGAAGTAGTATTGTTAATCAATCAAAAATATAAAACTGAACAGTGTAACGTCTTTCAACTGCATTAGATTGTTATCACATTGCAATTTAAAACAGTTATATGTTTTATACAGTTCACAGTTATATGGTAAAACAAGTTATATAACCTTTTTAATGGCAGAAAAAAATTAAAAGTTCAAATTTATCAGTGACTAGAACTACTTCATTAGTAATTGTGTTCCTTCTTCGAATTTTAACATAAATTCCCTTTCTCTTCACCAATTAAATGCAGTATAAAAGATCTTTACCACTTCATAACATACCTGCAGTGATTTTCAAAGGACAAGATGACAGGATACTCAGATGTTACAAAGGCTGTTTCCTTAATGGCTTGAATCACATCCTTTAAAAATACAGCAAAGTAGTTTTGTGTACATTACAAAATAAATTCAGCTGCATTCTTGAGCATAGCAAAAAAACAGGAGAAATGCCTCATTCAACATGAATGTGTACATATAGTTCAGAGAGAAAGTAAGAGCTTAATCTTTTGCTGGTGCTCTGCATCATAAAAATTGGGTGTCATGTTTCACAAAATTCTCCATATTTCTGAACGTGGTTGAGGTATGGTGTTCAGGCCAGCCCTGCCATTAGGCCAGGTAAAGCAGCCATCTCAGATAAAAGATGCCAGAACTACTGGATTTAATGCCTGCCTTCTGCTACAAAAGCAATTGTTGCTCTCAAGTACAGTATGGAAATATCCTACCACCAATGTTGAAATAAGTGTCAAGAGGCAAGACACCAGTATATTCAATATGAAATATGGGGAAGGCAGATGATGGCATGTCACTAATGTTTTGATCCATATTGGCCTATCTAGGCCAAATATTTCTTATTCATAGAAGGTGTTTTTATCTTCCTTTTTCATTGACAAGCAAGAATAATGTCAAACCTAACAGAACCGCAATGAATTTTACACTGTAGAACAAATAATATTTCAAACATGAGCAATGTTATCATGGGGGAGCAAGAGAAGATTTAGCCTGGATTTTAAAAAAATATTGAAGAGGATGTTTGCAACTGAATCTGTGGCAAATCTACAAGAAAATAAAAATCACGTAGGAAATGGTTACCTTGAAGAGAATATCTGTACACATGGCCTTTCCATGTGTTATTATTGGTTCTTGATCTTCACCTTTTCCATCCCAGCAGTCAAGCTCAATACACCTAGAAGTCAAAGAGAATGAAAGATGGAAGAGAGTAATCACAGCAGTCAAGAATATAGTTCCACTCAAATCAGTGGTAAACACTAATTTTAAATATGCTATAATTTTGCACATCTTCTGAAAGAAAAGATTAAGAAATGCAAATCTATTTTCTTAGCTGGATTTGCAGTTTCATCAGACTTACTTCTGCAGAAATTAAAATAGTTTATATGTACACAAATGAAATACATGTTACCCCATTATAACTTATTATTTGCTGGTAATCTGTAATCAAAGGAATCAGTATTCAGATTGTTTTTTTTAAACCCTCAATCCTTATTGTGCTTTTTTGTCCCATAATTTCTTTCAAGATATTGAGACAGATTTCTAGAAACCCTATTAATAGGTTTTCAATATTTATACTGATTGTTAAATATGTGTGTATGTTTACAGACATATACTTATACATATAGGCATGCAGATTCCCTCACCCATCAAATCTGACAGCGAATTAAATTTATTGAATTAAGAACTTTACCCTCCCTTGATAATATTCACTTAAGCCACCATCAAGCATATCTCACCTGCATCCAGCCAAGAGGACTTGTCTGTACATCTCCACTGATGACTTTCCACCAAACTGCCTTCCTGTGAGATATGTGTTGTGGGAAGAGCTAATAAAATAGTGAGCCAGAGGGTGTTCCATTTCTTGATAGAGCTCTAAACGGTCTAGGAAGACAGGGGCATTCTCATCTGACATTAAGTACCTACAAAACCCATCACTTGACATGACACCTGAAATGAACAATACACAATGTTAGAATGCAGCCTTTTTCATTATTCTAAAGTTGGGCTCCTTGTTCGTTCCCGTAATCTGAGATGGCAATTTGATGAGGAAGACAAGCGGCGGGTTTCTTGATTCCTGGTTGTGTTATAAAGGGTACCCAGCCTTTCCTTGAAATAGAACCAGATTCTAAAAGAGGGTTACTCAAAGACAGATTTCCCATTTAAAGAGGCAAGATACATACAGGATGCCCCAGGATTATGGGACGAACCAGTCCAACTCCATTTGCCTCTATTTTTAAGGAAAAGCCCCCTAGCCAAGAAATGTTTGATCAGTTATACAAATAAAAGACAGTTTGGAAATCAAATCAATCTACCCCTCTGCTAAAGAGGGTTATCTGCAATACAAGACGAAACTACTGTTTAGGATCACAAGCCATTTAGAACTTTAAAGGTTAGAGCCAGACCAGCACTTTAAATAGAGATTGGAAACACAGTATGCTGACAGTCAGTGCAGGCAGCAAAACAATAGCCTAACTGAATGCCTCACAGGCTCTTTTGAAAGATGGACAAAGTATGTTGGTGTTTGGCAACTTTAAGACATGTGGCTGGTTGGGGAATTGAAGTCCATGCATCTTAAAGTTGCCAACATTGAAAAACCCTGAAGTATAGCAATAGCTCTTAGAATCATAAACTATTCCACAGTGCTTTACAGCACTCTCTGAGCGGTTTGAAATATAAGCATATTGCTCCAACAATCTGGGTCCTCATTTTACAATGTTATCTACAATGAAACAACAGTTAAGACGGCCTATGTACTGAGCAGCTGACAACAAGCAAGTTGAACTTTTTAACAGAAATGATTGACATCCACATCTTCTTTTTACCTTTCTTTTTCAAATCTTCATCTGGTTCATATATTTCAATTATCTGCATCGCTCTTTTAGGATCAAAGAACGGAAATAAAATTTCATTCAGCCGAGGATCTCGTTGATGCTAAGGTAAGAAAAAACAAGACTGATGAAAATTACTACATGCTGCTTTGTTTCTACAAATCCTTCATCAGTGCAATATTCAGGAGGGGCTTGCTTTTAAAGTCAGTTAGACTTCTACTTTTTTTCTTGATCTTTTTTTTAAGAGTTGCATTTTTACAAGTAAATTAATTTTATTTAATGTTCATTATAATTCTGTGCTCTAATGGTATGTTAGTAAAAATGACTACAATGACTACAAATGTTCACAAAGAAACAATAAGAATCATTTATCTACATTACTCCCCACATTATAATTCATTAATAAAATATTCCCTATCTCAGCCTTGAACTAAAATGCTTTTGAAATTTCCATATTTGGGTAATTATGGATTAAAATATGACTATTTATATATGAAGAGGAAATATATAAAGAAAGAAAAATGAAATTGTGCAGGACAGATGGTAATGAATGTTTAAAGAATTCTTGGCATTCAATAAATAGCTTCAGTTAATTTACTTCTAAACTAATAAGTGCACAGAAACTTGGAACTATATCACCAATATTTATCACTCCTGTCTGAATAAAAAATGATAAGTGTCTCATATAACAATAAACAAATTTTTCTGTTAAAGATTATATCCTTTATTGTTTGAAGTACCTGACTCAAAATCAATTTCTATATTACTTAGTAACTGATAGATAATGGTTCTATTTATTTATTTACAAAATTCATTGGTTGCCCATTTTACCACAGGAGAACTCTGGGCGGCTTACAATCATAAATGATCTCTCTCTCTCTACCTAGCTCTCTCTCTCATCTATACACATACACACACATACACACACAACATAAATTAAAACAAACCAAACATTATGATCCAATTAAAAATGGGGAGGGGGCAGAATGGGGGGGAGGGGGGATCTGTCAATCACTTTTTGGAATTAATGCAATACTCTAAACAACTGGTGACCTGATGCATCATCCTTTCAGAGATATTTCCTTAGCAGATTTCTTCAATGCCTTCCACAGTGACAAAACATCTAATGTACCGCCTTCATTGGAAAATTTTAGATACATTCAGACAGGTATCAGCCCATGTTGAATGTTCTATATTCTATGACATTTTGTATGTCATAGAACTGTTTTATAAAATTTGCCAAAGTTGAATTCCATGGGACTCATGGGTCCCAGATCTGGATACATTCTGTAATTTAGCCCTTTTGAGATACCTTGGTTCCAAAATTGTTGCTCTGTGATTGTTCTGACCCAAACCTGGTTCCAAGAGAGCAAACACAAGACAAAGGCAGCAGCACAACCTTTTAATGTTTCTGCTAAGAATTCTGTTTCTTCACAGATAAAAGGCTGCTTCCAACTAATTAGCTCCGACAAGAAAGAGCCTTGCCAAGTTTTTGCAAGACTGCCAAAAAACAACAGATAAGAAATAGTTTACAATACAAGAGTCTTCAAATACCAACTATAATGTCCACGAGGCTGAGTTTCAAAATGTCTTTGCTTCCTACAAAGAACATTCGCTGCACAGATGCCTTTTATCTTCTTGAAGGAGGGGCCATTATGTTGAAGCCTTACTCCCGAGTCGCCAGTGCTGTTGTAGCTGCTCTTTCCTGCGAGCAATCCTGTGCGCATGCGCACTTGGCACAGGCTCCTTGCTGCTGCCAGCCCCCACAATCTCTGAAGGCAGCAGTCCACTCCCTAATGGTCCTGGCCTCTCATCTGAGTCCTCGCTCTCCTCAGCCATCCGCACCTGCTGCTGGCTAACCACAACAGTGATACATCATTTTGTCCAGTTAAAGGTTATGGAAACAACATTTGTTAGTACTATATGGATTGTCAGCACCCTTATTCTTTTTTGGTTTTAGTAATTAAAACAATTTAGTCCTTGCTATATGTAGCATACTTAAATAAGAGTAAAATATGTAGTTACCACATTCATCATAGTAATGAAATGCCTTTCATGCAATAAACATTTTATTGTTTCCATTGTACTAAATTCTAGATCAGTTCATCATTCATCATTTACTTTATGTGAGTTGAGTTTCCTTTTGTTCAAGTAGCATCTAAAGGGATCCAAATGGCCACGGCCCGATCAGCATTTAAATCTGAGTGTCCCCTCTGGCCTTTGGGCCACGCAACTGAATAACAAGCTCAATGATTGACTTTTTAAATTATTTTTTGTGATTGGAATGATTTTTGTGACCCTGGACATTTATTGTTTGGAATTTTTTTCTTGTATGTTTTATTGTTTGTACACCCATCCAGATTCATTACCATGAGATCAGCAGCTATACAGGATGGATGGATGGATGGATGGATGGATGGATGGATGGATGGAAGGAAGGAAGGAAGGAAGGAAGGAAGGAAGGAAGGAAGGAAGATAATCTACCAGAACTTTAGATTGAAGCAGCTTCCTAAATAATAAAATACAATCAGACTCAAAATTGTTGTTATCCATCTAGGCTTACCTTAGGGAATTTCTAGACAGGATGGGAATATTTTGTCTAGATTGGAAACAAATGTAGCTTTTTACACCTTTCTATAAATGCTGTCTTGAGAATTTATATACTATATATATATATATGTGTGTGTGTGTATATATGTATGTATGTATGTATGTATGTATGTATATATATATATATATATATATATATATATATATAGGTCTTGGTGTATTCGGGTCTTGTCCTGTGTAAGATTGAAGATTCAATCTTACACGGGACAAGACCAATACTACCATGAAAATCTACATACATATATATATATGTATGTATGTATGTATGTATGTGTATGTGTATGTGTATGTATATGTATATGTACAGGTACATGTATATATATATATATATATATATATATATATATATATATATATGTTAATGTTTGAGTCCAAAAGAGGAAGAGTGGCAAAAGTGTCACAGAAATGACCCTCCCTGGTTTCTGGGAGAGTAAAAGTGAAAGAAGGGAAGGGTATTTTCAGACGTGTAAGATTCTGTTAATCTTGCAAATCTATTCTATAACCTTATAATAAAGATAAAACCAGTACTTCTTAGTTGTGTTTCTGGTCTGCACCACCTCACAAGGATAACAGAAACTACATTCTGTTGCCTTCTGCTCAGCCCAATCCTAATCAAAAGTACTCACAAACAAGTCCAATTCAGTCCTTTCCTAAAGTACTAGCCACGCTTAAGATTAAATGCTAACAAGCAGTTGCACAGCAAAAACATTATGTACTTGAGTGGCCTACAGTTCCTGCTTGATCTGCTGTTATAAATAACATACATGCAGATGCAAGCAAAATAAATCCTTCTGTGTAGATGAGCCTTTCTCATTGGGGACTTAAAAATAAAGAGATTTAAAGATGAAACATAGAGCTCCTATGTTGTCAGACAACACTTTTTTCCCTTGCCAATATGCTACATGGAACATCTGTAGGAATTCCTAAAATATTGTGGGTATTATCTGTAACATCTAGCAACAGCCAATGTAAAGCAAATAAATGACTTTTCTTTCTATTGAAAACATTCTTTGTCTGCTCCCCAACTATTAAAAATGCAGTCATATATTACAAATCATAATCTCTTAATCTATGCTCCAAATACCATAAATGTATTCCAGATGAACTGTTTTAATTTAATCCACTGTACTGGATAATTATATTAAAACTAGTCAGCTATTTAACAGACAACATAAAACTAATGAAATATAAAAGCTGTTAGATGTTTATGAAATATAAAAGCTGTTAGATGTTATTGAAAAAGAGGATGCAACTTCACAACCCAACCACAAAACCATATTCTCCAACATGTACAGTGAATAGCTTTGCAACGTGTGTACAATATCCAAAATCAGTGGCAAACAAAGAAGGTGGTTTCAGTACATATTAACAATCTACCTGTTCTTTACATTATATATGAAATCTTCATATACATAGTATTTGAAGTATATGAAGTATATGAAGTCTTAATATATAGTATTTCAAATTATCAATGCAGAATTCTAGAGAGAAGAAAGGTAGAATCTGAATACCTGGAAACATTTCTCTTTCTCTTGGATTCTTATAGTGTCATATTTGAACAACCTTTCCATTCCTCAAAGTTAAATTGCACCAGTTTTGATGGATCGAATGAAAGGTCTGTGTAATTATCAGCGTGTTTTCCCAGCTATGGTCAAAAAATTATTTTTGAGTACTGCAACTCTTACAATCAGCAACTGAGTTATCCAAGGCTGACTTTTAGTCATCATGCTAAGGAATAAAGTACTTAGCTTATTCCTGGCATAGCATGATATACAAAATTATTTACTTCATTTAGTAATTCTGTGTGGCCTTACATATTTGCAATTAAACAAATAACTATGAGTTGCTCAACAAACCATAATCAGAAAACATGTCTAATATAATATGTGAACTAAGAACTGTAGTCATGTCTCATAGTACTAATGCAAATCCTACTTCATGCATTTCAGTAATTCACTCTGAAAGATAGTGACCCTCTCTACATTTATGGCAATGAGTTCTGTAAGTTGATATACCCTGTTTTCTTTTGTCAGTGCTAATGACCAGTGTGGTTAGAGATATGTATTTATGAATCTGAGTTCTTCATGATCCATTCCTAAAATTGCTAGTAAGGCACTGGTACAAAGACAAATTAGATCAATCCCTAATACAAATTACGCAACTGGCCCAAAATATTGCAGAGAAAATGAGAGAAACAACAGTTTTATCTTCATTTTCCTATCAGAAAATGTAAAAGCTGGTAATAGTAGCAAAGAAATTTCCCAATTCGCTTTTAGTGAAAACAACCAATTTTGCTGACATATTTGTACAGGTAATTCTTGTTTAGCAACCACAACTGGGACCAGCAACTTGATTATTAAGTGAAGCAGTTGCTATGTGAAGCAGTTGATAAGTGAAACAGCAACTTATGTTCTTACTTCAGCTTTCCTTCACTTTATAGACTTGCAATGGATGTACATGTGAGAATTGGTTGTAAAGTTACTTTTTCATCACTGTGAAAAATTTCATCACAATTTGAACAGTTGCTATACGAGGTAGTAGAGCAGGAAAATTTAACCAATACTTCCAAGAGAAAAATATAAATTTTGCTATATTGCTATTATGCTTCTTTGCTTCTTTGTCATCTGGAGGTTTCTCTTTCCCTTTCTTAAGGTAAGCTTTTTACAAAAATACAAACCTAAAAACTAATATTTTGAAAAAAAATTAAAATAAATTTGCTGCTGAAGCAAATTAGTGTGGGAGACACTTCTAAACAAGAATGGGTGGTCTCCTCAGAGTAACCCCATGATAGACAAAAATAAGATCAACTACATCAGAATTGCATTATAAACTGACTATTGTGAAACTAGCTTGATACCCATGCTTTGCTACGAAACTATGCGGTCGGGCTTAGTTTTTGGGGAGGAAAATAAGGGGGGTGGGAAATCTGCCTCTGCCCACCAGCATCCATCGGTATTCGTCTGGCTAGTGTCCTGTCAGTGTGTGAGAGAGTTGAGGGCTGTTTGGAAACTGAAACAGTATTTGCTGTGTTAGCAAGGAGACAGCAAGGAGCCTGGGCGTGGCTTAGCTCAACTGTTCTGTACTAAAGCTGATTGCTGCTGTGAAACCAAAACTGAAACTCCTCTCCTCTACTTGTGTTTTGCATTTGGAACAGGTTTCTTTTCTAGTGGGAAGGGGGAGTAGAGCTCCTTAGAATCAGAGCGTGTTAATAATAATATAGGAAATACTAATGCCCTGATGGTCATTTCAAAAAATCCTTTTTTAGTGAGCACCTAGAAGCCAAGAGGAACATAACGTGCCAAATTTCAAGTTTGTAGGCTTTATGGCTCTGGAGATTTTATGATGATGCCTGACTGGTATTTCGCTTTTATATAGAGAGATAATTCTTTTCTCTCACCAAATAAGAGGAACTTGGAAAGGATAACATCCAGAAAGCATTTGTTGATAGTGGCATGAATTCTCGCCAATGCTGATTTCTTAAATTTCATCCCCAGAAAAGAAACCTTAAGGAGCTTTATTGGGCTACTTTGCATTGTCAAGGAACATTGAAGAAATGTCTAATCAAGCCAATTGAAACAACTGGTTCATGCACATTATTCAAAATACGAACAATGTTGTTCATACAATCTACGTAACTAAATAATGAAATACTGAATGTCAACCATTTAATAAAAATAATTTAAAAATCTTACCACAGAGAATTCTCCATTGAGCATCTAATTTAAAAAACACTGTGTATTTTGGTAATGCATATGTAACATCTAATGAACTTATTTATTAATTATTATTTATTAATTTGACTTGTATGCCGCCCCTCTCCCGAATGGACTCGGGGCAGCTCACAATTAAAACCAACACAATAAATAATTACCTAAAATAGAATTAAACCCGACAAGCCAAATTACTAAAACAAATTATAAAACAAACCCCTCCCCCCCAGAGGAGTCAGCACAGTGCAGCCTGCTCAAATAGCCAAGTTTTCAGGTTGTGGTGGAAGGTGTGGAGGTCGGGGGCCAGGCGGAGTCCCAGAGGTAGTTGATTCCATAGGGTGGGAGCCGCCACAGAGTAGGCCCTCCCCGCGTCACCGCCAAGCGACATTGAGTCGCAGACGGCACGCCAAGGAGTCCCTGCCTGTGTGCTCGTACAGGGCGGTTGGTATTCGATGCCGGCAGTAGATGTTCCCGTAGATAGCCCGGACCCATGTCTCGTAGGACTTTGAATGTCAATACCAAAACCTTGAATCTCATTCGGAGGGCAACCAGCAACCAATGCAGGCCACGCAGGAGGGGCGTAACATGGGAGAACCGGGAAGCTCCCATCACAACCTGCGTGGCAGCATTTTGCACCAGCTGAAGCCTCCGGATGGTATGCAAGGGCAGTCCTAGATAGAGAGCGTTGCAGTAGTCGAGCCGCGAGGTGACAAGTGCCTGAGTGACCTTCATATTACTGACATACTACCTACAATAGAAATGCAAGCATTCTGAAGACAGCCATGTAACATGTAAACCTTAGGAAAACATCAGTCAAAATGAAACATTTAAGTTACTACAGAGAGAAGCCCAATTTCCCTGCCACCACCTCCTCAATATTTAGAAGGACTGAATTCCTAAGAATAAAAAGATTTCAAATCATTCGGTTAAAACAACATATGAATTAGGAACAAAACAACCACACACAGAGCATCTGCACAATACAGCAAATAACCAATGCAAGCAAGTTGCAAAGCCAACGAAAAGAGAACAGGAGAATGCATCAAATTGGAGCTGATTTTTGCACCTGCAGTCCAGCCGAAATGGAAAGACCAGCAGATCAGAAGCACAGGGAATGATAGCATGGATCATGCAATGATACGACTGGGAGAAGCAAGCCACTGCAGACAGACTTGTAAGGTAGTTAATGTATGAAAAAGCTTACTTCGTTTAGAAAGCTCACTAATTGGTCTACCGTTAAATAATCTGTTTTGTCTCCATTGCTGAAAAGAAATTTATTAGAAAAAAAATGTAAGTTTTCATATAAGGTCCTACAGCAGGTATGATTTACATGTTGACATTTTTTTCTATTCCCAACGTTGATCTAATATTCTTCAACAGACCTAAGCTGTATTTTCAAAATGAGTATATAAGTGACCATGCTTGTTACAAAACAGCTCCTTCTCTCTATGCCACCAATTTAACAGATTAAAGAAAGAAGCAAATTCAACATGTAAGTCTTCCACATTAATAACTTAGTGTATGATACCTCAGATGTTAAGACTATCTTAACCTAATTAGTTCATATATTGTGTTAATAATCTTATAATAGCAAGTTAATATTACAGGTTAGTAAAGCCAATTTAAAAACAGAAAGGGTTTCTTTAGATCAGAAGATCCTGAAAACCTGTATCAGAACATTCAACTGAGTTAAACCTTTGGAGAAGGAATTTAACTTCTGATAGGAACACTGCATGACATAGCATTATCTTCAGATTAAGTAATATTAAAATTAAGTTTATTATGTAGAGTAACTTACATTTTTCTAAAAAGCTCCTCTATATCGGTACGAGGACATATTTTTTGGGTTAGTTCATAAAACTTCTCAAAAGTAAACGCTGAAGGCTCTATTTCATCATTCTGAAAGTAAAATAAAGCTTAATATGTACCAGGCTGGATAAGCACTGACTTAGCAATGGAAGAATTTACAGTATGTTCATTATGGATGGAAGCAAATAATTCAATGTTTATTTGACTAAAAAAAAGTCTGGAAATAGTACTCTATAATCGCAATAATAATGTACATGATTTTATGTGTGTAGTATATAATTACTGCATTAAAATATTCTAATTATAATTAGCATAGAAGTTAACAATGGACAAACTGCTAATGAATTATTTTTGATGCTGAATAATCAACTGCAACCATTAACTGTTTTAGGCTTGTAACACCCATCTTGAAACCCTTAATTCTTGAAAATTAAATTTAAATACCTTTCCACTGGGAAGACCCAATTCTTTAAGTGCCTGAAATATCACTTTTTCAGTTTTACCTGACGCAAACGTTCTGGTAATGCTAGGGGGGGAAAGGAGAATTAAATTATTCCAAAGCTTTGGCAATCTCATAATCAGAGCTGCATCACATACTGAGATGGCAATAGTTCATTAATGATTTTCTGTATTGACAGTGTAAAGTATCTCTTCAAGAGCATTACACTTCTATTTGAATAAATAAACAATTCCATTACCTAATTTTCACATCTATTACCATATGTCTAATGTGTAGTTTTAAGTGAGTGTGAACCTTCATAAACCAGGGATAACAAGGGAAGGTATTAATATAGAAAGCTATATCTACATACGTTAGATACAATTAAATCCAAAGACATTATGAGAAAGTTGAAGTTTGAGGAAAGACTATAATTTGAAGCTTGTGTCCCCACACAGAGGTTCCTAGTGGTGTTTGTTTTAGTAGCTGAAGGCTGGGAGACTGTTGCCACTTACCCTTCTGAAAGAAAGCTGAAAAATAAAGCTTTCAAGCATCTTTTATGATTTTTTGGTTAATTATTCCCACAGTTTGGTTTTAGTGTAAATGAAATATTTCCTTTTGTTGTTGTTTTTTTCCAAACTTTGACAACTGCTGTCACAGCATGTTCTTCCTCTCTGTTTTTGTGTTCTCATAGACTTTACTTCTCTAGAGAAATCCCCGCTGATCAAGAATTACATCATGAACACAGGAATGTCATATGTAGCATTAGTCAACCATTGCTAATATGGGCGTGACCTAAGAAATCTTCTCACATCATGTTTAATCCTTGGCCTATCTCACTTCAAATTTCTTTCAATGTGAATGAACACTTTCTCAACTTTTTTTTGACAAGTCAACTTTTACTCTAAAGAGATTTTTACAGTGATGCCTATTCTCCATACAGTTCAGAACTTGTTCTTTTTTATATGTACTAGAACTAGAATAAACATAATCTAGTTCACTGATGCTGAATATATGGTCTAATGATGACAATGGCAGTTATTTGCTATAGCCTTATTACAATCATGTAATAAGCAGCAACCATGGGCCAGAGCCTCATTGCTGCTTAAGCCCCATTCCCCTTTGAGCAACAGTGATCAACTTATTTCTGTTATTCCTCCTATATCTTTGTACTTAGATCAACCAGCAGTGATAATTCCTTTGAGCCATAACTTAAAAATTGCAGTGCTGAACTCTATGACAGGGCTAAGCACCTGGATGCTATTTGGATGCTAAACAGTATCTCAGCCAGCATGGAAAATAAAAAAGGATGTGAGACTTGTAATTTAAACATAGGTTGCCTATCCTTATGAATATAGAGGATTAATAATTTCCTAATTCTAGCAAACTGTTTGGAGGGCTAAATGGTTATGCTATTTCTATTAAATTTCAATTCTATCTCCAAAATAAAGGAGGTTTCTCTAGCAGGGCTATACAATATCTCCACTGTTTATTTCACTGTTCACTTGAGAACAACATCCGATCAGGATAGAAAATATTGTTAAAGCATAGATCCTAGGCACAGATTACATCATCCCTTTAGCTTGATCAGCCGACTACTAAACTAATATTGCTTCTAATGGGCTTTCTGACTTGTGATTGCTATTCATTTAAATTTCACAACTATACGTAATTCCTACATAACCCCACACTTGAAACTCACAAGACACTTACCTTCTAACTGGAATTTTGCCATTAGTGTTAGTCAGAAATGCCAATTTCATCCAGCTAAAGGGGAGGAAAAAAAACTAATTAGACTTCTCCCCTCAAATAATCCAATAAAAGCTCAGTTTACAAAGGGAAATAAGCCAAAAGCTATCCCTGGGATTTTTTTTAAATTACAAAGTATAAAAGTGGGGCTTTAAAAGCTCACGCAGTTTACACATGGAGTTATGTAAGAACTGAGTCAAATGTTCACCTTCATGCATTCTTGCGTTTTATAAAAGACTAATTGCTACTTCTCACTCATGAGACTAACTAAAATTCTTTCCCACTATCAGTGTAAATTAGCCTTAAAGGGGACTTGATGTAAACTCAGTTTGATAAGAGAAGGTGAGATGCAGCTTTCTCAAACTTGGGCAGAAAAAATCAGACTAATGAAAGTCAGTTGCAGCTGAGCTATGATTCTATTTTACAATGGGTTTCTAGAACAGAATTGAGCAATGGGCCACAGCTCACTCTGTCTCTTAGCCTTCTGGAGGGGACAGAAGGCCATGCAGTGATATCATGATACCAATGAAAGTAACACAGTTGACATTTTTCACCTATTTTTTAAACTGCTGCCATTTTGACCTATAACCCTGTCCTTTAAACCCCACTCCTCCATAGCCTGAAAATTCACTGCTAAGTGTTATTGCCATTTCAGGTCATTTTTCCTGGGTTGGGTGGGCAGTTTAAAAAAAGAGAATGGAAATTATTTGCTTCACGCAGGCCTCTCACTCTTGTTTCTACCCCTTTTTTGTGTGTGGGGGTGGGGGGTGGATAGAGCTTCATGCACTGCATATTTGTAACATGTCCTTGGGATATTGAAGGACTAACTGAAAGTGGAGAGCCACATTCAGACTATAGAACCCTTGACACTGTTCTAAAAATTCTAATTGAATGAAAACACCCCCAACTTTTGGATACAGGTAAAATCTTAATAGCATACATAAACCCACAAGTTAGGAAAAAGAGGAAATGATTTCCTCTGACTACTATCATTCTGTTATCATGTCTTCTTTAATGCCTTCCTGTACGGTCATGCTAGAATGAACACAATTTAATACACATGAAATATTTAATTCAGCTGTAATGGAAGGAAAGCTTTGGTTGAAGTGTTTTTTTAGCATCCAAAAAATAAAGCAACTACTGAAGCACTTTTGATAACATTTGTTTGAATAGCATATTATGAGTGAGAAGAGGCAATGGTGGTTACTCTTGCTCTCCAGAGAGCAAATATGTTGGGTTTTCCATGTTCCTTGAGCAATGTGAATAATGGAAAGGTGGCATGATATACAGGTGAAACTCGAAAAATTAGAATATCCTACGAAAGTTCATTTATTTCAGTAATGCAACTTAAAAGGTGAAACTAATATATGAGATAGACTCATTACATGCAAAGCAAGATAGTTCAAGCTGTGATTTGTCATAATTGTGATGATTATGGCTTACAGCTCATGAAAACCCCAAACCCACAATCTCAGAAAATTAGAATATTACATGCAATCAATAAAACAAGGATTGTTACATAGAACAATATCGGACCTCTGAAAAGTATAAGCATGCATATGTACTCAGTACTTGGTTTGGGCCCCTTTTGCAGCAATTACTGCCTCAATGAGGCGTGGCATGGAAGCTATCAGCCTGTGGCACTGCTGAGGTGTTATGGAAGACCAGGATGCTTCAATAGCGGCCTTCAGCTCTTCTGCATTGTTTGGTCTCATGTCTCTCATCTTTCTCTTGACAATGCCCCATAGATTCTCTATGGGGTTCAGGTCAGGCAAGTTTGCTAGCCAATCAAGCACAGTAATCCCATGGTCATTGAACCAGGTTTTGGTGCTTTTGGCAGTGTGGGCAGGTGCCAAGTCCTGCTGGAAAATGAAGTCAGCATCCCCATAAAGCTCGTCTGCAGAAGGAAGCATGAAGTGCTCCAAAATCTCCTGGTAGATGGCTGCATTGACCCTGGACTTAATGAAGCACAATGGACCAACACCAGCAGATGACATGGCTCCCCAAATCAACACAGACTGTGGAAACTTCACACTGGACTTCAAGCATCTTGCAGTGTGTGCATCTCCATTCTTCTTCCAGACTCTGGATCCTTGGTTTCCAAATGAGATGCAAAAGTTGCTCTCATCAGAAAAGAGGACTTTGGACCACTGAGCAACAGACCAGGTCTGTTTTTCTTTAGCACAGGTAAGACACTTCTGACATTGTTGGTTGTTCAGGAGCGGCTTGACAAGAGGAATACAACATTTGAAGCCAATGTCCAGGATCCGTCTGTGTGTGGTGGCTCTTGATGCACTGACCCCAGCCGCAGTCCACTCCTTGTGAAAGTCCCCAACACTTTTGAATGGCCTTTTCCTGACAAACCTCTCCAGGCTGCGGTCATCCCTGCTGCTTGTGCACCTTTTTCTTCCACACTTTTCCCTTCCACATAACTTTCTATTAATGTGCTTTGATACAGCACTTTGGGAACATCCAACTTCTTTTGCAATTACCTTTTGAGGCTTTCCCTCCTTATGGAGGGTGTCAATGATGGTTTTCTGCACAACTGTCAGGTCAGTAGTCTTTCCCATGATTGTGATGCCTACTGAACCAGACAGAGACCATTTAAAGGCTCAGGAACCCTTTGCAGGTGTTATGGCTTAATTAGCTGATTAGAGTGGGACACTTTGAGCCTAGAATATTGCACCTTTTCACAATATTCTAATTTTCTGAGATTGTGGATTTGGGGTTTTCATGAGCTGTAAGCCATAATCATCACAATTATGTCAAATCACGGCTTGAACTATCTTGCTTTGCATGTATCTCATATATTAGTTTCACCTCTTCAGTTGCATTACTGAAATAAATGAACTTTTGCACAATATTCTAATTTTTCAAGTTTCACCTGTACGCTTGAAGTCCCTTGAATGAAGAAAAGCAGGAATTTCTGCACTCTGGAGAGCTTTACTGAAAGGGTGCTAAAAGCTCCTGATTATATCTGTTATCTAAAACATGCTTGACAAAATAAATAAATAAAATAAATAAAGTTAAAGGGTGATGTAAGGGTGTGTGTGTGTTAGTGTGTCTGTGTATCCAACACTTCAACTTACTTCTACAACTTGTTTTTCAAATATATTCTACAATAACCTCTGTCATCCACAGCAGAGATGCTCTGTGGCAGATCATTCAACCTAACATTTTGGAATTTAGAAACAATGATGTTGGAACCATGTACTACATGCAGCTCAGCTAATACCCCCAAGGGTTCTCCCTCCATCAGACAAAGATATTCCAAGTAGTTTCAGAGCAAATGGGGGAGCTGAAAGACTGAGTAAAGAGGTTCCAGAACCCCCTTCTCAGATGCTTCTGCTCTAAATCTCTCTTTAAGATTATTATGTTTCCTGAGGACTTTTACTCCCAAGGGTGCTTTTTCTTTAAGACATTTCACTTCTCATCCAAGAAGTGAAACATCTTCAAGGAAAAAATGAAGAAAAGTCCAGTTGCCCTTTGAAAAAAACACCTTTGGGACAACCATGACCTACATGACTGAGAATCTCCATAGATATTAAGGAATTGTACCTTCTACTGCTTGGAGACCAACAACAGTTTCTGAGAGGAAATAGCATTTAAGGAAACTGGGAAGAACTAGAAGAATCTTTTCAAATTTGTTGCTGTTAAATCTTTTTGATTTCTTTTTGAAGAAATGGAAAAGAGGGCTTACAAAGCAGAGAAATATACTTCAGGGTAATCTGAGCAGGGTAGGAAGATTACAACAATGTATTTGATCTCAGCTGCATTTTCCTAATGTTTCTGAATATTCTCTGAGAAATCTCATAAAGAAAAGACTAATTCAGCCTTGGATCCATATGAAATAAGAACATTTGCATGTAAGCGGGCAGCCGTTCTCCCTCCTGAACCAAAAAAAGTTCAGGCAAAGCCAATAATTACAACTGCCTCTCTCAACAGATCATAAAATCCCACAGTAAACTCCCTTAACTCCTGAACGTGTGTTTGACTTTGGGAATGTATTTTATTTGTGGGGGGAAAATGTGAGGCATAGATTACCACATTTCTCATGGATGTTTGAATCGTTGGGGAATGTCTTCTGCAGCTTATCCAGATATTTATTTCTTGTGCCAAATAAGGAAATGAAGTTTTTTTAAACGCACATCGAGAAACATGTAGAAGGAACAAAATCGTAATTGATGAGGTGAGGGGGAAAAACTTACTGTTTCTTGAGGCATGTCGTGGGACAGACGTTGTTGGCTCTGAAGTTACCTGTAATTGATCGGAGTCCATCAATCCATTGCTGAAAGACAAAAAGATAAAACAAATATGTCTAGTGTGTGCCCACAAGTGCGTATAATGACCACGCAATCAACTAACTTCAAAAGCAATTTAACTACAGAAACGTCTTCGAGTAACACAAGTTATAATAATTAGTAGTTCTTGTATAGCAGCTCTAGACTTACTTGGAAGGTTTTTCAAGTATTCAATGCACATCAAACAATACACAATCTTCTTACTATCCAGACATATACCACATAACAGGTTTCTACCCATACAGGTAGTCCTAGACTTAACAATAGTTTATTTAATGATTGTTCAAAGTTAAAATGGCACTGAAAGAAGTGACTTATGACTGTTTTCACACGACGGTTGCAGCAGCCTCATGGTCACATGATCAAAATTCAGATGCTTGGCAACTGACTCATATTTATGACCGTTGCAGTGTTCCAGGGTCATGTGATCACTTTTTGCAAACTTCTACAAGCAAAGTCGATGGGCAAGCCAGATTCACTTAACAACCATGTTACTAATTTAACAGCTGCAGTGATTCACATAACTATGGCAAGGAAGGTCATAAAATGGGGCAAAATTCACTTAAGAACTATCTCGCTTAACAGCAGAAATTTTGGACTCCATTGTGGTCGTACGTCAAGGACGACCTGAAAAGGAAAATGATTGGGAAGGGAAATGTGACTTACTTCCATGAGTTCACAATATTAACTGTCACGTTTCCCATAACAATTACCACATTTGGAACAAATATTACTACTGTGATGTCTCACAAGGGAAAAAGTTCAGTGGTTAAAATGCTGGCCTTGAAACCAGGAGACTGTGAGTTCTAGTGTTGCCTCAGGCATGAATGCTGTTTGGGTTACTTCAAGCCAGTCACTCTCTCTCAGCCCAACTCACCTCACAGGGTTGTTGTAGGGAAAATAAGAGAAGGAAGCAGTATTAAGTATGTTTGCCACCTTGTGTTACTTATAAAGAAATAAAGGCAGATAAAAATCTCATAAATAAATAAAAATTCAATGGAGATTTGTTTATTCTATTGTATAAAAAATGCTACAGCTAACGTATTACATCTTACAATTAACAAATCAACTGTTTTATTAATCTTTTCATTAATAATCCACCCAAATACCCAAGTACTTCCTTTACCCGTTGTTGATATCTTCTGCTCACAATTAAGCAAATTTATTTACAATACTATTAGCTGAATTGAAGGCAATTGTAAAGCAGTATTCTGTTAAATATTGCTCCCTTTTCTTTTCATCTGTATAAAATAGTGCTCCCTTCCCCTTTTTACCCGTATAAAAGATTTACTGGTGTACTTAAAAGACTTGAGCAAATTGTAATTCCTGTTTGGATAATTATCCACAAACTCTACACACAGTTTTTCAGATTTTGTACACTCTAACTCAGAAGTGCACATCTGAATTTAGTAGCAATGTGAGCAGCCCAAATATAAGCCATGAGCACAGAGCCTTTCTAGATTGATATAAACTAAATTGGTATAAGCAGGGTTACTATTAGAATATTTGTAACATACAGTAATTAATAAAGTTAGTAATCCAGTTACCAAGGAGGAAGGGAGAGAAGAATGAGATTTATTGACTGGTTTCTCAATTCTAAATTTTGTATACATCTAAAATTAGAAATCAATTTTGCATACATTTTGTGCATAACCTCATTTTTGTGATGAGGTCATTGGACCACATTCTCAGTCAATTACAGGTAATCCTCAATTTATGCCATTTAATGACAGTATTAAAAAAGTGATTTATGACCTGTTCTCAAAATTACGACCAACACTCTATCCTCCAGATCTTGTGGTTATAACTCAGGGAGTTGGCGACTAGTTTGCATTTACAACCAACTGCAGTTTCCTATGATCATGTGATAGCAGTTTGCAAGATTAGCCAATTTCTGACAAGTAGCATCAATTGGGGAAGCCAGATTCACTTAAAAGCCATATGATTTGCTTAACACCTGTAGTTAAAGTAGACATAAAATTGGTTTGGTCACATGATGACGCACTTAACACCTCCATTATTTAGTAACTGAAATTCTGGTGCCAATTGTCATAAATTAAGGACTACCTGTATGGGCAAAAGATCAATGATAGTTTTATCAGCAGGCATTTGGAACAATTTTTGCTGGAACTTCTATGTATAGAAATATTTAATAATTTGCCCCCTCCCAGATGTTTGATGGCATTCAGAACTATCTTAACTAATGAATACTTACAAACTAGGATTTATACCCTAATTTCTATCCAGTCAAATAAGAAAACAATTCTCTCTCTCTCCGACTTTCTCCTATTGAAAAAAGCTTATTTTATACAGATAGCTTCTCTTCTTTAAATCATGATACTGAATTCATGTATTTGAAGTACAAATACAAAATTGTTAAAATAATCTCCCATTATGAAAAGCTAGGGCTTTTTGCAGCATATGAAAGATTAAAATTAAATTTTAAAAAATAGCCTCTCATGTTTTAAAAATGAAAGATTTAAATATTTCTTCCAAAGTTGCACCACCAGGTGTCAGCAGAGGTTTGGAATATAATACAGTTGCAGAATTGTCCAGAAATTGGGGAAGAAAAATATGTTATTTCTCTAAGTTGGTACTACAATCTTCTTGATTTTAAGAAGAGAAATTGTGGAGACCTGGATCTTACAGAAATGGCACATGAAGAGGGAGGGAATTCTGAATCCACAATTTAGTATCAACCGATTTTGTAGCTACCTTATACTCGATTACATCTTTCCAAAATTAATAATTCTGTAAAAATTGATGTCCCCCATGAACAAGCTCTGAATGCATAGAATATCTAAAAAGGTAAGCAAGGAGAGTATGAATTATAATCCCATTTTTATATAATCCTACCCTTTCTGCAAGGACTTCTTCATCCGCACCCATTTCATGCCATAACCTATAAATACCACAGAGTAAGATCTTTGGCTATCTAATAATCTGAAATAAGATCTCTCCAATCTTACATACATACTTGCTTCAATGACTTTATTCACTTACGGCATAATTAAAGCCATCATCTGGTGATATCAACCAGAATTTGAATCCATCCCACCTCATCTCAGTTGGTTACCTTCCATATGAGCTGCAGAAATTTTACACAGTTCAAACGAATATACATCAGTTTTAAAAATAAATACCTTCTTTGCTTCAGAAAAGTATGAGAAGTGCATCACAAATAGGAACAGCAGCTTACAGTTATTTATTTATCACATTTTTATACCACCTATCTCACCTAAGTGACTGCAGGCAGTTTACAATAAAAAAATACATAGTATAAAAGCATAAATAAGAAAAATCATAATAACAAAATTTAAGAGGTAGGGCTACAACAGTTAAAAAGTTAACAAGGTGGAGAGAACACCCTCACAAAACCAACCATCCTGAAGATCACATATCACTCTTTGACCTCCATGCCAAATATTAGGATCAATTATTTCTGAAGGCCAGAAAAGGGTGGGGGGGGCTTCCTGATCTCTGGGGTCAAAGTGTTCCATCCAGAAGGCATGGGTAATGGCAAAGAAGGTTCTCTTCCTGGATCTCACCAGTCAAAATTATTTAACCCACAGGATCCACAACGTACTCTGCCTGACTAACTAGGCTGGGATGGGAAGATACAACTGGGATGAAACATCACATTACAACTTCATTACTCAATTAACAGAGTTAGGAAGGGACCTTGGGGATCTTCTAGCCCAACCTCCTGTTCAAACAGGAGACCCTATAGCATTTTGGATACATGGCTCTCCACTTCAGCTTTTTACACCTTCTCAGTTCCTATCTACAGCTTTCTGATTTCAGTTTCAAAAATCTTGTCTTCAGTTTATCTTGTATCTACTATTATTAAGTTTATTACTTGTGCATGTCTCAAAAAGAAAACAAATAATATCACTCCCAAAAAAGTTTACCACTGAAGATTAATAATAATCTAGATCAGGGCTGTCAAACTCATCTAGATCAGGGCTGTTGAACACATGCTGGTCATGCCCACGCCCAGTTTAGTGAAGGGGAAAAAAGTCCCAAAATGTCATGTGACACCACTGTGATGACATGAGTTTGACACCCCCGATCTAGACCCAAGCAAATGTTGTGCCATCTTATCTGTGCTCTAGTCCTAAAAATTTTTACTTTACTTTCTCAGGTTATAAATAATCTTTCATCAGCAGCAATGGATTTGAGGACAAACGATCTAACTCAAAAGTATAAATTTCTCCATAGCTATTGGATGTATATGAAAATATAGGCTGAGTATGTTTTCTAATAGGACTGTAACAAATGTCTACTTGGCAACCTAGAGGGAGAGAGGGAGGGAGGGAGGGAGGGAGGGAGGGAGGAGAGAGAGAGATAAATGGATGGATAGATAGATAGATAGATAGATAGATAGATAGATAGATGATAGATAGATAGATAGATAGATAGATAATACTCCTTTGTTCTAAGCATTCCTCCTCCCAATCCAAATGGTAATCTGCTTTTCCAATAACAGAATCCTTTCCTTATTTAAAGATATATATAAAAATAATTTATTCATCAAGCATATTTAAAAGCAGCTTCAGTTTCAATCTTGCGAATTGTGACATAGGTGTGCACCGGTATTTTGGATGCACTTTCTGTACCGAAATATACTCTATCCAAAGCCTTCTCGATCTAACGTGATGAGTATGTTAAAGGTGGTATCACACATTTGGAAAAAATACACGACTGTGAAAATGTAATTTCAAATTACTGTAATATGATTTCTGAAAAATCTAGGAGAGCAGAATGAGAGGCATAAAGCAAGGAAACACAGAGGGGGCTGGTTTGCATAGTCAATATGACGAAAGGACAACCTAGTATTCTGGAACACATGTAGCTAAAAATATGTAAGAAGAGCCTATCAGAAACAGAAACTCCGTGTACCAGATAGAGAAGCAGCAGTGAAATATTACTTTACTCACATTCTCCGCTTTGCTACCGTTTGTCCCAGACAGAATTTAGTTAAAGACTTTAATTGTTTCATTAGATGTAGGAGTATCTGACTCTTCAAAATTCATTAACTCACTGTCCTAAAACCCTATTTCAAATCAATGCTACATAAGGCTTTCCTTTACTGGAAGAACTTCTGTAAGGACAGCTTCTGTTTCTGCATTTGCCTTTATTCTCTGTTTTTTGGGAAAATATATCCTCAGGCAGAATTTAGGAACTGCCAGGTTTTCCAAACCGAGTTTAATATTCAATGCTAATCCTTGAATTATGCAATTCTTAGATTTCTACATAAATACTATTGTTTAAAGTCCTTGAAATATTGTTTCTGACTTGTTTTATTATTGGGAAATTTATACTGGATAATTTATAATCCAACAACCCCTGAAGGACCACAAGCTTCTCTCTTAATCTGTTATAAAATATTATTTTTACAGATAAAGATCAATCAAAAAAGAGCTGGAAGGGACCTTGGAGGTCTTCTAGTCCAACCCCTACACCATTTCAGACAGGTGACTGTCCAGTCTTTTCTTAAAAGCCCTGAGTGATGGACACGCACAATTTCCAAATGCAAGCTGTTCCACTGGCTAATTGTTCTCACTGTTAGGAAGTTTCTCTCCTTGATTAGTTGCCATCCATTGTTTCTTGTCTTGCTTTCTGGTGGTTTGGAAAATAGGTTGACCCTCTTTTCTTTATGACAACCATTCAAATACTGGAATAATGGAAAACAACACTACTATGCAGCTGTCCTTTAAAAGAACAAAAACTGGAGCACTTTACAATAAACAACACTTGCTATACCTTAAAGTCTATAAATAAATTCTTGATAACAATATATTTTTATCTTCTTATTCGAATTAAACATGAAAATGTAATATTGTGTATTAAAGGTTAATTGTTGTTTTGTAAAAGCTTCTCTGGTTTAAGATGCTAGTAAATTATCATGGACATTAAATTAAGCTTCTCTTTCTTCTGGCAGATTTTCTGCACTTAATCAATGGTCCCTGAAGTAGCATCTTCTTGAGAATATAATCTTCATACTTCATGCAGAGCAGCCATAGTGTTTCTTCTAATACTAAAGCAGTTCTGGGAAAAGTGCTTTGGGATCTAATGAATTTGGAGCACCATCTGATCCACCCTGGACATGTTTCTGAACTGTTTCATTTCCACTTTTTTCATAAGTGAAGAAGGAAAACAGCAGCTGTAAAAATTGCTCTGCCACTCAGCAAAATACCTCTGTAACGTGGATAAGCAATTTGCACAGAACACATACAGACATAGACACAAACACACACTTTTAAGGACCCTAAACTTGCAATTTAGTGGCTGAATTTTGCTTTGTTACTTCCATTAATCAAATATCAGACAGTTTGTCCTTCCTTACTGTGTAGCCCCTCCTACTATTAAACACAATATTTTTTTAAGAATGTGCAGATTATGATCTTGCATATAAATTTGAAGTCATTCCTCATCACTTCTAGTTCAAAGGGTTACAGATTACATCTCTCACTGCAGTGTAATTGCTTATCACACATCTACACACTTCCTAATTTTCACACTTCCCATACAGAAGAAACACCCAGATAATTTGAAAAGTAGCACATCTATTCAGTTGAGGGATTAGCTCATTTTTGCCATTGATGTCAAAAGATCTGTGTTTAGATTAATATTTGCCAACCTCTTAAAGTATAATAGGGATTTACATGGAACAATAATGCCACAAAACACCAAAGCTATGTTTAGCTGCAGTACCTTAGCATCTTCAGGGCTTTCTGCTACCATGTATGTGAAGTTGATGTTCACCAGATCAGTGCCACTACAGACACAAACTATTCGTCCTTCAAGTTCATTTTCTGCTTTACTGACAGCTTCAAGAGCAGCTAATATTTTTGGATCCTGTTGAACAAAATTAATTGCTTGAAAAAAAAACCCTCATGGATTAAAAAAGAAAGAAAAATGTATTGCTCATTTTCACCCATAAGCATTTCTTATTCCTATTTACCTTCTTTATATTTTTGCCATTATTCCAAGCACATGTTTAGAGGTATTTCATTTTCTACTTAGGCAGGTGATAATAGTATACAGAGATCATATTCACATTAGGTAGCTGATAGTGGTTAATTTACATTCTATCTGTGAAGTAGTAACAATAATTCTTGGGTTATGGGTGCAATGACCTTACCCAAGTGAAATAGTCTGATCATAGTTATTGGAGAGAGAAAAAAAAGTGTACCTTAGGGTACACTTCCCAAATGGCACCTTCCAGATATGCTGCTACTCTCAAAATTTCCCCAGACAGCATGTCTCAAAGGTGATTTTTCAAGAGGCGACTGGACTTTCTGGTTTTTCTTTGAAGATGTTTCGCTTCCATCCAAGAACCTTCTTCAGTTCTGTCTTCAAAGAAAAACCACAAAGTCCAGTTGCCTTTTGAAAAAGCACCTTTGGGACAACCATGACCTGGATGACTGAGACTCTCCATAGCCAAAGACAGCATATAGTACCAAAACATCTGGGAGACATCAAGTTGGAGAAGATACCTTAGAAATAAACCAGTGGCTTCCACTCCTTACTCAAATGTCCCTTTGAGATCATGGGATCTTTTTTAAATAAGTCTGTATAAAAGATTTACAAAAGACTGCCTACAAATCACATTCTAGAGGCACTTGTTTCATATTTAGCACTGAAGTAAAGTTTTACTTCCACTCTAGTTTTCTTGAGGAAATGAAATGGGGGAGGGGGATGGGAAGGACTATTTATTCCCACAGTAATTTGTTTGGGGGCATTGCTGGTTTTCAAGTAACATTAAATTTAGCTTTCACAAACTGTTTTGCATTTACAGGAAAATTTCATCACCTACAGTCAACTAATCATTACAGGATTTAGGTTAAATTCTCTGAAGTTTGGTGTAGTGGTGAAGATGCCGGCCTATAAACAAGGAGACTGTGAGTTCTAGTCCCATTTTAGGCATGAAAGTTGGCTGAGTGACTTTAATCCAGTCACTCTCTCTCAGCCACAACCCACGAGGTTGTGATTGAGGGAAAACAAGAGGAGGAAAGAATATTAGGTTCACTGCCTTGAGTTATTTAAAAATAATAAAGGCACAATTTTAAAAAAACTATAAAAATTGGACTATATTATATCTGTCTGCCTTTGGATGAATGTATGAATACAATTTAGATTCACAGAAGGTGGTGTCTTTCTACCACCAGCCAAACTAGCCAATACTCCCTCTACAGAAGGGGAAATTATGTGAGAAGCATGAATGAAAAAGTATTAATCTGTGAAATTTATCACTACCCTATGGCCTCCAACAGACTAGACAAAAGCCAGGGCTAAGGAAAGAGATACATTTCAGGTAGCCTGCTGAAACACAACCAAGTCATTTTGATGTAGAAGCTTCCAGTTTATTGATCCCATTCAAGAAAACCCATTTGGATGGTACCATCTTAATCAGAATCAGAATCCCAAAGAACAAATGTATATTAAAATACTTATTATCATCCTTATCATAGCCATCAATGTCAGGAGTATTCTGAATCGAAAAGCCTTTATCCATAGTCTAGATTTTATTTTTAAATGCTTGTGATACAATGCAAACATTAGGATAGAGCTTCTTAGTGCCACAGATTTACATGGGAAAATTTCAGCACATGCCACTGAAAAAATCACATCTATGGGTGTATTATATCATTTGCATGTAAACACTTCTAAATTATTTGATCTTCACCAAAAGTTAGTTTCTACAGCCCAGTTTTTCAAAATTAAAAATTCATTGTCCCTTGAGGGGGCAAAGAGTGCAGAAGTTCTTGAAACCAAAGAAAGTTTCCATTCCTGGGCCTCAAGCCAATAGCAATTGTTTAAAACAATACTTTAAAACAAAACTACAGAAATACCTTTGGTACTGCTCCAAAGCGAATACTGTTGATCAGAGAACATTCTAAAACTTGCCCTTCCTGGAAAAGAAAGGAACATCATAAATGCCAAGCAGCCAATGTGATGTATCTTGAAATAGAAAATACACCAAAAGCTAAGCATTTAAAAATACACAATCTTAATTAATACCAGGCAGTATATATTGTCAGTAAAAACAAACATGGAAAACCTGTGCTCTCTAGAATTTATCAGACTCTAAATGCCATCATATCTAACCATTGGCCATGGTGGATGAGGTCTAAGGGGAGGGAGTGATCACAACACAGTGATCACTCCTGATGTAATGATATGGGGGAATGTTTTGGGAGACCTGGTGAAGAGATGTTGCCTAAGGAACAATCAAATAGGAGGAGCATAGCCCACAGCTGCATAATGGGTGAAGCAAGAGGGCCAGGAGGACCCTCCCAAAATTATCGGGCTATACAGGTGATGGTGCAAGAATTGTACTTTCAGACTTACAAGGTCCTGTTAATTCTGCTTTCAACAAAGCAGAATTGGTTTATTTGGCCATGTTTCCTGTCTGGTCTATCTGCTAAGACTGACATCTGTGGAAAGGTGGGGAATTTTTTTTGCTCTTTAGAGGTTCTTCCAGGAACTCCATTCTACAGAGCTAATGGTGAGAGATGCTAGGTGATGTTCAGTAACACCTGGTCAAGGTTTCAAACTGTTACACCTGTTACAAACCTCCAGAGAAAATAAATTCAGCAACTTCATTCACACTCATCTTTTTCATAATTTCCTGCATCCAACTATACAAAATGTGGCAAGATCAATACTAAATCATTAGATGAAAGGGAACAAAAATGAGTTGTTGCTATATAGATACAAAACTGAGGCAAGTAGAGAATGGATAGAAGATATAGAACAAGGATTTCAATTACACACACAAACACACATACACACATGCACACACACACCCCTTCCATCCATAAATACATCCATTTCCCCCTTTTCACTATTAATGGATGGAACTATATTATTGGCAGAAAATTATTTTCTTCCCTTCAAACTAATATTATAATCTTTGGAATATTTCTTCATCATTATACCTTTAATAAGTATCCTTTAGGGACTTTATCTAGTCTGTTGTCCTCTAGTTGTTCAGTTTCAATTCTCATAATCCTCCTACAGCAATGCAATAGTAGTAGCAGGATATTATGGGAGCTATCTCAACAAATTACAGGCTACAGCATTATAATCTAAGGCCCTAATATTTGGAAACAGTGCCTCTCATTAGAACAGCTAGAACTGTATCTCATGCTTGTTAGAGGAAGCAAAAAAAAATCATGAGACCATTGTAAATTTTACCTTTCCTTCACTTTTCCACGATAGAAAAAAGCCAAATTCATCAACTTTAAAGAGGCAGCCTGGCTCAAAAACAGAAGATTCCTGTTGAAAAAGAAACCCAAAATACTCAGGTATGCAAGAAAGAATTTAGAATCCAAATTATTCACCTTTTTAAAAAAAATTTAGAGGCAAAATATGTTAAATGAATGAATAACCAAAGCAGCAGTATGATCTTTGTAGAAATGTTACTCAATGAAGTTAAACAGTATGATCTTGAAGTACTCTACTATGTTTATAGCTTTTACTAGTATGAAGGAATATTCTTAGGTCCTAGTAGATTTCTATACTGACTTAAGGACATACCTCATCTTTTCACCCAGGCTCAAATTATCCTACTTTAGATACATTATGCATGAATCCATAACCTAGAGAAAATGGTAATGCTGGGAAAGGTAGAAGGAAAGAGAAGAAAAGGCAACCAGCAGCAAAATGGATGGACTCAGTTACAAAGGTGATGGATGTATTGTTGAAAAAGCTGAAGGACTAAATAAGGGACAGTTCATCATGAAGAATTGCAGTTGCAACAACTTGATGGCATGTAATTGTTGTCATCATCATCTTTGCTCATGAACTTGGGTATTGTACACCGGAGATTAGCAGGGATGGGTTCCCACCAACGATTTCAGATTTCTAAATTTTTCATGAAGAAAACCACTTGTTTTATAAACTGTATCCAAAAGGTAAAATTTGGATGCAACTGTTGGAAGTGTACCCAGGTCTACCATTCACTGCAACAATCTGCTTGATTCCTGCATTGGAACTACATATGAAGTTTGGTTTAATCCCTCTCCACGTGTATTAAAGCATTGCATCAGTGGTGGGATTCAGGTTTTTTTACTACCGGTTCTGTGGGCGTGGCTTGGTGGGCGTGGCAGGAGAAGGATACTGTGAAATCTCCAGACAGAGGTGGTATTTGCTGGTTCTCTGAACTACTCAAAATTTCTGCTACCGGTTCTCCAGAACTGGTCAGAACCTGCTGAATACCACCTCTGCATTGCATTCTGTTGGAGAAGATGATCTGCGTATTTCTAATACCAGATAGATATTTTTTTATATTTGGGATGGGGAAGTAAATACTGAAGCATATTTTTCTAAGCAAAAATAATTCAGCAAGCTGCTTACATTTTCTTGTTATATGCTGCAATTATTGGGAATGAAATTTGCAACAATCTTTGCAGACCTTAAATCTTTAAAAGTACTTTTTTTTAATTTCAAGAGCTAAGAAAATGGAGTAAAAGTATCACCAAAGGGGGTTATTAGGATTTCAGCCTTTTACTTGTCATGTTAAAGAGAACATTCAGCTAATCTATCAAATGCTTGAGATTCCGTTTAGGCATGTTAAAATATCAGACAATGCCAGACAGTTATATTCAGTTAAACAAACTATCTACTACTAAAAGGAATGCTGATTCCATGGTTAAATAAAAGAGCATTCCTCATTTTAATATTTTGAAGTGCAATATGTTCCCTCTCACATTCCTTGAGATGACCTCTTTTTACCCTTTTACATTTATGCAGATCACTGAATTCTCTCCCTTGCCTATATATTATATTTTTGTCCTGGATTCTATGGCTTTCTGACCTTCATTACACTGTGGTCTATGGACATTCTTTTCTTTCTATGCACTTTTCAATGAGGAATTTTAAAAGAATGGCAAAAAAAATAGGGATTCAATTGCTGCCATTCATAAAACAACATTTTTAAATACATGTACACTCACCAAGTTGAATGGGAATGTTTATTATCATTTCCAAAACTGCTTGCTGAAGAACAATCATTCAAAATCTTTATATAGAGAGATATAATATGGATTAGTATTAGTTATAATTCTTCCTAGCGAGTAGGACTCTGGAGGAAGAGAACAGCTCCAATTTGGTTCTTTTTTGTCTCTCTATCATGGCCACCAGGATGCTTAAGTTAGGTTTAGCTGAAAATGAGTCCTCTTTTTTTGACCCTATCTTGCATAACGTCTACTTTCACAAAAAGGTGGTGTTTGATATTCCTCTCTGAAGCAATAATGACCAGAAACAGATTTCTATTATTTGCCCTCAGAATACAGCTTCCAGCTGTATTCCCAGATACTGTATAAGCTTCTTACCTCTTCGTATCTATCAAAAATAGCTCCATCCTGTAGAAAGGAAGGCACTGGCTTCTGCCAGTTAAATTCATATGGTTTTGCCATTCTGTGGACCACCCTGAATAATTAAAAAAAAAGCAAATGAAATAAACTGTTGCCATGTTTAACTCTCATAAGGAACAACAACAAAAGGTTAATTAGGATTATGCATACAGTACTGCCACTTGTTCTTTATAGTAAATCCTAGAGAAAACCCTCCATTTATATGAAAATCCAGACAAAGCTTGCCAAGAAACTGAATTTTGCCTGTAGGGTATCTTAACTGGCAGTAACCACCATTTGAAATGTTGAGATTGTATAATAGGTATGCTCACAAAAGGCTCTATGGAGAGTGTGATAAGAACAAAGCATTCATTTATTGGAAAGCTAACAACTGAGGATGCCTATAACTTCTGGCATCCAAGTATAACCTTATTTACTTTATCTGTTTTCCAGATCAATGGGCATAGTTCTAAATCAGTACCAACCAAATACCATTCCTTTTAATTTTGTAAAAGTACCCATGTTCTCCTTCTTAGAATGAAAGATGTGCTTTGCACACGATAACCATCCATGTGGTTTTGTTATAGGAATAAAATAACTTTTTAAAAAAAATTCACACTGGTGGCAGAAGCCTGGCTGATAGCAAAGAAAATATTCATCACACTGATTTTAGTAAATATTTATTCAGAAATATTTATAAGTTCTCATTTTAATCAACTGTTTGATTTTAAGTGATGGAATTGAGAATTAAGCCATCGTGACATGCATTAAGATTTCTAGCTGAAAATGACAAACATTCAAGGAACAAAAATGAAAACATTCAAAATGCTATTTAATACTATTAATCAGAGAGATTTTTAAGTAAACCCTAGGGCTACCAATCAGAAAATATGAAGAGCGTCAAAAGCCAGAGGCAGCTAAAGAAAAATATATGAACTGGTGATCTCATTAAAAGCTGCAATGTGGAGAGGGGGAAAAAAACACCAACAAAAAGAAAGACAAAACAGTTTAACCTTGACAAATTGCTTGAATAGTATTGCTAGACAACGTAATTTTCATTTGAATAAACAAAGCAGCCTTTATTTCAAGTTCTAAAAGGCTATACTTTCCCTGTAGAATTTAGATGTACCCTTTTTAATATTTTCAATTTAATGGTTTAGAAACAAATTTTGCAAAGGATGTCAGGCCTCTGGCTTTTTATCCACTCACAGGATAACCTTCAAAAGCACAACGGGAGCATTAAAGATTAATTGCAAATAAGGCACAAAATAATGAGATAAATAAGGAACTACAAACTGTTGATGATGTAACTGTTTTTAATCGTTTACCCCTTTTCCCTTTTTGTTCTTCTTTCCTTTCCAATTTGTTTGAGTGTTGTTTGTGTATTTTAATTGTAAAACTTAATAAAGTTTATTCAAAAAAAAAAAGCACAACAGAATGGGACTCAGAGTGGTGCTATTATTAAAAGACTGGGACGGAAACATCTTGAAACCATGTTCAGCATTCTGTCCTTATCTTGTTATGCTATCCAACTCAATGGAATGTTGGAAACATATTATGCAAAAGCATTCAAAGCTCTTGCGGTCCATCTGTCTGTCCGTCAGCAGGATAACTCCCCCCCCACACTAAAAAAAAAAAGAGAGAGAATGGGATCAAATTTGGCATGGTAGTCAAAGCCAACAAGAGAAAGTTTGAGTTTGAAAATTAGCTGGGTCAGGTAAAGGATAGAAGAGAAAAACCTTCCAAAAAAATTTCCCCAAAGCATTACTATGAGACAGAATAGGGCAGCAAGCTCTTCCCACTTCCTTCCTAGTCATTTGACCCAAGGCTATTTTAAGGAGTTGGAAAACATTCTAAAAACCCTGCTCTGCCTCCTTTCTTTTACTTATTTGGTTGCAAGAAAGTTAGGAAGTGAACTGGGATTGGGAACATTAAATTAAAAATATCAAAAGGACTTCTTTCAATAAATACTTCTTTGCTTTCGTCTGCTGAAAATTAATATAGACATAACACATTACCTTAAAATAACACTCATGACCTTCAGAAAATTATGTTTTCAATTAAAAGCATAAGCAAAGAAGCTCTGAACTCCTTGGAGATGAAGCACTAATATACAAACACGACTTTGCCAAATAATGAAAACTATTTCAGACTTGTAAAGGTAGGGAAAGGAAATTAATGTCATCTCAGCGCACTGTTCTCTCTTTTTACCTTTTAATGTCAAATTGCTTTTGAAAACGAGATACAGGGACAGTGATGTGCAATTATGAGAAAGGCAAAATACCCTGTTGAAAACTTGCTATCTCTTCCTGCAACCACCAACTCCTCAAAATTCTTGAGGATAATTTTACTTATGCTTTAGATACTTTCTAAACTCAGATCGTCCATTATTTTATTTTAAGCACCCAAAATCATTTGCTACAATATGCTTTAAATATGCATTGTAAGAACCCCTAAGTAATAAATGAAGCAAAATTTAATGATGAAATCTGTGCTTCAGTTAAAAAGACAGGACTTATTCACTTCCTTTTTCTAAAAAGAATAAGACACATACATGGCTTATTTTTCTCTTATTGTATATTCAAGGCTACATAAAATTTAGAGGATTTAATATAAAATAAATTGAAATCCTGTGCAACGTTTAAAAAAAAAAGACCTCCAGGAAGCCCCACCCAAGAGCAAGGATTTTATACCCCTGCCCTACAATATAGCATGTACTCAAGAGTTAATTTTTCCCACTGCTCCCACAATAGCACAAAGAAAATTTATGTGTTAAATTTGTGGAGCAAGACACTCATGGGAGAATAACATTTATTGCTGGCACATGATGAAATGATGAAAATCAAATCAGCATCCTAATAAAACTTTCAATTGCTGGTTATTTTTACTGCAATTTTTGACCATTTTAAACAAAAATGAAAAGCGTACGTGCAAAATAGAAACCAACGGTTCATAATTAGGTAACTTGTAGCTATCAAGGCTACAAAAGTCATCAGAATCATATTAATGGTGTTGACAGCTTCACTGCAACATGAACAGCTATAGCATTTTCAATAACAATAAAAGGTACATCGGCCTGACTTTACAATGCACAAAGCATGTCATCTTGACCATAGTTGTAAATATAACTTTAAAAAGTAGGCAACATTTTCTCTTAATATTATGGGGAAAACTACAGCACAATAAAACCTCTGTCATTATTATTCGATTCTCTGACGCAGAAGGACGATAAATAAAGTACTGATATGAAATGCTTGCAGAATCGCCTCTCTATGGAATCAAGACAATGAAACTTTATGGGAATTTTTAGAATAATATCAGGAGTTTGAAGCCTCTTCTTGTTAGCAATCAAAAACTGAAGTGCTTATTGTTAGTTTGGATGCCAACTATAATGAATTTTGGTGATCAAAGTCATATAATCTTAGCAAACCCAGCTGAACAATGCCCAATTGTTTGAATTTAATAATTCAACTGATAACCTTCATGCGACAATTTCTACAACAGCTAACTAGGTCATAAAGCAACTGCCCCAAACTCTCTGATCCAAAAGGCAAGGAAAAATGGTCATTTGGGACAAAGAAAATTGAAACCAATCCAAATGAAATACTTCAGTAAAGATGCCAAAAAGTCACTTGAGGAAAAATACCTGAATATTCTATATATTTAATTATCCCATGTAACTGTTATATCCTATATTGAACTTAGTTACAATCCTAAACAGTTATTCAAAAAGAAAATATTATAAGTATATTTATCTTAATAATTGACTGTTCTGTCAGAAAAATGCATAGGGATTACATATACTACAAATTGGAGAAGAAAATCAGGAATCAATTTCTGCAATTCAGCATCATATCTTCTTAACTGAATACAGGTAGTCCTCAACTTACAACCACAATTGAGCCCAACATTTATGTTGCTAAGTGAGAAATTTGTTAAGTGAATTTTGCCCCATTTGATGACTTTTCTCACCACATTTGTTAAGTGAATCATTGCAGTTCTTAAATTAGTAATACAGTTGTTAAGTGAATCTGGTTTCCCCATTGACTTTGGGGATCACATGACTCTGGGACACTGCAACCGTCATAAATGTGAGTCAGTGGTCAAGCATCCAAATGTAAATCAGGGGACCATGAGGATGCTACAATCGTCATAAGTGTGAAAAATGGTCCCAAATCACCTTTTTCAGTGCTACCATAATTTCAAATGGTCACTAAATGAACTGTTGTGAGTTGAGGACTACCTGTACAGCAATGCTGTTTTTCAGAATGCACTGATCCAGCATAAATCTGTGATTCCACAGGCTGCAATGGTGAAGAAGATGACTGTGTAAAAAGCAATGCCTACAAGGGTCAGTGTGTCTTGGTTGATTTCCAATAGTTAAGCAAGGCTGGACCTAATCAGCCTTTGCACACAATTCATCAGGTATACCTGAGCTGTAAGATAGATAGGGAAGTCAAAAAATACTGTGGATAAGAAGACCGGGGGGTGGGGGGAAACAGACGACTTTTGTCCTATTGCCAAGGAAACAGGTTGAGCTCCATTCAAAATAGGCTCTTTTTGGTGAATTTTAACTTATCTCCTTTTCTAATAATAATTGACAAAAACTTGTCCTATCTTCTGACCCATTGCTCAGAGGTAGGTCTCATTAAGTGGTTACTTCCACTCCATTATTATCCACAAAGACATAAACTTTGTGAAACAAATCCAGTGGTGTATTAACCATTAAGCAGACTAAGCATGTGCTTAGGGCACCAGGCCCAAAGGGGGCACCACAAAAGTGAGAAAGAAAGAAGAAACCAATGAAGATTTGTAAAAAAAAAATTGATAAAAACAAAGGAGGGGGGCACCAAGATTTATTTTATTTTATTTTTTATTCATATTTATATGCCACCCTTCTCCGGAGACTCAGGGCGGCTTACAATTTTTGGGATACAACCCAATGCGCTCAGCAATAGCCTTCCTTCCATTGTATATGCCTGCTTATTACTAAGCGGCATTTTTACAAGGTCAGCTTATTGCCCCCAACAATCTTGGGTCCTCAGTTTACCTACCCCGAGAGGATGGAAGGCTGAGTCAACCTTGAGCCTGGTGGGATTCGAGCCTGCAATAATTACAGGCAGCTGGAACTAAGTGCTAGGCTATTAACAGCCTGCACCACCAAGGCCCTTGTATTTGCCAGTGCTTAGGGCACCAGTGAGCCTTAATCCGCCACTGGGCAAATCATTATTAACTTTCTCAACAACTGATAAAAGTTTCACAAAATGCAACTGACGTAACAACATCAAAGGCTACTGAGAAAACTTTTGACCAATATTCCTTAAATCTGGGGTATACTTTTGGTTCTATATTTTGTAAGTATTATACTGTAGGGAAAGCATTTATTTGTACATCAGACTGAATTTACCAGAAACACTTTAACTTGCACTGAAATTAATTTAAGAGTAACTTTGGCCAAATGAAGGACAAAAATAAATTGTGATGGGCTGATTAGGAGCCAGTAATAGAATTTGGAACAAATGAAAATTCAATTACCTTTAAGTACTGAGAAAAGAAATGCTAAGTGTATGAAAAAACAAAACAAAACCTTGAGATCTTAGTCTGACATGAATAAAAATTAACTGATACTATAACAAAAAAGCAGGGGAAGGTGACAAAAGTCCTTAGCAGATAATCTAGTTTAAAACTTCAACACTTTTTAAAAAGATAAATCAAAATACATAAAAAAAGATCACATGTGTTTGATACATATTTTGGGAAGAGGGTATGACTTTGGTTAATACTCCTTTGGCCTACACCAGTGGTGGGATTCAAATTGTTTTACCACCAGTTCGGTGGGTGTGGCTTGGTGGGTGTGCTTTGCCTAATGCCGGTGCACAGCTTTCCCCACACCAGCTGAGACCTGTAGCGCCAATCAGCTGAGAGGATAAAGAAGAGAAAAGCGCAGGGGTGGGTGGGAGGGCCAATCCTGCACTTTTCTCGTTTTCCTCTCAGCTGATTGGAGGATTTTTCCCCCTCCTCTCAGCTGATTGTTGGCTTTTTTTTTACTACTGGTTCAGCCGAACTGGGCCAAACCAGTAGCATACCGCCACTGGCCTTCACCTAACAAGCAAGATAGCCACACAGTATACATTTTCAATCAGAACACATTTCAAGGCCTCCCAGACGCATCAGGAGATGCAACTCTCCAGATTCCCCAGCCAATGAACAGTTTGACAACTTTGGGAACAGCAGCTGAACCCACTGAGGGAATGCCAAGTTGGAAGGGTGGAACAAACCATACAGTAATCATGATATTCAAAAAGTGAAGGGCGAAGAGCTGCTAGGCAATAACATAATCATGATCATGAAAGGAATCCAGTTACCTGAAGTGCCAACAGCATTATTCGCTTCCTGTTACAGAAGAGGAAAAAGGTTGTATAACATAGAGAAATCTGTGGCTCCCTAGATGTTGCTTAATATTATTTATTTTATTTATTTATTGAAAATTTATATTGCTGCCTATTCGCACATGGCGACTCAAGGCAGTTTACAGGAATATAAAAGCCTCATATATAAAACAATAAAACTACACACTTTGCTTTATAGATTAGCCCTTGGGCCATATCAAACTGCAGAGTTCCAGACACAAATTATTATTAAAATCTGGACTTTAGAGAACATAGAATAACAGAGTTGGAAGGGACCTTGGAGGCCATCTAGTCCAACCCCCTGCTCGAGCAGGAGAGTCTATTTCAAATATTAGCCTCTACCTGGGATCGAACTCACAGCCTCCTGGTTGTGAGGTGAGAGCTCCACCTCTAGGCTACCACACTGGACTTATTAAAAAAAAACCTGATAAAAACAATTTAAAATTGAATTGGAATAAGATACAATTTAAAATGAAATTGGAATAAAATACAATTTAATATATAGATAAATAAAATATGACAAAATTGTATTTCACTATCACCTCTACAATCAGGGGTAGGATTCAGATTTTTTAACAACCGGTTCTGTGGGCGTGGTTTAGTTGGTGGGCATGGTTTGGTGGTCATGTGACTGGGTGGGCGTGGCTTGGTGGTCATGTTATTGGCTGGGCATGGCCAACTCAACATCACTTACATCGAGGCACGCATCTCCTCGCCTGGCCTCTCATGACTGTGGGGATGCTGCAACAGTCGTAAGTGTGAAAAATGGTCATAAGCCACTTTTTCCAGTGCCATTGTAACTTTGAATGGTCACTCCATACAAGCAAAGTACCAGCAAAGGAGGGGAAAAAAACTCCAGAGAAGTTCCTGAGACAGGAAGTCTAGTCCTGCCAAGAATGTAATAAGGGTTAACGGAGAGGCAGTTTCTGTAAGCAACCCCAGAATGTTTCCTTCCTGCTTTTCTTACAGGATTAGGCCAGTAATTTCTTCTAACAAACGGTTCTCCGAACTGCTTGGAATGTTAACAACCGGTTCTAGAGAATAGGTGCGAATTGGTAGAATCCCACCCCTGCCTACGATCTACCTCAATCCGTCCCACATACGCCGATCTCAACCGAACCATTTTGCTTAAGTTCTGTGTTGTGTTAAATGTTATTTTCAGATTCTGGCCATACATAAGGTAAGCTGTTTTGATATGGGGAACCCAATCGGTCATTCATTTGGTATATAGACCAAGGTACCTGTCTGTCACCCTCTTATACAGGCAACTATCACATAGGATGTGAGCCAGGTCTTCTACCTCTGCTGCTCCACAAATGCAGACGTAGGGTATAGAATGGAATTTCCCATATCTGACCATTGTGTCAAGCTGTTCGAATCTCACTCACATAAATATCTCCCTAAGATGTTTTGGCAATTGTCTATTTGAAAAGTACGTTTGTATTTGCTCAGTCACAATAATAGTAATAAAAAGAGAATAATCAATTAATAAAATAAAATGCCAGGTAGTTCAAGCTAGTTTGGCTAATATAGAGAGATACTGAATCCTGTACTTTAACATTATCTATTGTAGGTTGTCTACTCGTGCTCTGGAAGTTGATGAGTGTTAGCCTGTTCATAGGTATGTGGGCAGTTTCTACAGCAAAGACACCCACATTTAAGCAAACAAAAGAAAGATTTGCAACATTTTCTATTTGTGTTGCAGCTGATTTTAAGTGCAAAATCTGTTTCATATGCATTTAGCTTTGAAATACAGGAATGTATGTGTTTTTCTGGACTGGGGATCAATCTGAAAAATGTGGTATAAAGAACGTTCTCAGTCAAGAAATATAATGGGTCAGAAGGCATCTATTAGAGCCATTTTAATGGGATTGTTGTGAGGATATAAAGACTGTTATTTATATTGTACACCTTGCAAGGAAGTCTGGCATAGAAAATAAATAAACACACAATATTTCAAATAACGTAGTAAGTACACTTTGGGTGGAGTTGAGAAAAAAAATCTTTTTTTCCAAAGCAATTAAATTCCAATTTCCCTTTCTTTCTTTTGGAGGGAAGCAACTGAACAATTTGATATTGCATTTACCCAATATCAAAATACACTTCTGACATCTTTATTAATGTACTGAGATCACATAGTGCCCTCGGGTATGAGTGAAGAATATGAATTGTATGCAGCAGCATCTCTGGTTGCTATGCAACCATAACATAGCTAACCATACAAGGGGGGGAGGGGAAGCTGTGGGAGAGTTAGGCTGTATCTGCAAAAAGGATACACAATGTTTATTGTTTGTGAGGCACTCTGACATGTGTTTGCGATGAGAAGCTATATAAATTGAAATAATAAATACAATCATGTAGAGTACAGAGAAATGGACCTGCACCCAGGAAACAGGAAATGATATCTTAAATGTAAATAAACATGAGGATGTTACTTCTTGCAGTCTACCATAATTTTTAGCTACCACAAGAAGTTTCTTTTTCCAAATAGTTCCTAAAGAACAAACTCAAAGAACAAACTCAAATGTAATGTGTATGTATTTCCTACAACTTTAATGGGGGAAAATGACTGTAAATTAAACTGCGTTATACCATTAAGTTATATCACAAACTTAGTCTGATGCATCATCAAATACTTATTCTTCTTTGTATATTTTTAATAAAATGTTTTAAAACAAAGGTAAAAATGATACAAATTAATATAAAGGTGGTAAAAAGAATGAGAAAGTAAAAGTGCAAACAAAAAGAAAAATAGAAAAGAAAAAAATAGACTTCCAGGCTTCCTCACAGAAGTTATAAGTACAATTATAATATATGTGGAATTCACTGTATGCATATCAGAATAATGCATTTAAAATTAAATTCTTTCAATTCTTTTAACAATGTACTTAAAATAATTCCTTTTAAAAAGTCATTGCCAAAGATAGAGAAGGAATATAGTAAATTGAATTCTATTGTTACCATATATTCCTTTGTTGATATAAAATATAGTGAAAGTTAATGTTATTAGAGCTAACTATTTTTCTCTTTGTAAGTATCAAACTCTTTATTACCTTTTATGATCACTGTCCTATTACCTAATAGGATCACTGTCCTATTACCTAATAGGATCACTGTCCTATTACCTAACATTATTATTATTATGATTGCAACTATAAGAACCTTAGCAGAAATTTTGTTATAGTTTACTGTACCCTGTTCCTCTATCCATAAACATTAACTGTGTTGGAGAAAATCCAAGTAAAGCACACCATGACCTAAGATAACTAACTGAATGTAACAGCAGAGTAGTTTCTCTACAAAAAGATTCTGTTTAGGATTAACAAGGCCAAAAAGACTGGAATGTAATTGGAGAGTACACACTGAATCCCTTGTCAAGGAAACATCAGATTCCTTGACTTGGATTTTAAAATAAACACAAAGTCTACTTTAGAGAAACAAAGGAACAGACAAATATACAATACACAATGCCTGGCTAGGAAGACCATACATGAGAAGGAACCCGGTTCACATCTATAGGAGCATTTACTCAATAACTATGACAAAGCGTTATGCTGGGGTGTTTATTCTGTTGGTGCAGTTTTATTGGCAGATTAGTCAAGAGTGTAAAGACATGCTCAAACTATGGACACTACTTATGACAAAAGCTATAAACCTTCAGATACTCTATGGCAACAGGATCATACACACACACACACACACACACACACACACACACACATATTTGACACCATCAGCTGATCAACCACAGTTCTCATTCCCCCTTTTAAATACCAAATAAAAAAATCTATAAATGTCTTGAGAAGGCTCATGGCTATGCTACTCTATCTTCATGTGATTGAATACATGAAGTACTAAGAGGGAATCTCTGGTAATAAAAACTACAGATTAATGATAGCCCTCATAAAAAAGAGAGGAGGGGGATCTTTACAGACTTCTCCCTGAAGTCTCGCAGCTGAAAATAGATAGGAATATGAGCGTAGAAAGGACAGGGGGTTTAGAGAGGGGCAAAGATAGAGAAGGAATGTTAAAAGCCATTTACAGATAAAACAAACAGTAAATAATATCTCAGCCCTGGGAAAGAAATCAGTATGAGGAAGAGATTGAAAATTGCCCTGCCTTGATTCTGAAGAAAAGACTGGCAGGCTTTCAAGATTCTGTTAGTATAGTCTACAAAATAAAGTGGAGTTCCAGTAGTCCTTGTGGTAGTCTCATTCCTGACGTTGTCTACCTCAAAGAGCACACACATCAATCTTGAAGGCCTCACAACTTGCAGCCAAAGCAGTACTTGTACACTCTCAAGAGAGTTTGGCACAGATGTTTGGAGGAATTCAGGATCAATTTCTAACTTCACAAGTTGTTGAAGATGACTAAGCCTGCAGCAAAAAGCTACAAAATGGTAGAAATGTCCTACTTCAGACACTAATCCCATACACCAAACCATTTCTTTCCAATGATGTTGTGTAGATAGATAAGCAGTATGATTGACCAATCATTTGATAATTCTACCATTCTATAAATCCTGTGCAATAAGGGCTCAGCCAAATACTGTTTTTAGTATGTCTTCAGATCTCACCATCAAATGGGTTCAAGGTGAAGGCACACTAGAGAACTACAGATGCTAGGGAAGTGAAAACAGGCATGCAGAAATTGTCCCTGGGAAAAATCTGAATGGGACCTTATTGGAAGAACAAATTTGAAAATATCAAAAACAAAGCAAGCACTGAAATACTACTAGATAAAATAGGAGTTAACTATAGCTCTATCTCATCCTGGGACATAGGCCTGGTTATTGCTACTCTCTGTGAAGATATTTGTGTATAGTGTTTTTAAATACCTATTGTCATAACTTTTATAAGTAAAAGGCTTTTAAAAACACATATACCCAGCACAACTAACAGAATTTACATATTCTGTTAATTCATAGATTATTTAACCATATTTTACTGAATGCATCACAATTGGCTAAATGCTACAAATAAACTCAACTTATTTTGCTTCTGTACAGTATTTAGATTTCTACATTTTTATTTTTAGATATATCCCATTTAAAAGAAAAACATTATACTGAGCCAAAGTAATCTAATTACGCAACCATTAATGCCAGCTTTTGGAGAAATTATTTAATACAGAATTACCCAAAGGGATATCTAAATATATTGCATCAGTCTGAAGTAGACTGATAAATAATGTTTTAAAATATCACAGCAGACAATATTTATTGGCAGACAGTAAGTCTAATTAACATGCATTCTATCACCCAATTTAGAGTTATTGCTGCTCCCTGCCAACTGAATTCCCTTTCCATTTTGTCATGCAATTACATAAGAATGTTCAGTTTATAAAATGCGGATAAATATGATGCATAATATAAAAACAAATTCAAAAGTAATGTCTGCAATTGGAGGGCCAATGACAAAAAAGTGCTGGATGAGGGCTAATAGTGTGAATCATTAAATGGATTCAAATTAATGAATCATCAGCTTGTTCTGGATAAGGTTATGCTCCCAAGTTTAGGCCGTCTCCCTTGATATACTAAAACTAATTGACATTAATAATATTTTAATAGGCTTGAGTAATATAGAGCGACTAAATCCAGTTTCAGCTACCTGACTAGCTATTGCCTTTCCTGAACAGGGATAAATTTATTTAAATAACCATGTATCACAACGGGTTGACTGCAATGCTCCATAAGTAGCCTGAAGATAACCAGAAACAACAGCTGATAGATTATCAAGTCAGCATGATGGAATCAAGAGACACTGATCCTGAAACTACTAGTCTGCCTATCGACTCCTGGGCTTAAATCAAGATGCTGCTACAACTGTAGAAAGCTCTAAAATATGATATAGAATACAAGGAGGACGAAAAACATCTGTCTTAGTATCAAGCTATGGTGCTGGAGAAGACCTGCTGCAGTTCCTATCTGTTGAAGTAACTTATATTGTGCTGACTTATAATAAGACAGGGCTGTCAAACTCCCAGCCCGTGGGCCTCACGCGCTGGCCACACCATGCCTGGTTTAGCGAAGGGGGAAAAAGTCCCAATACATCATGTGATGATGCCATGACGCCGTGAGTTTGACACCTCTGGAATAAGGTCATGCAGCAAAAAGTGTTCCAATCATGGAATTCTTTAGAACCATAATACTCCTTTAGTTGATGCCTCTTGTTGAATGATAAGTACTTTATGGTGCTGTTTGATACTGGAAGTTTAACTGTTGTACTGGAATGCTGTTCTGAAGCTCCTTTGTGTTACTCCTTTGGGTTCTTTTAAGATAGTGATAAGTACATAAAATGAATATTAATAAAACATTAAAATCCATTTATATTTTAAAATTTATTAAAGCAACCCACCCCAGAGGGTATTAATAAACCAGGCACCTTTCTATTACATACACTAATAGCAGTTTGGAGAAGTATTGTTGCAGGAAAGAAAATCTGTCTTTTTGTTTATAGGAAGGATCTCAAAGATTATACTGCAAGATTTAAGTGCCCAGTGTAGCATATGTCCTATTCACTGAACTAGGAGCCTTCAGTGTTATTCAAATATTATACTATATAATGACTATTCCATTACCAAGTCACAGGTGTGGCACATAGATATCAAAAGAATGAAGGATATTAAGCATTTCTGGGCAAGAAATTCTGCGCCCCTCAATAATGCCTAGATGTGACAATAACAGGATGGCTGGCAATCAATGAAATTTAAGTTATGGGATCAATTTAATGATCATTGCAGTATATAATACCTGGTCAAGAACGTGGATGTGAGTAGGTTGGGGAAAAATGGGAGAGCACAACGTTGTAATTAGGAATATGGTCCTTGTTCAAATCCCATCAGCATATTCTGGCTCTCAGAATAAATGTTCCAAATTTGCCACTGATATTTCTCAGGATGAATGCAATGGTCATGTCAGCTGAGAATCCAAACGCAACTACCATAGCTTAAGACAAACAAAAAAAGTGTTCAGAATTTCAGCTGACAGGACCATTGCATTCATCCTGAGAAATACTAGTGGCAAATTTGGAACATTTATTCTGAGAGCCAGAATAAACAAAACTATTTTTAAGCCACCCTCTTACCTTTTCCCACCCTGTTCCATATCTGTTTGTCTTCAGATGTGAAGCCTTTTTTTCATTCTGAATCATAGATTACACTGCCCTCAATCATATTTCTAACATGATTAATTATATAAAATATTTTTGCTTCCACTGAATTTCTCAGTTACGTATCCCATATTACTATTGTAAGACATCCAAATACAATTTGACCATTTGCCATAGTGAAACATGAAATAACATGTCCAGCTATATTTCAGTACCGTATCTAATGCTGAGCACCAGAATTTAAGAAGGGTTCAGAGAAAGTGGAACGAGTTCAGAAAAGTGCAGGTGGGGATGATCAGTGGAATTGATGCTAGGGTCTACCAAGAGAAATGTAAGAAACAATAATATTTAGCCTTAAGAAGAGAAGAATGAGGGAGCACTCCTCAAAAGAGCCTTGGTGGTGCAGGCTGTTAAATGCCTAGCACTCAATTCCAGATGCCTGCAATTAGTGCAGGCTCGAATCCCACTAGGCTCAAGGTTGACTCAGCCTTCCATCCTCTCGGGGTAGGTAAATTGAGGACCCAAGATTGTTGGGGGCAATAAGCTGACTTTGTAAAAATGCAGCTTAGTAATAAGCAGGCATATACAATGGAATGAAGGCTATTGCTGAGCGCATTGGGTGGCTCAAAATTGTAAGCCACCCTGAGTCTCCGGAGAAGGGCGGCATATAAATATGAATTTTAAAAAAATACCTGTAAGAATGTCACACAGAAAAGTGAGGCGTTTTGTATTAGAGTACCAGGCATGTAAAATGACTTCAATTATAGGAAGAAAGATTAGAACTGAAGTATTATTTTAAAAATCCTAATAATATCATGTAACAGCAGAACCAATAACACAGACAAATGTTTCTTTCTCTGCATGGATCAGACCAAGGAGAGGGTTTAATTAAGATTCCTGTGTTTCTATGTGATAGCTTAAATTGCCTCCCGTACTCCCGTAATCCTCATCCATTCTCTGCTGCAGTTAGAAAAAGAGATGTAACATATCTTTCAGCAATTCATTAGAAAACAATCATTTTGAAGTTGAGTGCAAATTTTGTTTGAGGTTTGCCAAATGACATTCAATGATCAGTGATTAACCTGAAACTAAAACAACAATTCCATCTATTCCTAAAATGTCGTGTAGCTACTCCCTCCCTCACACCAACAGAGTGATAGTTCCTCAAAAATAATAAGCTTCTAGTTCTCCTGATTTCAATGACACTGTAACAGAGCATGTGATAAAAACACAGGAAATAAATGTCAATCAAAACATTTTTTTCACAGCAATACTGGAAAATATAGGATATCTTGTAACCTAAAATTTATCTATCTATCTATCTATCTATCTATCTATCTATCTATCTATCTATCTATCTATCTATTTATTTGACTTGTATGCCGCCCCCTCTCCAAAAAGGACTGGGCTCACAATTAAAACCAACACAATAAATTAATTATTTAAAATAGAATTAAACTAACCAAGTCAAATTAAACTAAAAACCCATTTATGATTAAGTATAAAAACAACCCCCCCCCGAGGAATCAGCACAGCGCAGCCTGCTCAAACAACCAGGTTTTCAAGTCGTGGCGGCGGAGGTCAGGGGCCAGGCGGAGCCTCAGAGGTACTTGGTTCCACAGAGTGGGAGCCGCCACAGAGTACGCCCTCCCCTGCGTCACTGCCAAACGACACTGGGTCACAGATGGCATGCCGAGGAGCCCCTGCCTGTGAGCTCATACAGGGCGGTTGGTATTCGATGCCGGCAGGAGACGTTCCCGTAGATAGCCCGGACCCATGTCTCGTAGGACTTTGAATGTCAATACCAAAACCTTGAATCTTGAAAATTGCTAAGAGAAGCAAAGAACTACCAAATGTGAAATATAAATGTACTGCACATAAATAATTAACCATATATAATCTACTATATTAGTGTTCCTCTCTAAATCCAAAATCACAGAGAGACATTTGAGTTAGGGTAGACTGCAAAATCAAAGCACTGTTTTTACTGATATGTTAGTGCCACAGAAATGGGTAGCAATGTAAGGTTTTCTTAGGTGTGGCCTTACTACTTTGTCTGCAGTACTGTCAGATTACAAAAAGGTTATCTTGGAAAAGCAAGAGATTCATGAATCTTTGCTCTTAAAAAGCAACTATCCTAAATGGACTGCAGCCCTATGCAACATTCAGTCATAAATACATAGAGCTATCCATAAGTCAAATCTTTAGAGGTGCCATTTCAATAGAAGTATGACCAGTCACTGCAATAAAGCTCTCAAAACACTTCAGAGTAAAATATTTCTCCTGAAGTGGCCTCTTGCATTTTAATGCAATATTTTACACATAAATTCCAGTGAGTTCTATGGGATTTCCTCCGAGATAAACATGAACAAAATTGAAGCCTCATTGTTATCATATAAAATATCCGTATCTATTTAAAGCCGTTAAAAAGTTTGTCTATAGTTTTAAAGGTCAAAATAGCTTTCTCCTTTATGTCCTGAAATCATGGATTTACTGACCAAGGATACCGTGTTTTTATATCTATTCTGTAGTCAACCCTTTAGGAATTCAGATATAATGGGAACATTCATTAATGATAGCAAACCAAGTTTTAAATTTAAGAGAATAAGACACAGTGAGCTTTACATCAGGGATGTCAAATCTGCAGCGTAATGTCATCACGTGATGTATCATGACTTTTCCCCTTTGCTAAAATGGGGGTGGGCGTGGCCAGCGCAGGACGCATCCAGCCCATGAGCCACAAGTTTGACACCCCTGCTTTAGAAGTTTAGATGATTTAACATGACATCTGAATCTTATAATTTAAGCTTAGTATACTATTACTATCTAATAGCAGCTGACAATTCTAACTCTGATTTTTCTCAAGAACTGTATGATTCCTTCATGGGTTTTTTGGTGAGGTAATAAAATGAGTTTCAAGTAGCAAAGTAAAATATGACATCCACACTATAGCAGTGGTTGCCAACCAGTGGGCAGGGGACCACTGGTGGTCTGTGAGAAAATTTTGGTGGTCCACAGAGAAATGTCACCCCCACAAAGACTCATTTCTGGCAGAGTTTGGGGAGAGAAAGAAAGACTCCTGCTGCTTTCCTTGCATGAAGCCAAAAGTAAGTCAGTCAGTCAGTCTCTCTCTCTCTCTCTCTCTCTCTCTCTCTCTCTCTCTCTCTCTCCCTGAGAACGGAGCTGGAGACGGTATCCTGTGATCTCCAATAAAAAATGATTGATCGGTAGGAAAACAGGGTGGGGAATTTTCCTGCAGTCTTTTTGGGGGATATTCCCAGGGTCTCTGCTGCTTTCTGCAGAGACCCTGGGAAAATGTCAGCAAGCCACCATCAGTCAAAATTCATATTAGTGGTCTGCGGGATTTAAAATTATGAGTTTGGTGGTCCCTGACATCCAAAAGTTTGGCAACTCCTACACTATAAGTGACTAGGAAAGGAATAAAAGTCTCACACTGTGATAGTTATATGAATCTGTGATACTATCATAGTCACTATATTGTATTCCTGCAATCATGGCTTTCTCAAACTGCTACCCCAGTTGGAAAGAGTATAAAGTAGAACAAAAGGATCACTTTCCATTTTATTGGGTTGCATAATCTGAGGCCACAACTTAACTGGCTGGGTTTTTTGTTACTTAGCTTGAGGTGTAAACCTATCCCAAAAATACACTACAGCTTAATCCAAGATCTCCAAAATTTTTGGCCAACAAACTCATTTGAATTTTTGAGAAGTTGTTAAGGATATTTGCACAAAATAGCTGGCATGTTAGGCATGGCTGATTTCAAACACCCATTTAATAATGGGTGAAGATGTTTCTCATCATTACTTCTAGTCTCCTAGAATGTTGTCTACCACCTCAAACTACTTTTAGGTGTTTTCTTGGCATCTAGACACAGTTCAGCAAATAGACACAAAATGTGAAGGCTTTTCTGGAGATAAATGCAATACTTCACTTTCTTGATATATAATATTGAAGCATTTTTCTCAGAGCCAATGAATTTGCTAATTAAATAAATCTGCATTTCCTTTTTCACTTATATGGGTGTCCAGAGGAAGGGGAGCTGTTATCCAAAACTAAGTTTCCTCATTACTGGTTTTATCTCCTGGTCATTCAGAAAATGTACATTACACAATTTAATGACTCATTCCATCATCCAATAGTAATGGTTTTAAGGAGATACTAAAACTAACTTGTGCAAGCAATAGCCACCAGGAAGAAATAAATTGAAGAAAATATAATTAGAATGCTTACTTTGAAAAAGTTAATGGAATATAGAATACCTCTCAAACTTAAAAGTTCACACTTATTTCCTAAAAGATCAGGAAGAGAGTTTCTACAAAACTGTAAACAAACATTAAATACAGGTAGTCCTTGACTTATGATCATAGTTGAGCCCAAAATTTATGTTGGTACGTGAGCAATTTGTTAAGTGAGTTTTGCTCCATTTTTGTGACTCTTCTTGCCACATTTGTTAAGTGAATGACTGCAGTTGTTAAATTAGTAACATCCTTGTCAAGTAAATCTGGCTGTCCCATTGATCTTGCTTGTAAGAAGGTCACAAAAGGGGATCATATAACCTGGAGACACTGCAACCGTCATAAATATGAACCATTTGTCAAGCATCCGAATGTAAATCACATGACCATAGGGGTGTTGCAATGGTCCTGTGTGAAAAATAATCATGACACTTTTTTTTCAATGCTGTTGTAACTTCGAACAATCACTAAGTGAAGCAAGTTGAGGACTACCTGTATAGAAAGACAATTAAGTATACAAAGTGTAATACATAAAACACACAACTGATTTTCCCAGCATGCTACTTTTAGTTATTCATTATAGGAAGACTTTTTAGCCAATTTAGAGTAAGTAAGAAACTTGTTTAAACATCCTGAAGGTTAGATTCATGTAGCAATAGCAATAGCACTTAATATACCACTTCACAGTGCTTTACAGCACTCTCAAAGCAGTTTACAGAGTCAGCATATTGCCCCCAACAATCTGGGTCCTCATTTTACCCACCTCAGAAGGATGGAAGCAGGGGTGGGATGCTACCGGTTCTGCCCGGCTCTATAGAACCGGTAGCTCTGGAGAGCAGCAGACACAGAACTGGTTCTGTGTCTGCTGCTGTTTGGCCCACCCACCTGCCCGGGCTGTTACCTGACCTTTATTTTCTGCTTTTTCAACCTCAGCTGCTTTGTACGGCACAGCTGAGGTTGAAAAAGCAGTAAAAAAGTGGTTTTTCAAACGCTTATCAGCTGTCTGGGCGACACAGCTTATGGTGTATTACACACATGCGCAGCAAAATGTAATTACTGAACCGGTAGTAATGTCGGTTGAATCCCACCCCTGGATGGAAGGCTGAGTCAACCTTGAGCTTGGTGAGAATTGCCAAACTGCAGGCAGCAGAAATCAGCAGAAATAGCCTGCAGTACTGCATTCTAACCAGTGCGCCATCACAGCTCTTAAGCTTAATTAGCATAGAAGGGCTTTTAATCTGTGATCTTATTCCACTGGTACTTCTTGGAACTGTTGACTATTCTTACTCATCCTGATGGGGATAACTGACACTACAATGCATTACTTCCAACATATCAAGAGTGACTTCATAGCTTGGGGCAAGTTGGGAAGAAAGTTTGAATTAAGCAATTCTAACCACCCCCCTTCCCCCAATTTATATGAAGGTGAAATAATGTCTTTTTTGCACTCCTACCTTTGGCTTTTATGGCAGTCTTCCTGCAGCTAGGTCCCCTATGATAAAATTTTACCATTCTCAATTGTACTCTTAATATCTCTGGATGAAAAAAAATTGCCACATGGTATTTGCTTAGAAAAGTAGCCCAGTGACTAGATTTTGAGACCAGACATGAGTGATAAGGATTAGCAAAATTTCCCATGTATTGTTTTATGCCCAGATTATGTTCATATATGGTGCTATGATGCATTTTGCTTTAGTTACAGTTTATCAAACAAACAAAAGTGGCTGGGATGTAAAACACTAAATCATAAAGCACTTCACATGCCTCACTTCACACAATGTACAATATGGCTTGGGTGTAATTTGGAACCAAATCAAAATCATTCCTCCTTTATTTTATTTTATTTTATTTTATTTTATTTTATTTTATTTTATTTTATTTTATTTATCTATCTATCTATCTATCTATCTATCTATCTATTTATTTATTTTATTCATATTTATATCCCGCCCTTCTCCGGAGACTCAGGGCGGCTTACATTTTTTGGGATACAACCCAATGTGCTCAGCAATAGCCTTCCTTCCATTGTATATGCCTGCTTATTACTAAGCGGCATTTTTACAAAGTCAGCTTATTGCCCCCAACAATCTTGGGTCCTCAGTTTACCTACCCCGAGAGGATGGAAGGCTGAGTCAACCTTGAGCCTGGTGGGATTCGAGCCTGCAATAATTACAGGCAGCTGGAACTAAGTGCTAAGCTATTAACAGCCTGCACCACCAAGGCCCTTTAAGAAAGAGTTTGTTCTCAGAAAAGAAAAGTGCATTAAGTATGCTGGAGTGCCCTACTCTTTCTTCTCAGTTATTTTGTCTTCAAGTTACAATGATCTGTAATGCTACAGATATGTTTAAACAGTTTAAACTATGTAAAGGAAAAGTAAATTTATTTTTCCTTGGCAATAGAGGCAAGTCCTATTTCACTATAGAAAGCAATCATCATAGAGGAGTTATACATCCACGTCATCAGAAATGTTTAAATGTTTACATTCCAAACAACCTATAAAATAAAACACAGCTTAACAAAGCCAGAATCAAACACTGTTACTGAGATACTAATATTAGTTTACCAAAGGTATTATCCATGCAGATCCCCAAGTATTTTATTTGCATTAATTAATGGTAAAATTAACAATCTGAGAAACCATCCTCAGGTAACCTTGAAGTTCTCAAGTTAAAAAGGGAGGGAGGGAAGGAGGGAAGGGAAGGGAAGGTATAGATGGCTTACTAATGATCTATCAGCCTTGGTGATCAATTGAAAAGTTGTTGATAGGCAGAACTGAAAGTTCAAATAATAAATAAATAAAACCCAATTATTTTGGATTTTGATATCCCAAAGGATAGAACCAATGTTTCCTACACTTTTTTATAGTTCCCTTTCTTAGTCGACTCCTACATATGAAATTAATGTTCTGTATGCCTTTCATAGAACAATTTATTTTGTCCCAAATTGGGGTCTTACCTATTAGGAAAAAGAACTGGTGGATGTATAAATATTTCATATGAATGTTGTATGATGTATGACTCTTTCATATTAATGTTATATTTGTTTTTATTGTTTATGTTTTTGTTTAGATATGGAGGTAGAAACTATTTCACATATGTTAATATACCAATGGTGATGAAAATATTTATAATTGCTAACAAGTTTAATTGCCATTGTGATTGGAAGGTCATTATCTTCTTTTAGATGACCATTCTTCAGAAGCCTCTAAGAAGGTTGCAAATTTTCTATAAAGAGCTATAGCCGTTAGTAGCCATCTGGTTCCTCTCTCATGCTACTAATCATTACCTATTAATTATTTCAGACTGTTCTTGCAATCAAAAAAGCATCCTCAAAGTCCTTTATGACTTGGGTCTGGGATACTTGCGGGAGCGTGTCCTGCCAATATCAAATACCGATCGCCCTGTGCGTGTGCACAGACGGGGACTCCTCGGGGTGCTGTCGGCTACACAATGTCAGCTGGTGGTGCCTCGGGGAAGGGCTTACTCTGTTGCGGCCCCCGCCTTGTGGAACCAACTCCCTTTGGAGCTCCGTTTGGCTCCTGATCTTCGCTCCTTCCGCCACAATTTGAAGACCTGGTTGTTTGAACAGGCTGGGCTGGATTGACCTCCTGGGGGTTAAATTTATTTTAATTGTTTTAGTGATTGGGCTTGTCTGGTTTAATTCTTTTTAAATTGTGAGCTGCCCCGAGTCCTTTCGGAGAGGGGGCATACAAAAAATAAATAAATAAATAAATAAATAAATAAATAAATAAATCCTTTACTATATTTATTGGGTGGTTGGTTTTCATATAGAAAGCTATCTATTATGGCACATAATCAATCAATCAGTCAATCAATCAATTAACTGCTGGTCACTTTCTTGTATTTGGTTTTGGACAGTAAATAAACTTTGATGAAAGCGGAAACTGCCCTACTGGGAAAAAAACAGGAAACTTACCAAATAGCAATTATCTGGGTAGATAAAAGTTGTTCTTTTGGAGAACTGAAAAGCTTCTTTCTGCAAAAGATTATTACAGTGTCATTTACACAAACTTCACAGATTGAGTGAAATATGACTAACTAAGACAAGGGTTAATTAAATATTTCTTTCTCACTCTAGGAAACAGGAAAGTCTAACATAAATGTGCAAGTTGCCCTCATTTAGTGACTTTTTATGAAATTATGAAAAAGTAACTGTATGACCAAGCCTTACATTTACAATTGAACTATGAAGTCCTTGTTGCTGAGTTTGGTTGTTTGCTTGATTATAATTGCTAGTGAGTATGAAATTTACTCCCTGTTTATATATTAATTTGCCTTGCTATTGTAGGAGTGTGGTTTTCTCTTTGGTAGTTCCTTGATTTGTGTCCATTGGTGAGGAACTGCAAAGGAAATTACTCAGAAGTAATTCCATGTGTCTGTCCTGGTTTTTGATATCTGAGATCGATCTTACCAAACTATAGTAACTATTTGCATCACTACAGGTAAAACCTGAGAATTGCTAGGGAGGATCCTTCTTAACTCTCTCCTGGCCAAACTATCTAACCGTTGCTGTCTCTTTGCTCTCTGGAATGCAGATCCTGTTCCTCCTGGAAATCTGTATTACATTCCACTATAAAATGGTTTGGAGTATTTCTCAGCAAAGATTTTATAATGAGAGCTATCTATGTTGACATTAAGAGAAATAGAAATAAAAATGAACTACTATTCTCCCAATCCAAGACTGGGTCTATACCCAGCATTGTTTAAGCTGAAAATGAAGACGTTAAGGTGTGAGATTGCATGAATAGCTTTATTCTGTTCAGAGAAAAGACATAGGGAAATTCTTCCTAAAGCCTGTGCAATACTTCTTTACATACTTTTTACACTCTACATTTTAAATGTTCCTTTATCACTATGTGGAACAAACAAACAAAGAACTTTTGAGTTTGCAAAGCAATCAAGGAAATGATTGGCACATAAACTGTGAAAAAGAAATTTATATTGAAACTACAAGGGGGAAATGTTGCACTAATGGATAATGTAGCTATTAAAAAAGCATTTCATCAAAGTCACTCCAATTTTTATGAAAGACAAAACATTTCTCTGGAGAAAATAGATGTGTATCTAAAGAAATAAAATTGACCAAAGATTGCAGAGGAACAGAAATATATTATGAATGGACCTGTAACAATGTGCAATTTGTGAAGCTATAAAAAAGATTAAAACAAGAACTATGCCTGGAACAGCTAGATTCCCAGGTTTTTATTATAAATGTTTTGAGGATGAACTTTTACAACGTTAAAAATATGATTAATTCTATTTTACAGGGAGGAAAAATGCCACAAAGCTGGAAAGAGGGCAATGTAGCATTGGTATCTAGAGAGGGATGAGATCTGACTTTAACAAGACTCTGTAGGCTGATATCATTATTCAATACTGTAATGACTACAACGATTCTAGACTGAAAATGATTTTGCAAGAACTCATTTGTGAGGAGCAATGTGGCCTTTTATCTAAAAGGCATTTAAAGGACAATGTTAGAAATGTGTTGGACATTTCGGAATACTTGGAGGAACATAATTAAATCAAGTCACATTGATTTTCTTAGACATGGAGAACGCTTTTGAGAATTTGAACAGGTCTTTTTGCTCCAAGTTTTGAAAGATATGAATTTAGAGAGAGAACTTTATAAAAGATATTTCACAGAAAGCCCAAATAGTTATTAATGGAGATCTAACAAAGCCTTGGGAGATAGAAAATGGAACAAGACAGGGATGCCCACTGTCTCCTCTCTTTTTTATTTTTGACCTTGAAATATTGAATAATGTAGGAGAAAATGAGAGGATTGTGGGAGTAAAAATTTAAAAAGAACATAGAAGTTAGGGGATTTTGCAGATGACTAGATGTTGGTTTTGGAAGATCTTTAAAAGGGAACTGAAACAGTAATGGAAAACTAAAGGCTTTGGTACATTAGCAAATTTTAAGACTGACAAACATAACATGAAAATAATAACAAACATAAAAATAGAGAATCGAATGGAAATGGTGAATAAAATGGGTTTTCGGATTGAGAAGAATGTTAAATATTTTGGGTGTTTACTATGACAAATATGAACTGTATGTTTCTTATTTATAGTTATCTGAAAGATTTAAGGTAGGCAAAAGAGTTTATGGCATTGAACATTACGGTTGACCTGGAAATAAACCTGTGAACAAATTATGAACAGGTAATCGCAAAAATGTATACACTTGTATTGAATTTTGAAACAGAAGAACAATTGAAAGAATGTATGATTCAGTGGGCTAAAAATGTTGGTTATAATGTACAGATGGAACAATGGGAAAATAAGTCGCTGAAAGACCTGAAATTTACATTATGTTACAATCTTAAAGAGAACTTTTAGAAAATTATGTACTATTAGCATATGACATCAGAGAAATGGTCTAGATTAGAATGTATAAAGGCACTTTGAATTTATGTTTGAAACAAGAATTTATGTTTGAAACATATTATGGTGAAAGTCATGAATTTTTTTTTTGTATGAGAATGTAAGCAAGATTATTGCATGCACAAAGATGGAAAGATTTGGCAATACCTATAATGAAGGAATGGTTAGTGAAGATGTTAGAACTTTTTGTGTGAAACAGAAAAAATATGATTTATGGTTTTGAAGATTAAAATAGGATAGATTATAGAAATCATTCATGATCCAACTTTAGAGAGTGGTAAATTTATAAGTACAATTATAAATTTGCCTCTTTCCATTTTTCTTTAACTTTTTTCTTGCTTATCCTTTTCTTTCTTTAGTTTATTTCTCTCTTTTTTCTTTTTTCCTTACTGATGGAAGCTATTGTGCAATGGCTGTTGGTTCAGAAAAGGGCTGGTATAGAACCTAATAGCTATAAACCATTAGTTTACCAAAATGTACCCGAGGCCTCTTTTAACATACAAATCCATAAAACACTCCATTTTCTTTACCTTGTTTCCAGATAAATAGGCACAATTCCAAACACAATGCTGGGCTGCAATTGCCCATAATTTCTATTTTTCAGTTTACATAAGCCAGAAATATTATTGGAAATGAAAATGAAACCAGCGGTTTACTTTAGCACTATAACAACTTCTGATTGTTTTATTAATTTATAAAGATAAAATCTCAAATGGGTAGAGAATCCATCAGATGCCAAAATCTTGATGTTCACTGGCAATCCTGGATTCTGTGATGACCTTACCCAAAGAACCATAGAAACAAATTCCAATCTTTTTTTAAAAGCTAGAAAAATAATATGTCATGTGGCACAAATTAAACCCTAAAATAGTGATGTCCAACCTTGGCAACTTTAAGACCTGTGAACTTCAACTCCCAGAATTCCCCAGCCAGCATAAGAGTTTAAGTCCATAAGCCTTAAAGTTCCCAAGATTGAACACCCCTACCCTAAAACAGTTCTTTGTTTACTGGCCACTATGTGTGGAGGAGAAGAGGACTTGAATTATGTCTTTTCCAATTTTATGGAATATATAAAAATTACCCTGTCTGTAATGGAAAAATCCCAACAACCACTAGAGAGCAGCCATTATTTTTACTATCCTTCAGGACTGAATTTAACAGAAAACAGATAATCAGAGTTGGAAGGACCTTATAGGTCATCTAGTCCAACCCCCTGCCCAAGTGGAGACCCTACACCATTTCTGACAAATGGCAGTCCAACCTCTTCTTGAAGGTCTCAAGTGATGGCGCTCCCACAACTTCCGAGGGCAAGCTATTCCATTGGTTGATTGTTCTCATTGTCAGAAAGTTTCTCCCTATTTCCAGGTTAAATCTCTCCTTGTTCAGTTTCCATCCATTGTTCCTTGTCTGGCCTACAGGCACTTTAGAAAATAGATTGACCCCTTCCTCTCTGTGGCAGTCCCTCAAATATTGGAAGACTGCTATCATGTCTCCCCTGGTCCTTCTCTTCACTAGACTAGCCAAGCCCAGTTCTTGTAACCGTTCTTCATATGTTTTAGTCTCCAGTCCCCTAATCATCCTGGTTGCTCTTCTCTGTACTTTTTCCTAGGGTCTCAACATCTTTTTTATAATGTGGTGACCAAAACTGGATGCAGTACTTTAGGTGTGGTCTTACTAAGGCTTTATAGAATGATATTAATACCTCACTTGATCTTGATTGTATCCCTCTGTTAATGCAACTTAGGATTGCGTTAGCTTTTTTGGCTGCTGCTGCACACTGCTGGCTCATAGTTAGCTGGATGTCCACTAAGACTCCAAGATCCCTCTCACAGTTACTTTTTTCTTTCTGGAAGTTTTACATACAGACAAGCTAGGGAATGAGCAAGAAGATTTAAGAGAAAGATTTTTTGAGAGAGGGAAGAAAAGTTAGCTATTTTGTTTTGTATAATTTAGGAAACAACATTATATATTTACTCAGTCACCTTTTTCTATCCTATGTGGGCTGGGACTACAATATCCCAAATTCTCAAAATTGTATCCCAAATCCATCCAACACATGATGGCTAGAGTACACTGCTCATGGCTTACCTTACATGTTCCCAGTTCTCATTTTTTCCTGCAATTTCCCTTAGTTTAGTTCCAATTTTTTTAGAGAAGAGGTTAATCTGAACTGTTTTCTAAGCAAGCAAGAACGTCAAATTATGCTTGATCTCAGGAAGATCCAGAAATAGCAAATGCCATTGTCAAACTGAAGCTGTAGTTTTGCTTATGGGTTTATTTTCTGGAGTATTAAGCATATTAAACAACTAAGAATAATAACCAAAAAAGGCAAAAACAAAGCATTATCTGTATTTGTGGCACAGCTCTGAAGGTCGGCTTATTAAATTATTGTAAGAAAAAACAAACCAAATTGAAAAATGACTGGAAAGATAATTAGATTTTCTCACTGCCAATATCAACATGACAATCTATAGTTCCCCATTTTATAACCTTAACTTATACAATTATATTGAATGGCATAAGGTACAGTTACTGAGAAAACAACGGAGACATACAAATTGGAAAAGAACATTATGCAACAACTTGTTTATAAGCTTTTCCTTCTGGATTCATCACTCTTTGTTCTTTCTTTTATGTCATTATCAAATCATTGATTTTCATGTTCTTTCTGTGCTTTATAATATCACAAGAAGACATTAAAAAGGCACAGAAGAACTTATGTAATTTCTACATCCAGGCAACCTCAGAACTTCTTTCTTCAAAGAAGTGTGGACTATCCAGAGGCAAGGACATGGCTGGAAATCCACACCTATATACCAGCAATTGGCCCATCTGCTTCCATATTCTTTCTTCTAGTGCCCAGAAATCCTGTTCAGCCTGATATTCATTCCAGGAGGATACAGGTAGTCCTCAACTTACAACAAAATGTTTAGTGACCATTCAAAGTTACAACAGCATTGAAAAATGTGACCTAATAATCATTTTTCATAGTTACAACTTTTGCCACATCCCCAGGATCACGTGATCAAAGTTCAGATGCTTGGCAACTGGTACATATTTATGACCATTGCTGTGTCCCAAGGTCATTGCATCACCTTTTGCGACCTCCTGACAAACAAAATCAACGGGGAAGCCAGATTCACTTAACAACCAGGTTACTAACTTATCAACTGCAGTGATTCATTTAACAACTGTGGCTAGAAAAGTCATAAAATGGGGTCAAATTAATTTAAGAAATCTCTCATTTAACAACAGAAATTTGGGGCTCCATTGTAGTTCTACTTAAAATCTATAGCATTTCTGGACATTGGCAACTAAATGGCAAAAGAATCGGACTTCTTCAGTGATACTGAAAAATCTAGGGTGCTTCTGCCTGAAGAATTATGGAAACCCATAACAGAGGCTAGAAATCAGTCATTTCATTTTTTTTTTTTTGCAAAATGTACATAGGGGTAGGTATTTGCATCTCTGAGATGAGATGGTTTTGTGATAGCAACAGCAGCTATAGCTGGTCCACTGTGGATTTTTTCAATAGATTAGCCAAACTGAGTTAATGCTACTAATGGTAATGATGTTTGAAAGAAGTACTTGCCCTTCCAAAACCTAATACTTCTAGGGACTTTCAACTACAACTTCCCATGAATGGTGACTGGGACCAGGAATTCTAAGAGTTAATCTAACATACTTTAGGAAGGGACCAAGATGATGAAAAACTGTGGATGGAATAGAAAAATCAGTCATACTTGAAAATGTTCATACTCATGGCATATCTATAGCTAGCTATAGGGTGGTAGACATGCAAGCTGAGAAGGAACATATTCACAGACACTACTGCAATAAATCAGTTTGAAAACAGCGTATTTTAACATGGAATTATCACAATTATTTGTACAACTTGGAAATAGTAATATGTCCTTTTTTTCCTTTCAAACTCCACAAAATAAAAGCAAATGCATGTAAATATGCAAGTTATGAAATCAATCTAATATTCAATTAGTATCCTAATTACATTGCCTTGTTCTTTTCCTATATTAAATCAACAGAGAAAATAACAAATAACAAAAGAAATGAGGCTAACTGGTAAGAACTGTTTTCCTCTCATAAATAGCCAAGAAACATTTACCTGATTTCTTTCCCATCTCTGAGCCCAAAGGAAATTGCCTGGAACCAATTAGTCACAGAATTGCAAGGCTCTTTTCTATTTTCTGCACTCATGCAGAAGATGGATATTTTCCTCTCCTAGATAATCTGGATTCCTACTTGAAACAGAGGGTTGAACTTGGTGACACAAAAAGTTCCTTCCAACTCTGCCAAGTCCTCTTTCCATACCGCCTGATATTGGCTGGGATCCTTAATATGTCTGGGAAGGAAGGCTTGGATTGCTTTCCACACAATCAGTACAAGATATGGTGTGGCTAGAAGGCAGCAATGAAATAGGAAATAGGTTAATTGTTTAGGGCCATGATGGCGAACCTGTGGCACGCGTGCCGGAAGTGGCACGCAGAGCCATCTTCACTGGCACGCAAGCCATCACCTGGAGCAGGTCCACTGTGCATGCACACCGCCGCCCACCCACCAGCTGATCGTTGGGTAGCTGCCGCGCATGTGCAGGGGACACGCAGGAGACACATGCACATGCACAAAAAGGCACTGGGTGCTCAAGGGGAGTCACGTGTGCATGTGCAGAGATGCACAGCATGCACACAGGGGGTCGTGCACGCATGTGCAAGGGGCGTGGGGTCCTTCGCGTGCATTGCTTTATGGGTGTTGGCACACCTGCGCATGGACACGCACGCACGCTTTTGGCACGCGAGGATGGAAAGGTTCACTGGTTTAGGGAGATCACTTCTGAACAAAGCTACATTTCCAATCTACTCCATTCTTTTCTACTGGGCAGTAGATGAGATGTACAAATACTGTGAGGCCTAAGTAGATGTAGCTCTTTCCTTTAGGTTGGGATCAGTAAACTTTTGAAATGGCAGACATCCTTTTGCAATTTCTCCCAGCACAAGAAATGCCAGTAATAATTTGTATTTTTTAATGAAAAATATTGAATTACAGTGGCAAAATCTAACCAAATCTTAAGTGAGAACACATAAAACTTTAAGAACTGGAATTTGAGTCATTTTAAATTTTTAGAAAAAATATTTTGTAAGTCAAAGGGCACCATCTAGTGGAACTGTGGACACTGAGGCATTCTATTAAGAACCCCTCCATGATAACTTTTTCTTCTGATCTTCCATCCATCTAACTTATTATATACAGCCTGCTTTTAAAATACAATGGGTTCATATATGGCACCTGAATTAAGGACGCAACCCACTCTTTTTAATGAAATGAAGTATTTTCTTTCTATACATTTTTTAAAAATTGCCTTCCCCTCCCACAGATACCTTATAACTGAGAAAATTGTATTGGTGAAACATAAATACAACAATTACTTGGTATATCTAGTAAGCAATGTTATCACTGCTTAGATTTAGCCTATTAAGTTCATACTGTTATTTGCTTTATAATAAGCATACTGACTAATCCAGTTTCTGTAACACTGCTCATTATAGCAAAAGCCTACTGCTATTGAGTCTTCAAGTGATCAACAGAATCTCTGAAGACTAAAGAACACGTTTATAATCCATTAAGCAACAGTACTAATTGCTACATTCATATTATCTAGAAGTATGCTGAACTGTTTTATTTAAAATGCCTTGAGTATTATATAAAGCTTCATAAGACCAAGTATCACCAATACCTTTTGTAGAATTAATGCCATTAGTGTTAGATTCTTCACAACAATCTGTTCCAAATTAATCAATGCCTCAAAATAATGCTATCAATTTGCCTCATTATGCTAAATTTCAATTAAAATCACGAAATAAATAACAAAACTTGCCGGATCTCCTGAAACTCAGATCTTACAGCTCCATCCAATGGACAAAGGGTAAAGCCAGGCTAATCAGGAAAGGAAATAGCAGGATGGAATATCAAGCACCCAAAAAAGCATTAAACAGCCCCATATAGTTCTCAATAGATGACTCTCAGGGAATCTGGTTTCAGCCAACAAACAGTTCTCAAGCACTTTAGAAATAATACATCATTGGAAAGTAGGGTGAAGAAGAGAACAAAGATGCCCAATGACACTCCTTGTCAAGGAAGACACTAACTTGTTTAAAGATAGCTAGCTGCAACCTTATTTAAGAGGCAACCCTGACCCATGTTACTTGGTTGGAAACATCCAAGTGATTTCCTCCTTTGGCTTGTCATTCTTGTGAATGTTTTTGTAAAACTCTGACCTTGGCTGACAACCCTGATTTGACCTTCTGAACTTTGGACTGGATTTTGACTACTCTCCTGAGTGTATTTGTCGAAAGCAAAACCACTTTGGCAAGCTTTCTTATCCAGAGACTGTTCTGATTTACATTCCCTTCCTCGTCTGCCTTTATCAATCCAGCCTTGAGTACACTGCTATTTTCACCTAACAACTGTGTGTGTGTGTGTGTGTGTGTGTTTGAAATCAAAACAAGACACACCACTACTGTAATTACATATATTTATGACTCCTTTTCCATTCTAAAAAGAAAAAAAATCTTGATCACAGTGATCCATTTTCCCTCTTTCAACACCCATTTGTTAATAACTATCAACCTGATTGACCCACCTTCACATTTCATATTAATTAAGATTGTACCTATTTCTTCTACTGCTTTCCCTGTTATTATCCAAGGGTTTAGGGACACTTAATATTTTTGCCTACAAATACACTGCACCAAATGGTAAGGCAGATTTATGTTTTCTAAACTTTCATGACTACCTCTTTACCTGATGTTATGTCTGACCAGTGGTGGAATTCAAATTTTTTTACTACGGGTTCTGTGGGTGTGGCTTGGTGGGCATGGTATGGCTTAGTGGGTGTTGCTTTGTGGGCATAGCAGGGGAAGGATACCGCAAAATCCCCATTCCCTCCCCACCCCACTAACCTGATTTCCAGCTCTATTCTCCTATGCAGGGCAACAAAAGAAGACCCAGCCGATCAGCTGGACTCGGGAGGCAGAGAATAGATGGGGGCGGGGACAGTCAGAGGTGGCATTTGCGGTTCTTCGAACTACTCATAATTTCTGCTACCGGTTCTCCAGAACTGGTCAGAACCTGCTGAATACCACCTCTGTGTCTGATAGGCAATTTGAAACTCCATCAATCATTCCTGTTGTGTAAAATTGAAGGAAGCCTCCCTGTCATTGTCCGAGAAGGACGAGGATAGAGTCATCTGGACAGATCATCTAATGTGCCAATTCAATTAATTCATTTTGATGTGAATCCAGCAAATAGTCATTCTGAGCTGTCTGAAGTCACAATAGACCACTGAGGATTCTGTTCTCATGGATACAGAACAACCTAACATCCTAATCTGGACGAAAGAAGCCACAGGGGGTTTCATAGGATTAGGATCGATGTGAGCTGGGAGGGGGGGTTTCTACTGCAGCATTAAATTGGGCTGGTTTTCCTGTGTGGTTCATTTTTTGAAGTTGTTCAATATTTGTTTTTCCCCCCCATTGTATTCTTGCCCTGAGTTCATTCTCTTGGAAATTAATAGGCAGTTCAATAAATGATTCTGGAAAGCTGGAATCTGACTTTAGCTACTGTTTTAATAATAGATTGGTATATAAACATCAATGGTAATAAATTTGTATGAGTGATTTTCGCAACTATTAGCAGTAGAAAAGAATGCCGTTGGTGATCTTTTTAAAAAAACATAAATACAGAACAATTTTCATTGTAGAAGTCCCAGAATGGCCATTTTATGTCCTTTAATTTATAACAGTAACAGCAACAAATAAATTCAATTTGGTGATCTGCTGGTTTAACCAAAAGGAACAAGCTTTTACTAGATTGAAGCATGGAAGAACTCCAAGCAAGAGCAGATTATACTATTTCTTGAGCTGCATACAGCAGGGCAGCAGAGTTCTGGCCATCTTAAAATCACAAAAGCTGGCCTTGACACACACACACACACACACACACACACACACACAAAGGCCCACACAATCTTGTGTAGTCAAATGCATCCCCCTTTTAAATATAAGCCACTAGTTTGCAGGACAGGGAAGAGAGGAGAACAAGAAAACCTTCCCTACCTAAGCTGGTCACTGGATCTTTGAAGATGTAGGATTTTCAAATCCTACTTAATAAGAATGCCTCTCCTGGGTTCTTCCATATATATTAGCCCTGACTTATTCCTTCCATACATATTAGCCCTGACTTATTCCAGCTTCCTGGTGCATCCAAAAATGATCTTAATTTGCTCTAATTTCACATCCCTCAGTATAATATTTGCTGTGTATCACTTGAGGACTAAGGAAATGTATGACAACATCAAGATATTGCTCCAATTACAAAGCTATCAGTATAACTCAAGAAATTATGGCAGCTGTCAGGGTCTGTGGACCTCCTTCCAAATGCTGCTGCACTATAATTCCCAGAAGCTTCAACTGCATGGCCCATGAAAAAAGATACTGTGACTCATGATTTAGCAACCCACTCAAAGCTACAAGTTCTCTATTCCTAATTAGTGTAGGAGGAGAGCTGTACTGTTTTGTCTATTGTAGCAAAAAACAACAACAGGAGGACTCTAAAAGTCCTCTGCCAACTAACAAGTACTATTAAAAGGCATAACCTTTTAATAAAATGTGTTAGTCAGAAAAGGTGCTAAAAGATTCCTTCAGGGTTATGATGACTTAGTTACCCAGACTCTGAGTAAATACAATATTTTGCTTCCTGTTAGGAATTATGTCTTGTTCACTCCCTATACTTCTCTTCCATTATTCTCAAAAGTCTTAAGGCTAAATGTTACAGAAATTGCCTTCCTAAAACCTGCCAGTGTTTATCCATCAACAGAAATATGTGGACAAAAAGAAAAATGTAATTTTTAAAGGAGTAAGTTTAGAGCTTAGAGAACACCTGTAAAAAGTATTAAATGTCTAATTATGATTACAAATTTATGAACCTTGAAAGGACATCATGAATAAAAAGGAAAGTTATACAATGGGATTAGAACTGTTGTAAAATGTAGTAAAAAGCATTCCTTTGTACTGATCTCCTGATATAACAAACATTACTATAGGAATGATTCTGAGTAAGGCACTTCAAATAATAAACCCTCTTCTTTCACTTCCAATAGGAACAAATATTATTACTATCTGGGAGAATTAAATTAAATGAAAAGAAAACTGTATCCTAGGTTCCCATCAAAATAACAGAATTTTCTATTAATTAAAATAACTCATGTTGATATAATTGTGTCCTCCACCACTTATTACACTGGGGAGCAAGTTTCTGATTATACAGTTGGGTTACATAAATATTTATTTAAAAACAACAACAGACAAACCAAATAAAATCAAGATTTGGGAAGGAAAGGGAGTTTTAGGGCTGGAACGTTTCTATAAGTGACATATTTGATCCTCTTTGATCCTCAATAGGAAAAGCAGTAGAGATACTTCAAGACTTTTCTTCCTACCCCCCCATGCAAATGATTTCACAAAGAATATAATTCTGGTCTCTTTTCAAACTATTCACAAGTGTCAGTTCATCAACCAATAATAATCCAGAAGTGAGCCACGCTGTGATATTTGAGCCCCTTTTCTACAGACCGTACAACCTTCTCTGACCATGGGTATTAAAAAGTAGTGGTGAACAGTTCTTTCTTATATTTAAGAAGAAAACATTAACATAGAAGCCTTAGCTTCAGATTATTTTAAGAGAATCTTAGAATTCCAGCTCTAAAATGAAAAACAAAAACCCCAATCCATTTGTAGTGATTTGCATCATTAATCTGCCCATTTTAGCCATCCTACTCCTCTCATTATATGAGTACAATTCTCAGCCATCAAATTGTTCCCTATTTTTCCAATGTTCTAAAACAGGGGTCCCCAGCCCCCAGTCCATGGACTGGCACCAGTCAGTGGCATGACAGAAACCGGGCCGCACAAACAAGCAAAGCCCCATCCACAGGATGCAGGCAGCATGCGAAACCATGCCCCTCTGATCTGTGGAAAAACCTCTCTCCAAGGAACTGGCTCCTGGTGCCCAAAAAGTTGGGGACCACTGTACTAAAGGAAAAGAATTAAAATGGAGAGTATTACTGTTTTAAAGGCAGACTTAATTTAGAGGTTAAGACAGGGGTAGGATTCTACCGGTTCTGTCCACCTCTGTAGAACTGGTTGCTCTGAAGAGCAGCAAACAGAGAGCATACATAGAACCAGTTCTATGTCTGCTGCTCTTTTGGCCCATCCACCTGCCAGGGCTCTTACCTGACCTTTATTTCCTGCTTTTTCAATCGCAGCTGCTTTGCGCGACACAGCTGTGGTTGAAAAAGCAGGAAAAAAGTGCCTTTTCAACCGCTGCACACCCACGCGCAGCGCTGCTCAGCTGTCCAGGCAGCTAGCTGACGATGATATACATGCGCGCGCAGCAACACGTAAAATCACCGAACCGGTAGTTTCACCAGTCGGATCCCACCCCTGGGTTAAGAATAACATAAACACAGATGAAATTTCCTGGGTTTTTAATCTCTTGTTTTGCAAGAGGATTTCCTACAAATGGTTATATAACTCTGTGGAGAATCAAAAAGAAAAGAACCCCAACAGGTAAGAAATTCCAAAGGAGCTTGTCATGAAACTTCAGAGAAATTTCCAATAAAAATCCTAGAAGTTCTCAGACAAAAAAAATGGAAGAACTAAGGAATTCTTTCTAATATCATTACTTTCTGAAGACTTATCAAATTATCTTGGTTTTCTGTGGCACTTCAACAGAACTCTGCCTTTGATAAATATCTTATGAGGAAATGTTTTGGATAAGGCTGTGTCAATCCTCAAATGTTGTACAAATATTTTAAAATATAGTGAAAAATATAGCAACCAAATAAATATTCTTAGGAACAAATTACAAGGAAATAGCCACAATTGTTATGCAATTGCCAATCTGTTGATTTTACACTACCTTCTTAGAGAAATATAAATAAGATGAAAAATGAACTCAAAATGTCAAGTTCAACCATCAATGCAAATTTCATTGTCACTCATTTTCAGAATGCAGAAAGTCTCAATTCATTTGATACCATACTGTATTTACCACAAGATACAGGAAACTATAAAACATTTTCTAAATAAGAGTTTTCAATCCACAAATTTCTACCAATATGCCCTCTCTATTAGTCCTGTATAATCCTGAAGAGTTTTTGATAGTTTACACAAATAAAAAACACAATTAAAGTATCCACAATCAGATCAAACACAATATATAACATATGCGGAGAACCTTAAGAAGACCCAACAGTAGCCCAGAAAAGCTCCATTCTTCCTCCACAACACTGTTAAAGTAGGAGCTAACCTGATGTCCATTAGAAGGCCATTACAAAGGATCACCACCAAGAAACAGCACCTCTGAAAACTGCCTCCCTTTATCACCCTAAGGTGGGGAACTTCTACCAACTTTTCCCTATGTAATCAATTGGGCTGAGCTGATTTCAAAAATGCAGCAAAGGGGCCACAACACACGTGTAATATGTTCCTACTAGGAAATGCTGTCCAATACACGGGCCACTGCTCTTTGAACCAACTTCAGTTTCCAAGCAGCCTTTAAAGAAAAGTCATGGACAATGTGTTACAGTAGTCCATCACAGGTAGTGATAACAGTATGAACCATTGTAGCAACATTCTTCTGACCCAACCACAACCGAGCAAAGGGTCCCCCTGGCACAGTCTGATATTCCAGCAGGAACCACAAGTCCAGGAAGACACTCCATGTCACAGACCTGTTCTTTCAGGGATAGTGGTTCCCCATCAAGAGACACCACTGGAGCAGGCAGAAAACCCCAATGGACAATCAGTAACTCCATCTTTCCAAGATTCAATTCCAACCCGTTCTATCCTATCCAGACCTCCAAAGCCTTCAGGCACTGGGGAAAGATTTCAATGACATCACCAACCTACTGTACTTATGTCTATGCCAATGTGTTTGTCTAATTCCTAAATGGTCCTATAAACAATGATGTTCTCATCTGTTGCCTAAGCATATAACAAAGTCTTTAGCTACCATTTAGGCACCTTCAAGTTAGTTGCCTTCAGTTACTTTCAGCTGCTGCTCTGAACTGCTGCTGAATTGCTGGCTTTACAAAAAATTTTGAAGGGGTGGTGAAGGTGCTTTACTAGCTGCTGGCTAGCTGCAAGCTCTTACTCTCTCTGCTGGAGTGATGAAGCTGCTGGCTTCTGCTTCCCCTTTTAGTTAGTCTACTGTTTGTTTTTGTCACTTGCTAAATGGGCAACTCCACCAGCTGCAAAATCTTCTTCTCTGCTATATCACATGACACAAGGTTTTTTTTCCTTCACGTCCACACTCAGATTGTGTTATTATTGGAGACTAGGTATGGTTCAGTACTCTTCATGCTGCCTAAAAGTCCCAGGGGCTGGGGGGAACTAAAAGAAGGAAGAGTTCATATTGGCCACTGTAAGGCTTTCTTTTACATGATGTAAAACTAAATTTTGGTTCAACTGTCCAGAAAATATCTCTCATTCCTTTCAGGGGGGCTCCTGGATCTTGAGTTGAACATCTGAAGACATATCATACTTTGATAGCCCTATGCTGTGAATTCATTTCTGAGGGATCATGGCCAGAATCTGCATCTGTTTAGTAGTTCAACACAAAGCTCAAAGGTTTTATTTATACCAAGAGTCACACCCATGTTTTTATCTGTTCTTCAAATTTCAGACAGCAATTTACTAAGAGGGGGTTCCCTCAGGCACTGAAGGAAGACTTAGTTAGTATGCACAGAAGAAGTAATCTCATCAAAGTGACTCATCAATTCTATTCCTTAGCAACACTTTTTTAAAAAAATCAATTCTGGATTTATTGCTCTTCTGGTCCATCTTCCAATGTTATATAACTTATCAACAAATGCAATTCATCCCTCTGAAATTAAAACGGGGGATAAAGAGCCTGCTGAATGTGGTTCCTATCAGATGGAGCAACTAACCCACAGGTTAGTCCTCGACATTTCTTTAAGACTCAGCAGGAAATATCTGGGATAGGGTTTATATTTCCTCCTACTTGTTCCCTCCAAACTTTCAAAGACCATAGCAACCAAATGTTTCTTAATTATCTGCCTCCGAATGCCATCCTGCATAATGGCAGCAGTGTTAATATTTTGTTACTGTGTGCAGTAACAGTACATTTACTCTGACTTTTACAGAGATGTTATCTGAGTGCCAGGAGCTAAAATGTGTGTGCTTTGAGATGGGATATTTCTGGAAACCATTTTCATGCTGTACCGGTAATAAACTAGGGAATGCTTAGAGGTGGCAAAAAAATACCCCAAAACCCCAATGCTTTTAGATCATCTGAAACAGATCAACTCAAGGAAATTTTGTTCCACCCAGGAGGGGAGCAATTGGATGCACAAAACATTTCCTGAGTCAGAGATATGATACCCTAAATCCCAGGGCTCGGTTTTTCTTACTGCAATTAGCCACTCTGGACTTTTGACAAAGAGCCATTATATCATTCTGCCAACTATTTAAACTGGCTTGCTCCATTCATCTGTAATTAAAAGGAAATCATGAAATGTTTGAAAACTTTGAAATGTCTGTGTCCCACTGATAAAAAGCAACTTTTTCTTATTCGTATCCATTTCATGTATTCATAACCATGTTTATATTTATACCTGTTATCTAATAATCTCTTGACAAAATAAAATAAAATAAAAAAACTATGTTAACATTTATTATGATGCCTACAAAGGCCACATTAAACAAATTATATAGAAAGCAAGATACAGTAAACAAATTATCAAATACCTCTTAAACATCTAAAAATTAATCTGACATGAACATGGGACTTTGTTTCTATCTAACATGGGATTTGGTTTCTATATGTGACAACAGCAGCATGACTTCTCTATGCACAGACATGGAAGAACTTAAAAATTCCTACAATGGAAAAATGGATGATGAAGTTAATGGAATTGGCCGAGATGGCAAAATTGACTACTTTGATTACAGAAAAGACTGTCTAGCTTTGTTTCTGCTTAGAAATTATTTTTGGCCTTTTTGCATGAAAGTAAGAGAAATGAAAATTTAATGTTGGGATTTGACAAGTAGAACTGTTTATGATTATAGAAATTTGCATACAGTTGTTAATTTTAGAATAAGACGCTAATGTATTTTATATTTGTAGCTGCACTAAAGAAAATTGGAAGTTACTCTTTTTCTATTTCTTCCTTTTTTCTTTTCTGCACTAATTTTGCTCTTCTTATAAACTTTTCTTTTTCTAACCATTTTCTTTTTGTTTCCTTATATTTTATCTTTTGTTGAAACTTAATAAAATTTTCTGAAAAACATTTAATTTGAACTTCATATTCAGTCTGAAAGAGCAAGAGCTCTAAATTTTAGATCGGAAGGATTAAAGCCTCCTGCATCAGACCAGAAGAACCTTGGCAGATATTACCTCAATTGCCATCATCACATTCATCCAATCTGTGAGGAAAACACAGAAATACCTCTGAGGACAGTAGAGAAGTTGTTCTTGCTTTATTACAGCTTCCAGGGACGATTGGATCTGGAACGTACTTCTATATTTCTCTTTACCATGCCAAATAAGCCCAGTAGCAACCAGTAAACCACTTCTGAACTTAAATTCATCCATCCTCAACATCATCATCATCATCATCATCAATCAATCAATCAATAATAATAATAATAATTTATTAGACTTGTATGCCACCCTTCTCCCTAAGGACTCAGGGCAGCAAACATTTAAAAAACCATACAAATTACAATAAAACTGGATTAAACAACTACAAGTCTAGAATCAATTAAAAAATTAAAATTAAATTAAAACAACTAAAATAACCCACCCCCGGGTCAATCCAGACCAGCCTGCTGAAACAACCAGGTCTTCAGGTCTCGGCGAAAGGAGTGGAGATCAGGGGCCAAACGGAGATCCACGGGGAGCTGATTCCATAGGGCAGGTGCTCCCACAGAAAAGGCCCTAGCCCTGGGAACCGCCAGCCGACAATGTCTAACCGACGGAATCCCAAGGAGGCCCCTCCTGTGGGAGCGCACGGGGCGATCGGAGTGTGATGCTGGCAGGAGGCATTCCCGCAAGTACCCTGGACCCAAGCCATTTAGGGCTTTATAAGTTGTTACTAGCACCTTGAAGGCAACCCGGGAGGCAACAGGCATCCAGTGCAAGTCGCGCAGGAGGGGTGTAACATGGGGGTATCAGGACACTCCCGTCACAGCCCGCGCAGCGCATTCTGTACCAGCTGCAACCTCCGGGTGGTCCGCAAGGGCAGCCTCATATAGAGAGTGTTGCAGTAGTAGATTCTGGAAGTGACGAGCGCATGAGTGACCGTTCGAAGGGCATCTCGGCTCAGATAAGGGCAGAGCTGGTGAACTAGCCGAACCTGGGCAAAAGTCCCCTTGGCCACAGCTCCCACTTGCTCCTCTAAACTGAGCTGTGAATCCAGGAGGACGCCCAGATTCCTCGCCCTATCCACGGGGGGCAACACCTCTCCCCCCATGACCAAAGTTGGCACATCCACTGAAGACCGAGATGCCGGTAAGAAAAGCCATTCAGTCTTGGCTGGATTGAGCCGGAGCCCGTTACTCCCCATCCAGACCTGCACCGCCTCCAGGCACCGGGACATCACGGAGAGAGCATCACTGATTTTGTTTGGGGTGGAGATGTAAAGCTGTGTATCATCCACATATTGGTGATACTCACCCCAAAGCCACGGATGATCTCACCCAGCGGTTTCATGTAGATATTAAACAGGAGAGGTGAGAGAACCGACCCCTGCGACACCCCACAAGTGAGGGGCCTCGGGGCCGATCTCTGCTCTTCTGCCAACACCGACTGCGAGTGGCCCGAAAGGTAGGAGGAGAACCACCGCAGAACGGTGCCCCCCACTCCCAACCCCCGGAGCTGCCGCAGAAGGATACCATGGTCGATGGTTTCAAAAGCCGCTGAGAGATCTAAAAGGACCAGGACAGAGGAAAAGCCCCTGTCCTGAGCCCACCAGAGATCATCCATCAGTGTGACCAATGCTGTCTCTGTGCTGTGTCCAGGCCTGAAGCCCGATTGATACAGGTCTAGATAATCAGCTTCCTCCAGGAACAACGGAAGTTGCTGAACCACCACGCTCTCAACAACCTTTGCTAAAAAGCGAAGGTTGGAGACTGGATGATAGTTGTTTAAAATGGTTGGATCCAGAGCAGGCTTCTTGAGGAGGGGGTCTGACCACCGCCTCTTTCAAGGCAGCGGGAAAAAACCCCTTGCTCAAAGAAGCGTTGACAACTGCCTGGAGCCAACCACATGTAACCTCCCTGGAGGCATAAACCAACCAGGAAGGACACGGGCCCAATAAACGCGTGGTGGAAGACAACCTCCGCATGATCCTGTCCACTTCATCCAGGGAGACAGGTTCAAACTCAACCCAGATAGAATCAGCCAGACTCGTCGTCACTCCATTATCCGCACCCTGCCAGTCAGAGTCCAAGAATCTGAGCGACCTTATCCGCCAGATGTAAACTAAATTCCTCTGCTCTGCCCCGCAGAGGGTCCCCCCTCTCCTCCAGGTGAAGAAGGGAGCGAGTGACCCTAAACAGGGGCCAACTGGGGTCTCGCCGGAGGTAAGAGGCAGCTGGACACGGTCAGGAATGGCTAACCAGGGTCTGGGGTCTCTGCTGCCAGGCTGCTGCCAGGCGGCCACCAAAGTCTCGGCCGGGCTGTGGTCGAGGGAAGCGGGCAAGAACCCCAGCGCCGTCTGAAACCTCTCAGGGTCCATCAGGTGCCTGGGGCGGAACCATCGTAGTGGCTCCTCATCCCAGCAGCAAGGGGCAGCCGATTGGAAGACCAGCCGCAGGAGACAGTGATCTGTCCATGATAGGGGTAGGGTGACCGGTGATCCACCCCCCAGATCACTATACCACCGTCCCGAGACAAAAACAAGGTCGAGTGTGTTCCCCACCTCATGAGTGGGCCCCTGAATCACCTGGGTCAGGTCCATGGCTGCCATGGCTGCCATGAACTCCTGGGCCAATCCCGACGCCCCTCCCAGAGAGGGCAAGTTGAAGTCCCCCAGAACCATAAGCCTGGGGAACTCCACCGCCACCTCCAAGAGAGCATCAAGCAGCCTGGGAAGGGCCGTCGCCACACAGCTGGGGGACAGGTACGTCAGCAACAGACCCAACCGACCTCCCGGGCCCAATCTCAGGAGGAGGTACTCACACCCGCCTATCTGCGGGAAAGTGGCCTCCCTTGGAAACAGGGTCTCCTTAATAACTATGGCTACCCCTCCACCCCTTCCCTGAGTTCGAGACCGGTGCAGCACCCGGAAATCTTGGGGACATAAATCACACTGAGGGACCCCCCCTCCGTCCCAACCAGGTCTCCGTGATACATGCCAGATCCGCAGCCTCCTCGATAAGTTCACGAAGGAGGGGTGACTTATTAGCAACGGATGTGATGTTTACATACACCAGCTTAAGCCCAGGGACCACATCTCCCAGGACCCCAGGGGAGCCGGCAGAGACCTGAGGGTCGGAGCGCATCACTGCTCACAAACAGCGGGGACGTACTCCTGAAACATAATTTGGCCCTCTGTCTCGTCCCCTCCTGCCATAACCGATCGCCCTAGGGATTATTGTTAGTCCCACCCTGCCCACAGTGGACCCCGTGGACCCCTCACCCAGCTTCCCCGCAACGAGACCCATTTCCAGCCCGGATAAACCAGGATTTAATAACGGGGGTTAATTCCCCTCCCCCCCCAACCCATTAAAACACCGAATTAAAAATTTAAAAGATGTCCCTTAGCACCATATTTAAAATTTAACCCCTTGGTCACGCCGTGCCACCTCTCAACAACTTCTGCATCATATCAGCTTCCCCAATCAGCCCACCTCATTCCAGTTAATTTCTAGAAAGGTAAACAATTGTGGCAGAGAAAGATCCTATTTAATGTTGTGGCAAGGACAGCTCAAGTCCCAAAGTCCCATAAATGTCATAACAGAAAGAACTGAGCAAGCCCTGATGTCCAGTCCTAAGTTTGACCTTAAAATACCTCTACGAAAAAAATTGTTATTAATCCAAAATTTTAAAGCGGAAATCCATATATAATTAGCAAATATTCCTGGCCCAATAATCCACATTCATAACTGACAATGAAAGAGGTGATTGAAGTATAGCTGCTCTGATATTTTAATCTTCCACACCACATTCATCCTCTGCAAATATCAGGTGGTTGAAAGATTTGATAATTCAGATTCCACTTTGAATGGACGTTTCTTAGAGATGCAATTTTCTCCTTTAAAGGAAAAGCAATGCTAGTGGTGGAGAATATTTCATGTCTCTCTTAATGGAGTCTCATTCTTTCATTCTGAGAAAAGAAAACAACAGGCGTGCATTCTGTATGCTTATATTCTGCAACATGCTGTTTGTATGTAATATGATGTTGAATATTACTAAGTAAACAATGGAAGATCATATCAATCTTTATTATGGTCATAGACTGGGCACAGAAAATGAAGCACCCAATCCAATAAAAATCTAAAATACAGCCATATTCAACGACAGAAAAGAAAAATCAAGCCATCATGGGGGAAAGCTTTTGATTCATGCAGACAGGATGGTCATTGCCACCTTTGGCTTTAGAATAAATTGCATGGGTGCTGGTATTCAGAAATACAAAAATACAGTAACGTTGGAAAAAGAATAATACATGGCAATAACTTCAAAGAGCATCAATGGGAAAAAAAATCAAACAATGGAAAGTAGGCTTGAAATAAAACCTTATTTTTCAGTCTTTTATAGTAGGTAAGGCCATGGGAACTGATCTGCCTTGTGTATTTATTTGGCTCAAATCTCACCTTTTGTAGAAGAGCTCAAAGCAATTTAAAGAGTGCTGCCTCCTCTTATTTTTTTGCCCACAGCAACTACCCAGTAAGGAAGTTTGGGTCAAGAGAGAGTCACTGATCCCAAATCACCCAGTGAGGTTCTGTGGCTGAGAGTGTACCTTGTTCCCCTGTTCCTAACCCAGCATCTTTATAACTATATCATAGTATATTATGCTGCCAGGAAGGAAAATGATGAACAAAAATCCCTACCCAATACTGAATACTCTATAAGGAAATGAATGACTTTCTGAGCACATAATAAAATTTCTTTCTTTCTTTCTTTCCTTCTTTCTTTCTTTCTTTCTCTCTCTTTCTCTCTCTCTCTCTCTCTCTTTCTTTCTTTCTTTCTTTCTTTCTGTGTCTGTCCTTCTCTGTATTGTATTGCATTGCATTGCATTGCATTGTACTGCATTGTATTGTAATGTACTGCATTGTACTGCAAAGTCCTGATGAATTAAAATAGTCCAAAATCTAAAGTAACAGCAGATAACAAAATAAGGAGAAGCAACTGGTATTTTTCTCTATATTCCTCATCTAGTTCTCTTGGGCTTCCTATGTTATATCCTATAGGCCAGCAAAGTTGGCATCTTCTTCTTATGAACTGGATTTGCAGTCAGGTAACATGACCATATAATAAAGTAGGTCATCTTTCCTTACAAAAGTCCCCATGAAAAAGTATTTCTCACACACTTTCAAAGGCCAATCAAAATTCAAAATACCCTCTTATATTATCCAGCATTTATGCTTTCTGTTCCTAATGCAACCTTACAACAACTTCAAAGATGTCCTTTGAAATTATGGAACTGAAGTTCAACACATCTGGAGGGAACTCGGTTGGCAAAGATGGGCTTTAGCAGCAGAGATGTGGCTGAACTACAATTCTCTGCTCCCTTGCTGTTTTAAAATACAATCATAGATTTTTGCTGATTCTTTAACCAGCAATTTAAGATTCTGTGCATACGTTAAATATCACTGATGCACATATTTCCTTACAAATACCAAGGAATCCCTGGAAAATCTCTTAAGAGCAAATAAACAACTTGATATTGGCACAGATAAAGCAAACATACCCAAACATACCCATATCCTCTACATGTGTGACTGAAAATATTAATCTCTAAAAACTTAGAATCCATAATGATAACTCAAAAATGAACTGCACGAGGTTCAGGGAGGCTTATTCCCAGATAAATGGTCTAGGATTGCAGCCCAAACCTATAATTTCTATATTCATGAAGTAATGAGCATCACCAAAAGATACTAAAGTAAAGCTCTTGGTATGTTTCATTGAATAAACATTTAGCAGCAGCAGCAGCAGCAGTTCTTCAGCAAAAATTTTAACAAGAAGATATGAAAGTACACAATGCACTGAATGCCTGCATTACATACTGGAAAAAAGCAAGCACCACCATAACTGAATTTAGCACTGTAGTTACTATTCATCTCTCTGTAAACCTTTGCCAGGTATTTTCCTGCAATCTGGGTCAAGGAAATGAAAAAAAAAATTATGGCCACTTTTTTTCTCCTGCTTGTTCAAGGTTATAAAAACAAACATTTCATAGGAATATAGAGGGGATGTTGGCAAGGCAAAGGGTTTGCAAGAGACAGCTGTGGTTCTGTGGTTCTTACAAGTTTCAGTTTAGCAGCCAACTTAGATGTTTTTAATGATTTGCTCTTAATTTAACTTTCAGGAAATGAATCCAAATTGTAACACAAGAGAAACACAAGCAATGTGTGTGTGTTGGGGGGAGGTGTCCAGCCATTATAAAAAATAATTTATTTTTGTTTTTAGTTATCACACTGTGGCTAAAATGTTGGCTGTGGCTGAGTTGGAGAAAAGTGCTCTCAATTTCAAAAGAATTTAATATGCCTCACATTTTTGTGTTTGAAAAAAACATTTGCATCATCAAACCCCAGTCTCATCAAATATAGGGCAAGGAACAAGCAAACAATAATACAAATGAAATCTATTTGCTCTATGCAAAATTTTATCTCTCTTTTTCTTTAGTTAGGTGTCACTAGTGTCTTTTCAAAGTACCAAAAAAAAACACAAGAGGAAAATTAAATAAAAAAGGAAATAGCGAGCAACCATAACACAGCAATATTAAAATTATTTCTCAAGGGAAGAGAATTTAAGAAAGGAGGGGTTTTTTCCCTCTTTAGAGTTGGACAACCTTTTTTTAAAAAGGAAGAAAACAAGAAAATACTATTTCAAGAGTGTTAGCATTTCTCCTCAAAGTACAGTGCTAGGTTTTGAATAGGCAAGCCTAATTCATTCTTTGCAAAGAAGAGGCTAAGAGAAGAACAGCCTCTTTTAAATGGTTTCTTCTGCCAAGGGGGTGGGGGTGGGGAGTTAAAAGAACTTGTCAATTGCAAAGGAAATTCTCCCTCCAGCTGGTCTCCATCACAAGTGGAAGCTGCCTAATGAAGGTACCAGGATTCCCCCCCCGCCGCCATTTTGTGACCCTCTTCTCCCCTAACCATAACCAAAGCAAGACCTGGGTCAGGGACTCTTTTCCTAGTGGTGTTAAGTGAAAGAGGAAACCCACAGAACTGGGAATAACCTACGCTGAACTCAATTACATACACATATGCTAATGTTAAGTACTTTTAGAGGCTGGGGGAGGCTTTCATGATTCTTCTGACAGTGGAGGGCTTTTAGATTATGTGCATTGTTTTGAAGCACGGAGATAACACTACAGCTAGTACATGTGCAACCAGCCAGCTTCAAAAGCTTCCATCTGTTTTTATTATCCTCATGACAAGAGCTTATTGTCTTTCTGCAGCACTACTTGAGTGAATACATTTTGGCATGATGAAAGCACCAGGGTAGTTCAGAATATACCCCATAGAACTAGGCTGTTAGAAAGGAACTGCAAAGAAAATTCAGCTTAACCTAAAAACATGGCAGTAGCTGAAAGGACTTTTAATTCCAACTGCTCTACAGTCAAGTGGTGGGAAGATTCAGAAGCTCACAGAGGAATTGGTCTGTGTGACAGGTACCTCTTCTTCAGCGTGGATTCAAAAAAATTTACCACTGGTTTTGTGGGCATGGCTTGGTGGGCATGGTGTGGCTTGGAGGGCGTGGCTTGGTGGGCATGGCAGGGGAAGGATACTGTAAAATCTCCATTCCCACCCTACTCCTGGGGGAAGGTTACTGCAAAATCCCCATTCCCTCCCCACCCCACTAAACTGCTTTACAGCTCCGTTCTCCTGTGCAGAGCAACAAAAGAAGACCCAGGTGATCAGCTGGGACTCGGGAGGCAGAGAGTAGATGGGGGCGGGGCCAGTTAGAGATGGTATTTGCCGGTTCTCCGAACTACTCGAAATTTCCGCTACTGGTTCTCCAGAACTGGTCAGAACCTGCTGAATACCACCTTTGCTCTTCTTTCTTTCTTTATCACCCTTTTGATGAACTTCAGAGATTTTATGTTAACATAAATGATCCTTTAAACAACTTGTCATATATATAAGTCATAGTTCAGTCACCAAGACAGCTACTATGGTGCATTTAGCTTTCATACTCACCGGAAATACTAACATTAAAAATAATTTGGAAAAATAATTATCCCATAATATTTATCAAATAAACATGCTACACTGCAGCATATTAATTTTTCCCTAATGGTCATGGGCTCCAGCTAAAATTGAAGGCATGATGAAAATGCCATGCCAAGCTTTAGTACAAGGAACTGGTGCTTAAGGTAAACACAGTGACCTCAAAAAGCATTTACACAAATGTCATAACTGTGTTAGGTAAATACGGACTACCCATTATTTTCACTTCCAAATCACTAATCAGAGATTGAATCCACATTAAAACAAGTCAACAACACCAAATGTAACAAAGAGTTACTTTGTTCTAGCATGAAATCTACTGCTGATATGGCTCCACTCTCCTAGAAAAAAGTTTCTTTCAAACGCTAACAATTAGTTAGTTGTTACAAAATGTATGGTACTTTCAGAGAAAAGTCATATGTGTGTATACATATTATTGTACCTTTTTTCTTCTTCTATGCAATCATGTCCAATTCTTGGAGAATGAACAAATCCCTGCAACATGGCCAGGTTTTTCAGAAGTGGTTTGCCATTGCAAGACAAAATGACTGGCCCAAGGTCACCCAGCTAGTTTTGTACCTAAGGCGTGACTAGAACTCAAGATATCCTGATTTTCAGTCTGATACCTTAAACACTACACCAAGCTAGCTTTCACATATATAAAAGACATAAGATAGATAGATAGATAGATAGATAGATAGATAGATAGATAGATAGATATGACAAAGAGAAAGATTTCCTAAGGATTACTTAATCACTTTTGATGAATTCAATACTATACTCCTCTGAAACTGGTACCAGTGGTCAGGACAATATAAAGATATTCTAAAAGAAATGCATAAAGAATTCATTTTTCCTACAATATTAAAATGAATAAAGCTGAGGTTACGTAGGTCCAAATATAAAAGCTACTGCTGTAAGTCACATAGACACCATGGTTTTGAGAATAGTTTATTAACCAAACCATAATTTATTTTTTATTTTTTATTTTATTTGAACTTATATGCCGCCCCATCTCCAAAGACTCGGGGCGGCTCACAACTAAAACATGAGACAATAAATACTTAAAAAATTATTAAATTGAGTTACAAGTCCAAATATAAACACTATAAAACCATTAAAAAACCATCCCTCACCCAGGGGGCGTCACAGCCCGGGTTGGTCGAATAACCAGGTCTTTAGCTCACGGCGAAAGGTGCAGAGATCAGGGGCCAGGCGGAGCTCCAAAGGCAGTTGGTTCCAGAGGTCAGGGGCCGCAGAGATCTCCTTAACCAGTCGGCACTGACCATGGCATGCATGATGCAGGCACGGGGGGTAGTATGGGAGAACCGGGTAACTCCCATCACCACACCGCCATTCTGCACCAGCTGCAGTCTCCGGATGGTATGCAAGGGCAGTCCTAAATAGAGAGCGTTGCAGTAGTCGAGTCTAGAGGTAACAGTAGTCGAGTCTAGAGGTAATACTGGATTCATACAACTTACAGCGCAAGAATCACAGAAACCTCATAAAAATTAACACTATAGATAAGTAAGGTGACTGTGCAAATCTCTCACAGGATCCATGGTAAAGAAAATATATTCATGTATGGAATACCATCCTTCAAACAAGCTTTCGTAGTGTTGAGGCAGTGGAGATCTCACTTACGGGTCTATGCCAATAACATCTGCATTCTGTGTGTTCCTAATGTATCTGTGTGACATCAGAGTTCCATTATCACATCTGCCTTCTGATCATGCCAGCCAAAGCTAGGAGACTCGAGGGAAGTAGCCTTAGAAAGGAGGCTTCCAAAAATGGAGAAGTGCATATAAAGCCCTTCCTTACGTATTGTAAATGCAGCCATCATGTCTTCTTCCAGGCACAAAGTTTCTGAATCTACTCTTTTGTGGGGGGGAGATGGTATCTCTATATACTGGTAGTCCTCAACTTATGACCACAATTGACCCCAAAATTTATATTGCTAAGTGAAAAATTGGTTAACTGAGTTTTAACTTTTCTTGTCACATTTGTTAACTGAACCACTGCATTGTTAAATTAGCAAAAATGGTTGTTAAGTGAATTTGATTTCCCGATTGACTTTGCTTGTCAGAAGGTTACAAAAGCTGATCATATGACCCCAGGACACTGCAACCGTCATAAATGTTAATCAGTTGCCAAACCTCTGATAACCAATCACGTGATCATAGGGATGCTGCAATGGTCATAAGTGTGGAAAAATCACTTTTTTCAGGGCCCTTGTAACTCCGAGCGATCACTAAATGAACTGCTGTAAATCGAGGACTAATTGTACATATGTATGAACAACTACCATACTTCACATTCTTACCAGAAAGGAACATTAGATTTTCTCAACAAATTATATGTAAATGGGAGGATATATCTTAGATTCACTGAGGTTCACAAAAGAGATACATTTTGTACAGGGGTGGGATTCAAATTTCTTAACAACCGGTTCTGTGGTCATGGCTTCATTTGTGGGTGTGGCTTGGTGGTCATGTGACAGGGTGGGTGTGGCTTGCTGACTAGGGGTGACTTGGTGGTCATGTGATGGGTGGGTGTGGCCTGTATGTAAATATTGTAAATATTGATGTAAATATTGAATATATATATATATATATATATATATATATATATATATGAGAACTTTTACCCAAAATCAGGCAAATCAGATTGAGCTGCTTGCAGAATCACAGAATCACTCACAGATCTACTTTCTGCAATCTGCTGCCTGAGTCTGCACTGAAAAATAGAAGCTTCAGTCCTAAGGAAGGTTCAGCTCTACTCTCAGGCCACTTCTCCCCCACCCTCAAACCCCCTGAATACCACCCCTGACTCGGCCTCAGGGAAGCCTCCTGGGCGAAGGCAAAGCAGTACAACAGCGATTCAGATTAGCTAGAAAGCAGAAATCCGACAGGAGGGGAGGGGCCAACCAATGGCGCGATTTGCCGGTTCTCCGAACTGCACAGAATCGTAACAACCAGTTCTATAGAACTGGTCCGAACTGGTAGAATCCCACCCCTGATTTTGTATTAATTGTTTGCAAAGACATCTCAAATCAGATTACTAAATCCCCTTTCTTACTGCATTCAGAAAATTCATACAAAGAATCAACAATTTCTATGTGCACAAAGATCAGGATTTATCAAAAGAATTTCACAACCCAGTCTAAAAGAATCACATTCATCAAATGTTTTTAAGAGAGTTTAATTGAACTGGAGACCATCTATTCTAGCCTTCTTCAACAACAGCCACAAAGATATCACCAGCAAAATCACAAATAATGAGATATGACCTGGGTTCTTTACGTATCCTGACTTAAATCTGATCAACTATAACAATTAATCCAAATTGTTCATATTATCAGAAAGAATCCCTGTATTTTTATGCACCTTTTATAAACCATTTCTGCTAGGCACATTTCCCTCCTTAAACTCAGCTACCTTTTTTTCTTCTTTCTGGCTGGCCTTTTCAAGCTCTAGGATTCCATCAAAATACATGAAGAGTAATAAAAATATGTTGTGCCTTTCTATTCAAACCCTGCAGATGCCCACAAGATAATAAAAAATTAAGAACTGGCCACCTTCCTCTTTAATTAACAGAGTTATGGATATTAAAAGAGAAGACAGGGATATTTTTGTCAAAATGAAAAATACTCTAACTCATGTTGCTCTTGAATTCTATTAGAATTCTAACAAGATTTCAATATAGAATTACCTTACTGATAATTAATCAAAAACCTTACTGCAACTATCTCATCTGTTATCTTTAAACAGGATTTAGACAGCTATATGTGAATCAACTGCATAATAAATCAACTGCTAACCAATGTAAAAAAGAAAGTATTATGCATGCCATTATTTAGTTACCCATGGCCCTTGGTCATTGCCATGCTGATTCCTGCATGCTGGTTGTGAGATCATGAGATTTGAAGTTTAAAAAAAAATGTGAAAAGGGCACCAGAATGGCCATTTCAGAATTAAATCCTAAAGTTTCATCTAAACTAACTAGAAAAATGTAATATTCACATTAAACTAATATGGTTTATTGATTACGGCGCAGAATGTTGTATGATTCTAAGGAATAATTATTATTCAACAAAATAGCATATTGAATTTTCCCACCCTGCATTCCAAGAAATATACTGAACAAGCTTTCTACATGATAGTTGTTGCAAGAATACGATGCTCAAACTATTAAAAAGAAGACATAGTTTCTTCTCCAGAAGAATGGCTAATTAAACTGGGGGAATACACCTCGAGACTTCATATTTCAAAAGAAAATCTGACGTAGAATTTAACTCAGCTGCTTTTGAAATATAATTCTACATACAAATTTGCCTTTCTCTTGATGTATTCAGTTCCTCAGACAGAAATTACTACAACTGTTAATCTTATTTTATCTTATACCATGCTGATTATTGATGTTGATATCCATGTATTATTTAGGATTGTAGAATGATCTGTTGTTTTTAAAACTATATAACATAATTTAGCTACTGCAAATATTGCAGGTGTTCAACATCTCAACCTAATTCTATGATACCTGTAAATCCCCTGTTTATTCACTCTGTGCTTTATATTTCCTATTTTGGGGTTTCTTTGTTCTTTCTCCCTGAACGTCTTATTTTTCCTTTTATTAAAAAAAGGTTTAATAAAAATATAATAATAAAATAATCCAACCGCATAGAGCTAATTGTAAGATTAATTGTTCTATGAAATCATGTGCTTATTGTTGCCTGCTCTCCTTGGCTCAGAAGCCAGTGCTGCAAGACAACTGAACGGAAAAATAATAATATATACAACAGGCAATGTTTTTGCAGCATGAAGTAGCTCAAGAGTCAACCCTAGGTGTATAATAGTTAAACAAGCAAACACACATTTTCATCCTTGACATACTGACATCCCCACCGCCCATTTGAACTATCACTCAGGATGGAGATAAAGTTCCCCAAGCCAAAGCAAAGAAATCAGCATGCTAGGTTTATATGTTAAAATTGCCTCTTCTTCCTTCCCTCTTACCTCTGCCTAATTTTCCTGACATTATGCATTAACAATTCTGGATTGTGTGAGGCTACAGCATACTCCCATTGTATTTACAACTCTAATATTGCATCTCTATCTCTAACACACCAATATATGAATAGCTTCTCTGTGACAAACCCTGGGTTTTTTTTTCTTCTTCCAAGCAATGTTGCATTTTACCTTTTCTCAGATTCCTTTTTTTCCTTTATGGCTGGATCACCTTTTTCACTGCACACAGGTAAGTAGGCCCAGTCCGACAGCAGGCAACCCACAGCTGTGGAAAATCTTTCAGTGTCACCCAGCTAAAAGGCCTTCTGAGTTGACCGAGTTGGAAATTTGCCTCTGGGTACATCACATGGCTGAGGCTGCTGCCTCCCGTTTTATAAGCTGTGTTGTTCTCCAAGAATTTCCTTTTCTGCCGCTGCCGTCTCTCCCCTGCTTCTCTGACTTTAATGGAAAGATCCATGTATTCCCCTGGACATCCATCATATAACTCCTCGTGTTATTCCATTTCAAAGATCTTTCTTTTTCTTTTTATTGCTCTGCTCCCCCTCACTGTTTTACTTCAGCTTACATGCATGATTTTTTTAAAAAACTAAAATAAGTTATCCTTATTTGTTTTTTAAAAGGCACCACTATATAATAAATTAAGCTTCTTAAAGCACTGCTTTGACAAACATATCTAATTATAAAGCATTTAATGATTCCTCCACCTGGTGGCATGGTTAAAAATGAAGTAAAAGAGGTCCTTTTGCATCAAGAGCTCTCATTCAAGGGAGTAAATAAAGTCTGACCTGAAAAATGGGGATGCTGCTAAGAATCTTTTCTTTGATTTAGCACCATTCAACATCATAAACTAATCCTACCAGAAGACTGACATGATGTAGAATAATAATTGCAACTTACCAAAAAAGCCACATCTCACAGCAAGTATTACTGTCCTGCAGTGAACCAGATTTCACCTATAGGGCCTGTGTGATCTGTCTTCTCCCTCAGCATGCAGAAGGAATCCTAGCTCCTAAGCTTTGTAAACTTTGTTGTTTCTTATGATGATCAAGTCAAGGAATTGAGAGGCTTGTTCAAGATCCTGCAACCTTTAGTTTGGAAAATATTCTAGTGTCACTAGCTATAAGAAGTCCTGAAATGACAGAAGTGTTCATTCACATCTAGGTGTACTTATGCTATAAAGATTATTTATTTATTTGTTTGTTTGTTTGTTGTTTGTTTATTTATTTTATTGGACTTATAGGCAGCCCTCTCTCCCGAGGGACTCAGGGCGGCTTACAATAAAAAACGAAAATACAAATATTAAAATACAATTAAACTAGTCAAATTAGCCCAATAAACAATTAAAATCCAATTAAAAACTAAAATCAATAAAACCCCACCCCACCCCATTCAGTCCAGGCTGGCCTGTTGAAACAACCAAGTCTTTAGGTCGTGGCGAAAGGAACAGAGGTCAGGGGCCAGCCGGAGCTCCAAGGGGAGTTGATTCCACAGGGTGGGTGCTCCCACAGAGAAGGCCCTACCCCTGGGCACCACCAGTCGACAATGTCTGGCTGACGGCACCCCCAGGAGGCCCTGCCTGTGGGAGCGTACAGGGCGATTGGAGGTCGACACTGGCAAGAGACGCTCCTGCAAGTACCCCAGACCCAAGCCATGTAGGACTTTATATATGATGACTAATATCTTGAAGATTGAAGATTAAACCATGATGTGAGAGAGATCCTATCTTCTTCTTCCACATTCAGACATTACAGGATAATAGTGGACAAGTGCTGATTGAATTTTAGTATCTCTTGTCTGCTTTTGTATTCCATTTATTTTTATATTGTGTTTTAACAGTTTTGTGATTGTTCACCTCCAGAGTTACTACTTGACTCTGAAGATAGAAAAGAATGAAGAATGAAGTTGTGGGTGCTCCAACAATGGAGGCTTTTAAGTAGGGACTGGACAACGATTTGTCTACAATGGTGTAGGCTTGAGCTGGAGGGGATTGGACTAGATGACCTCCAAGGTCCCTTCCAACTCAGTTATGCTGTTTTAGTGAGGAATGTATAAACCCAAGGCTCACCATACTAATTGATTAGGATTACATAATAAATTATAGTACGACACAATGGCACTGAACAAATGATACTTACAACCATTCCTTCAATGCCAGCCATTACAGCATCCTGCATTATCAAGTTTTCTGACCTTCCCTGGCCAATTTCCATTAAAGTGAAGAAATCAACCGGAAGTTGGAAGCTGTGGTCTTATGAGGTCCTAATTGCTGTTGTAAGCCAAGGACTACCAGTAAAATTGCATTTTATTATTATAAATTGAGATTCAAATTTACTCTTATTGAAATTTATGGCATTTCCATAAGTTTCTAATTAAAAAGATCTCTGCTGTTTTAGTTTCTTGTTCTTGAGTACCTCAAAGGGCTACAAACTAGTTTGTAGCCCTTTGAGGTATGCAAGAACAAGAAACGAAAACAGCAGAGATCTTTTTAATTAGAAACTTATGGAAATGCCATAAATTTCAATAAGAGTAAATTTGAATCTCAATTTATAATAATAAAATGCAATTTTACTGGTAGTCCTTGGCTTACAACAGCAATTAGGACCTCATAAGACCACAGCTTCCAACTTCCGGTTGATTTCTTCACTTTAATGGAAATTGGCCAGGGAAGGTCAGAAAACTTGATAATGCAGGATGCTGTAATGGCTGGCATTGAAGGAATGGTTGTAAGTATCATTTGTTCAGTGCCATTGTAACTTTAAATAGACACTGAATGAATGGTCATAAGCCAAGGACTACCTAAAATGCTTGTGTAAACACAACATGTAACAAAAGTACGTTAACATACATATTGTGCATTACAAATGCAGCTGATTAAAACATAGAAATATCTAAATCAATTTTTATACACAGTACCTTACCAAGTTTTGCATATTAGATTGCCAAGTGAAATTAAAAGCTGGAATTTTCCTAGAGATTGTTGACACAAAAGGTGACCTTCAAGGTACAATGCATAAGTGTCCTAGAATTGAGCGAGTCGCATTAATCTTCAAAACTGCTGGTCTACATCTGTCAAGTCATTCAAGAGAGTGTCAAATAATTACATGCTTGCCTAGTAATGGAAGTTGGCAGAAGAAGACAGAGGAGATCTATATCCCATATTTGTAAAGGTGAACTTCCTTTCCTATGGGCAATTCAGCAATTTGGCTCTGGGTGCATCATAGGTAGAGCTGCTACTAAGGCCTACCTCATGGCGATTTATGAGGCGAAGTGTAAATACATCTCCACACTAATTGCATCTGCAGATAATCGCCCAGCAACCCTCTCTAAGGTGAACTGCCTCCTCCTGGGGAAGGAAGAGATTGAGATCTATCTGAAGGGGCGCGCTGAGGAATTTGTGGATTTTCTGGAAGACAAAATTGCTCAACTTTTTCCCAGTTACATGCCGGCGTGGTTGCTGGTCTAGTGGAAGCCCATGAGGCAGGTTCTTACCCTGTTATCTGGGGACAGTTTGACCCTGATGCTCCCGAGGAAGTGGACAGGATCCTAGGGAATATTTATTTATTTTATTTATTTATTATTTATTTATTTTATTGGACTTGTATGCCGCCCCCTCTCCGCGAGGACTCGGGGCGGCTCACAATAAAAACACCACACAATAAATATATAAAAAACAATTAAATTTGACAAGCCCAATCAATAAAATAGTTAAAAATACGTTAAACCTCCCCCCCCAGGAGGTCAGTCCAGCCCAGCCTGTTCAAATAGCCAAGTCTTCAGACCGCGGTGGAGGAGAAAGATCAGGGCCAGACGGAGCTCCAAAGGAAGTTGATTCCACAGCGGGGGCTGCAACAAGTAGGCCTCTCCTCGAGGCACCGCCAGCTGACATTGTCTAGCTGACGGTACCCCCCGAGGAGTCCCCGTCTGTGCGGACGCCAAGGCGATCGTATTTGATGTTTGGCAGGAGACGCTCCCGCAAGTACCCTACCCAAATCGAAGGACTTTGAATGTTAAAACCAACACCTTGAATCTCACCCGAGGGCAACCGGCAACCATGCGCTCACGCCGAGGGGTGTCATGGGAGTATGGGAAACCCCATCACAACCCCGCAGCCGCATTCTGCACCAGCTGAAACCTCCGGATGGTATGCAAGGGCAGTCCTAGATAGAGAGCATTGCAGTAGTCAAGTCGGGACGTCACAAGTGCATGAGTGATCATGCGAAGGGCATTTCGGTCCAGATATGGGCGCAACTGGCGAACTAGTCGGACCTGGGCAAAAGCCCTCCTGCTCACGGCCCTCACCTGCTCCTCCAAACTGATCCCGTGAATCCAGAGATCCACAGGTTCCGAGCCCTGTCCACAGGGGACAACACCTCTCCCCCTATGACCAAAGATGGAATCAATTGACTGGGCTGAGGTGCCTGTACGCACAACCACTCAGTCTTGGCCGGATTGAGCTGTAGTCCGTTCCTGCCCATCCAGATCCGTTCCGCATCCAGGCACCGGGTCATCACGGAGAGGGCATCACTGATTTGGTTTGGGGTGGAGATATAACGCTGGGTATCATCAGCAATGGTGATACCTCACCCAAAACCTCGGATGATCTTGCCCAGTGCTTCAATATAGATGTTGAACAGGAGGGGAGAGAGGACCGACCCCTGAGGAACCCCACAATTGAGCGCCCTCGGGGCCGACCTCTGCCCTCTTGCCAACATTGGTGCGAGCCTCCCCGAGGGTAGGAGAACCACTGCAAAACAGTGCCCCCCACTCCCAACCCCCCGAGGGGTCGCAATAAGATACCATGGTCGATGGTATCAAAAGCCGCTGAGAGATCTAATAGGACTAGGACAGAGGAAAAACCCATCCCGAGCCCTCCAGAGATCCATCCATCAGTGCGACCAATGCCACCTCCGTGCTGAACCCGGGCCGGAAGCCCAATTGATACGGATCTAGATAGTCTGCTTCATCCAGGAAAAGCGGAAACTGCTGAGCCACCACACTCTCAACAACCTTCACCAGAAAATCAAGGTTGGAGACTGGATGAAAGTTGTTTAAAATGGCTGGGTCCATAGCAGGCTTCTTCAGGAGGGGCCTCACCACCGCCTCTTTCAAGGCGGCAGGAAAAGACCCCTCCCTCAGCGAGGCATTAACAACTGCCCGGAGCCAGCCGCACGTGGTCTCCCTGGAGGCATACACCATCCAGGAAGGACACGGGTCCAATAAACATGTGGTGGAACTCAGTCGTCGCATAATCTTGTCCAGCTCATCCTCCAAAACAGGATCGAACTCAGCCCTGATGACATCGGCCAGACTCTCTGTAAGCCCCTCCTCAGACCACTGCAAAGTAGAGTTCAACCCATCCCGGATCCGAGTGATCTTATCCAACAGATATTGTCCAAATTCCTCAGCCCTACCCTGCAGAGGGTCCCCCCCCGGCTCCCGATGTAAAAGGGAGCATGTGACCCTGAACAGGGCGGCTGGGCGGCTATCTGTGGACGCTATGAGGGCGAAGAGGTAAACCCTCCTCATCGCCCCCAGAGCTCCCAGGTAAGTCCTAATATAGGCTCTTAGCTGGGTTCTGGCACGCAAGCACCTGTGTTTTTGACCCATGTCCCTCCTGCTTGTGAAAGCTTCCCAGGAGATGATTGGTGGGTGGACTCTGGCGGTGATTAATGCTTCCCTACAGGAGGGGATGGTGCCCCAGCACTTTAAGGAGGCTTTAGTCCACCCTCTTCTTAAGAAGCCATTCCTGGACTCCACCTGGTTGGATAATTTCCGACCTGTCTCCAATCTTCCCTTTTTGGGGAAGGTTGTTGAGAAGGTATCACGCGGCAGCTCCAGAGGTTTCTGGATGAAGCAGATTATCTCAACTCTTACCAGTCAGGATTCAGGCCTGGATTTGGGACAGAAACGGCATTGTTCGCACTTTTGGATGATCTCTGGGCGGGAGCAGGATGGGGTAGTGCATCCATCCTTGCTCTACTTGACCTCTCAGCAGCTTTTGATACCATCGACCATGGGATTCTCCTGGAGCAGCTTCAAGGGGTGGGAGGCCTTGTGCTGTCCTTGTTCACTTCCTTTCTCTGCAGTTGCTCTCAGTCAGTGTTGATAGGAAGGGAGAGATCCAGCCCTCACCCACTGTTTTATGAGTTTTCACAGGGCTCGGTACTCTCTCCGCTCCTGTTCAACATTTATATGAAACCACTGGGTGAGATCATCCGTCACCATGGACTGAGGTATCACCAATATGCTGATGATACTCAGCTGTATGTCTCGGCCCATGGTGAGTTAAGTGTTGCTAAGACCTCCCTCTCACAGTGCCTGGAGGCTGTTAGGGGCTGGATGGGGAGCAATGTGTTGAAACTAAACCCTTGCAAGATTGAGTGGCTCTGAGTTTGGGGTTTTTTACCTCTGGGAGAATTGCCACCTTTCATCTTGGATGGGGTGGCATTATCCCAAACAGACCCTGTGTGTAATCTAGAGGTTTTCCTGGACTCATGTCTCCTGCTCAAAGAGCAAGTGGTGGTCATGGCCAGGAGGGCCTTTACACAACTGCAGGTTGTGCACCAGTTATGCCCTTTCCTGGACCAACATTCCCTACTGACAGTCACTCATGCCCTAGTCACTTCCCATCTTGACTATTGCAACACACTCTACATAGGACTGCCCTTGAAGAGCATTTGGAAGCTCCAGTTGGTGCAAAATGCAGCGGCCTGCATGGTTTTGTGCAGACCCCAGTGCGCACATAGATCACCTCTCCTGCAGGAGCTGCACTGTTTGTAGATTTGCTTCCGGGTGCAATTCAAGGTGCTGGTTGTCATCTTTAAAACCCCTCATGGCTTGGGACCAGGTTATCTGAGGGACCATCTCTTGACCATCACATCTACCCTACCCATGAGAGTGGGGACGCAGGGAATGTTACAGGTTCCATCCCCAAGGGAGATATACCTGGTGGGACCCAGAAGAAGGGCCTTCTTCATGGTGGCTCCCTCTCTCTGGAACATCAATAATTACCCAATTGCCCTAAACTCCAATTATTCTAGTGGCAAAGATAAATAAGCTTTATATAGTGACCCATATAGTGATATTAGCTTGTTCTATAGTATGTATAACAGGACAAATTATAATTGAAAGAAATGGGAATTAAAGAAACTAGAACAGGGGTGTCAAATTCACGTCATCATGGTGGCATCACATGATGTTTCAGGACTTTTTTCCCCTTTGCCAAACCAGATGTGGGTGTGCCCAGCATATGACGCATCCAGCACACGGGCTGCAAGTTTGACAGCCATGAACTAGAACTTGAAGATAATTTATTTCTGTTTGACCATCATCTCAGAAATTGTACTAGTATGTGGGAAAGACTTAGGAAGAAGGAGTGAAGAGATGCTACCTAGGGAATGATCAGATAAGAGGCAGCATAGCCCACAACTACATAGTCTGTGGAGCAAGAAGCTCAGGAGGGACCTTCACTAAGTTATAGGTAAAGATTTTGGGTGGGTGAAGGGAGAATGTACTTTCAGACTTGCTAATGTAACTTTACAATTCTGTAGATGTTCATCTGGTCCTGTTCCCTGTGTGGTCCACCTAGTAAGGCTGACAGACATTGTTACTTAATCTGGTATAATTCTGCCAGATCTGCTACATCTACTTAAATGTAAAATCCTTTCCCCCATTTCTAGGAAACTGCAGGGAGATAAAGGGGAGTTAACTATTAGCCCTAGAATCCCTTGGGCTGTCATAAACAATAGAGCATTTTTATGGGGATTCCATTAAAGGCACCACCATTTTACTATGAAGCAACTTGAGAGAGTTGAGACTTTTTTCTTCTTCTTTTAACCTAAATAAAGGAACTTCAGCAGAGTTGACACACTGCCAACTGAAAGCTCCAATGATCTTGAAAAGGATCATTTTCATTTTCCTTCTTGTACAGAAAAAGAATCTTGGTTGGTCAATCTATATTAGTTGAAATGCGGGCAGCCATTTCTCTTGAAGGGGTCTTGGATTGACAAGCAAAGATTCCTTCCAGATTATATCTGATATATTCTGGGCCATCAGCATTTTTGTTTAAAAAGTTTTCTTTGGGTCCCCAAAGGAATAGAAGGCAAGACAGATAATTGATGACCCATCAATCATCTGCACTCATAACATCATTCTCAAACCACCCAAAATAAATTGCCACCTGTTGCTATAAGATCATTAATTGCCTTTGTATCAGCCATTATGCAGGCTTTTGTAAAAGCTGAGTTAGCAGCAAAGATCAAAGCCATACTGTCTGTCTGTTTTTCCAACCATGTAGCCTTAAAATGTAACAACTTGTTTGCTTCTCGCATACAGCCTTGCTCCACACATTTTGTAGCAACCTTGTTTGATGTTCTGCATTTCACCAGTAGCTAGATAGCTTTGCACCCACCACTGATAAGGTGGCTAACATGATAGGTACATATCAGCAAAAGTTACATGACTATTAGAGCTGCTTTTCTTTCTTCATTATATGTAACCAATAAGAATGAGCTTCTTTGTACTGTAACTGCTTGCTTAGAGAAACCTAATATAAGGGGCTGAGTCCACCTTCGGGCTCTCTCCCCCATGACAGAACTAGAGAGGTTTTGTGTGGAATTGGCTCACAGTGGGAAGCCCACCGGGCAAGGGGAAGCAATCCCTCAACTGGTGACCCGACGTGATCTCTCCAGCGAGCGTCGCAGACCGCCTCGACCCGTCTTGCCTGAAAGGTGGCCGCCAGCCGTCCCCGACGGAATTTGGTAAGATGGGGGGAACCTGTCTCGAGAGCAGATCACGATCTGCGGGAGCTCAGTCAGATCACTGAGGCTGCTAGGAAATTAGCAAAGCAACAAGGGAAAGGAATCAGTATTAAGCAAAAGGATTTACAGGCTTTGCTAGACTATGTTTGGCGCCACTGCCCTTCGTACCCGAGGCGTAGTTTAAAGATTTCTACCTGGATAAAGTTAGGGGTACCTCCACGCCCTTCCTAGAGCTGGCGCTAACCTACTTGTCACCTGGCGCATGCTATTGGAGTGTCTCTTGATCCATCATAAATTTACATCTCAAGGAAAAGGAGGGGCCGGATGAGCATGGGAAGGATCCGCCGTGCATCGAACGCCCCCCTACATATGAGATGGATCACCCCAAAACAGTCTTGCCGCTCTCGTCGACCCCGACTGCACCCTCCCTGCTGCGTGGGGGATCTTGGGGCGTGGCGGCGGCACGACAACAAAGGGAATTAACGGCGGAGGAATTGGCCGCGACCTCCGCTTTTCCGGTCTCCTTCTTGGTCCCAGCCAATGCGCCTCTTCTCTTTGAAAGCCGTTAGGGCACTGAAGGATGCCGTCAAGGAATGCGGTCTACATTCCCGCTTCACCATGGGATTTGTGCAGTCCTTATATGATGACACCACTGAACTAGTGCTGGCCGACTGGCAGATGCTTTTCAGCATGGTGCTCACCCCCTCACAGTACTTGCTGTGGGCGGCTGAATACCAGAAGCAAGCAGTAGTGGCCAAAGGACCCCACCCTGACGTGACAAATGGGGTAAGGCTCTCCCCACCCAAAAAACAAAGATTTGATTGCTCTGTTAACTTTCTTTTGGAAACAATGCCCGTCTTATTCTGAAAAAGGAAGCCTAAAAATCCCCACTTGGACTGAATTGGGGGAATATCTCCATTCGCCCCTAGAGCCCCTATCCAAATTTTGACCACATGGCCGTGGTCATGGAATGTCTAATGATTCACCATAAATTCGATGTTCCTTAAGATCTATGCCTTCCCCAATTTAACTGAGAGATTTATTGTGGGAATGATCAGTGTGTGTGTGTGTAAACCTGAAAAGTTTTGTTTTCCTCTGTGTCTTTGTGTGTGGGTATGTGTGTGCGCGCACATGTGTGTGTGTCTAAGACTTTGTGCGTCCTAGAGGTAACTGTTGCAACTGTTAAGTGTCTCTGATCCCTTCGGATATTAAATTTAAATTGTTAAGAATTAAAAACACTGAGAGATTGTCTTCTTCTGGTCTGATCTGGCCAATTGGACCGGATGAGGAACAGAGTTAAATTTTCTCTCCTCTCTGTGCTTTTAAGAAAAACCCAGGGTTATTAATGAATGTTCTAAGTTCATTTACAAGAAAAGTTTCATTCTTGCTTTTACTGTGTGTTTAAATGCTTTTACCTGTTCATCCTTTTCCTGAAGCATTTGAATCCAGTTTTTCCCTTTCTCATCTGTTGTGTCTCTATTTTGTTGAAACTGATTTATCTGTTTAGTAACTGCAATACTGATGTGTTATTTTTCTTTCTCCTGAAACCATACCTGCAAGCTATTTCCAAACCCCTCTCTAATCCTTTTAAGACAAAACGCCACCACAAAAATCTGCGCAGCGTGTGCTGAATTGGCGCTGCAATTTTGGCTTTTCAGCTTTTTCTAAAGTCCCAATTAATTTGATTCTTGATAGCTTGTATGTTTCTCAAATTGTTTTAACAATATTTGGCTCATACCTATCACTATTGAACCTGATTTATTGGCATTATTTTGTACTCTGCAGTCCCTAATTGCAGAACGAAATTGTCCATTTTTTGTTGCTCATATTAGGAGCCACCAACCTTTCCCTGGTGTGCTCCAAGAAGGTAACAATAGGGCAGACGATGCAGCTGCGCATTTGATCTTGCCTTTACAACCTGTAATACCTTGGGAAAGCCACTCATACTTTCACCAAAATACAAAAGCGCTCATTAAACAATTTGATATTACAGCTGCTGAGGCAGTGGCCATACAGCAGCAATGCTCCACTTGTAGTCAGCAGGCTATTGTTATTCCTATGGGATTCAATCCCAGAGGCACACAGGCCTGCCAAATATGGCAAATGGATGTTACCCAATATGCTCCTTTTGCCCCCTGGAAATATCTACATGTTTCCATAGATACATTTTCAGGGTTTATTATGGCCACTCCTCAGAGAGGCGAAGCCTCTAAACATGTGATCAACCACTGTATTCGAACCTTTGCATCGTTGGGACGCCCAAAAGAGCTAAAAACTGATAATGGTCCCGCATACACAAGCTCTGCCATGTCAGAGTTTTGTAATCGATGGGATATTATCCATAAATTTGGAATACCTTACAATAGCCAGGGCCAAGCCTTGGCAGAGCGCGCTAACCAGACACTTAAACATGTACTCAATCGATATTTGAAACAGGGGAAAACACCCTGGCCTCCCAGCGATACAAAATACCCTGAACCTATGCTTATATACTCTGAATTTTGTTAATCTAACCGGCCACCGCTAACTACCGCTGTAGAGCCCATTTTTCCTCTCCCTCTTCTGCAGATTTACCCAAACCACAGGTGTACTATCGTTGCTTACCTGACCTAACTTGGAAAGGGCCTGCCGATCTCATTACTTGGGGTTGAGGTTATGCAGCCATCCAACTACCTGACAGAGTGCTTTGGGTTCCTGCCAGACACACCAGACCCTACCTTGTGAAGTAACCTTGAGCCACAAGCCACAGCATTTGGCGGAGATGCTTCCTGTACTCCTGTGCCTTCTGGTCTCCTCTGCTGTCCTGCTTGCCGACCCTGTTCCACATGCCTCCTTCAAGCTGGACCTCTCAGCCTCTACTGTCTCCATCCACTGCCCGTTGCTCTCGCCAGTATGCCAGCATGAACTGGTCAGGCCCCGCGGATGGTTGCCTAGATCATCTTACACCGTGACTTATTCCAGGTGGACTTGCTGTTTCAATCCTGGAGGCTGTTGTATGGCTTATCTCTTTTCTCAGCACCCTCCATTACTTGGACATTATGTATGTTCTGGTTTTGTTGATCACACTTATTTTGCTATTGAATCTTATGTATTTGGCCCCCCTTCCCTGCTGTAACCCCCTTGATTTTTGTGCTTCTCTACTGCTGTATCCAATGTACCCCCAATATTGTGTCTATGGTTATGTCCTGGAGGCCTACCTAACCCTCCACTTCTGTCCAGCTGCTTCAGCATGAATTAACTGCCATGTTGAAACCTCCTTGTGATTGCCTATCCTCTGATGAGGAAGACCCTGACTGAACTGCCGTCAGGTCTGCTCTGACACCATCGCTGGAGAGTGTATGGTCTCATGAGGATCCTTAGGCATAGGTCAGTGCTGATTACCTTTCAAAAAACAAAAACGGAGGAGATGTTGCTATAAGATCATTAATTGCCTTTGTATCAGCCATTATGCAGGCTTTTGTAAAAGCTGAGTTAGCAGCAAAGATCAAAGCCATACTGTCTGTCTGTTTTTCCAACCATGTAGCCTTAAAATGTAACAACTTGTTTGCTTCTCGCATACAGCCTTGCTCCACACATTTTGTAGCAACCTTGTTTGATGTTCTGCATTTCACCAGTAGCTAGATAGCTTTGCACCCACCACTGATAAGGTGGCTAACATGATAGGTACATATCAGCAAAAGTTACATGCCTGTTAGAGCTGCTTTTCTTTTCTTCATTATATGTAACCAATAAGAATGAGCTTCTTTGTACTATAACTGCTTGCTTAGAGAAAACCTAATAAAAGGGGCTGAGTCCACCTTTCGGGGCTCTCTCACCCCATGACAGAACTGGAGAGGTTTAATTGGCTCACAGTGGGAAGCCCACCGGGCAAGGGGGAAAGCAATCCCTCAGCCACCCATGTCCTATTCAAGATTGAATGTATGTTTAAGTTTATTGGATGGTGTGATGATTAATGAGTCAAGGGTAATTAGGGAAACTGTTTTAGAGGAAATATTTGGATCAACTGCCTTAGAAATTAATTAGAGATAAGAAATATATTAATTGAGAAACTGATATGGGTGAACCTAAATATCACTAAAGAACTTACTTCGTCTTATGGAAGAAAATTTAATCGGTTTACTGTCTCTGAAACATACATTTAAAGGAGTGGTTTCCATATTGCATGCAACTTTTAACAAAATTCTGTAACTTGTTTTGTGATAAGAATTTTGCACTTTTTTATTTCTACTATGATCTTTGTTCATAAGGTATTGAGAAGAGGGCTGCAACTTAAAAATAATTGGATTTTGCTATGCAATCTTGCATATGCATGCCTATTCCACTGAGTGAATATTTCAATATAAGTATGCATAGCACTGCAGCTTTGCGCAACTGTCAAGATACTGCAAGACATGGCAGGGACTTGCAAGGACAGTCACATTGTTTCTTCATTGTATTGTACTGATGCCACATAAAATATTAGAAATTAGAAAGTTTAACACCATGTCTAGCTGTCAACATCTTTTCAAGCTATCGGGAAATACAATGAAACCAAGACACATCCAAGTGAAGCTGAGTAAAGCAACGTGCCCTTTTGCTCATTTGTGCCTCATCAGTACCAGTACAGGACAAATAGCACTATCCTGAATCTAACATGATTTTTTTAACATGGCAAAATTAACATTAGGTGGAACATAAAAGCTCTCCTTCCCTGCGTGCAGAACAGAAGACAAATCCTTGATGTTCTGATTAGTGTTAACTTCACTTGAAAGAATATGCAGTTAAATGCATGTAATTGTACTCCATGCTCCATACACTGCACTCTTGCATCGAAAGAGATTTTTGTTTTCAAGGGGAATTGCTTAGACTTATTACATATTTTTTTCTTTTTTGATATAAAGGCAGCTCACAATATAAATTACAAGGAATTACAAAGTCATTCAGTAATAATAGTAAACAATAAATTGAAAACAAGACAAGATTTTTTTTTTTAAAAAAAAGCAGAGAATAAAATGGTGGGGGAAAGAGGGGTTCCATTACAGAGACAATATTTCTATATTTCCTCTACAGGAAGCAGCCATAATTACATGATAATATATGTAAATCTATAATATGTATGTAGGTAAATATCAATGACAACGGGATTCCCATAAGAAGGAACTCCATCTTAAATACTTGTTTCTGAACTTCCACTGACAACAAAAACTATGGCTCTACAAAACAAGATAAAACCAAGAAAAAATGCTCCTTTTATTTTCTTGTATATTTTGACTCCCCCATAACATTTATTTAAGGGTGTATATTCTCCATTTACAAATGGTGTTGGTATACTATGTGCAACTGGCTGTACCAAGGTGCAACTCAAACCTTCAGACCTAAATTTAATCTGGAATCAAATTAATAGAAATGATATCCCTGGATAAAAGCTGTACCATTTAAGACAGTATGCTCTGGGATAATGAGTTCTTGAAATTTATTCTAAGAATACCCATTATGCCCACAAAAGTAGCACAAAATCATCTCTGAATAGTCTGTACTTTGTGTATGTAAGCCATAATTGATCCAGAAAGGACCATATTGTTCCCAGTTGACTTAAGTCTCTCATTTTCTAAAAGCAGATACCTGAACTATGACTTATTAAGGAAAATTAAGTCCTTCATTTAAAGAGAGTAGGAGTGTATGCTCCAAAAAAGAAACATTAGCAATTGAAAATATCTGCCTACCAAAGAGCTTGTTCTATAACTGGAGACCTAATGCATTACTTATTATTATTACAACAAAAGACTTTCTTGTCCCGGAAATCTATAAACTAAAGAAAGGGTGGGAAACTGAGCTTCCTAAATTTTGTGGAGATCCAGAACTCAGTATCCCTCAGCAATAGAGCCTTTGTTGCTGCAAGTTGTAGAGAGTTTGGTTAAAGCAAAACCAAAATCTGAAGCAAAAAAAAAATCTTATTGGAAAACAGGTCAGGAGAAATATAAAATCAATACTGTTAAAATCACTGTTGCATGCTTTTGAACACCACAGCAAAATTTTCACTCACTTGCCCTTTCCTGCTTACTATGTAAATTCTGGAGCTGCTAAATGAGAACATTAGACCATGTTATCTGCCATGCATCTTAAATGCAAAAGTAATGTGCCTCACTACTGTATGCATCTAATGAATTTAAAGATGAACATAAGGAAGCTAAACCAACTTGCCTGCTGAAATCAATCTGCTCATAACAATATTTTATTTTTTGCCATCCAGATCAACATGGATCTGGGCCTCTTAAATACCAATATGAACATTAAATGAGGCCCAATAAAAAGACACTGAGGAAAAGTTGGCTTCTTAAAATGTAGATTTCTAATTTTGATCTGTTCCTATGGTGTGCCATGGGACTGTGAAACAGCTAAAAATGTGGCTGTACAAACATATAATGTAGAGCCAGGGACAGCTGATGAAGCAGTCATGCAGAAAAAGCAGCATCTTTTCTGATTCAAAGAGAACTGACACTATGCAAAGCACCAAGTATTTTTATGGACCTAAATAAAAACATGGTCTAAGCTCCAAACTTGCTCAAATTCCATCTAAGCTATGGACCCAACACAAGGATAGATTTGCTTTCTTGCATCCTACTACTGAGGAAAAAAATGTATTTTACCTAATTTACCTAGCCATAATACAGGTAACTGAGTTAACTGCATATTGCTTTGCATAGTTGGGAAGAATTTTGTCTACGTAGTTAAGAATCCTGTTCCCCCTCCTCACTGATCCAAATCTAACAGAGTCCTGTTTTCTGTTCCCAGACCTGCTTATTTTGGAGAACTCATTATCCCAGTTTGTTCAATCATGGAATTGTAAAGCCAACCTTCTGTAATAACCTGGATCATATTTAGGTACACTGTTCATAAATTACTAGCCTCCCCCAAAAGAGTTTAACTGAATTAGTAGGCAAGTGATATGCATCAGCAAATAAGAGGAGTCAGAGGCAAGCCAAAAGCAGAGGCTGTCTTCACAGGTATGAATGCAGTCTCCCTCCTCCCGGCCCAATCATAGGCATATATGGGATTATTTTTAGATCATTTCCACAATAAAGGCTTGCACCGTTTGGGAATCAGCTCTGAACCTGTTTGATCTCATGACATATCTATTTTCAGAAGCCCAGTCCATCCAATTAGCAAGACAGTACCATCTGTTTTCCCCTCTCAAATTGCTGCAGTGCTCCAGATTTTATGAGCGGTCCAATTTCCTATTGGTGGTATTTTCTAAGATTCAGAGGTAGCACAAGTAAAAGTAAATGCAAGATACTTTGAGACCACAATGTGTGGGTTGAAGGTCAGTATACAGTGGTGCTATGGAACTGCTTTCAGGCTAAGTTTGGCTTGCAAACCCAAGGGGCTAAAGGCCAGTTTTGAAACAAACCAGCTTTAAATCATAACTAAGTAAAATTCAGTGTAGTAGTGACAGCTTAAATACATATTCTGTGACCTGAAAGAGGGTAAGTATCTATTGAAATCATTTATGCCACACAGTTGAGAAATATCTATGTACAAACTCTAGGAAGTAAATTAAAGCTAGGGTATATTCTGCCACAAGGCATGCCATCTTTTCCCATCCAACCCCAATATTCATCACTGGAATTGTGGCTCTCATATGTTAAACTTCTGTAATGCATGGGTACTCAGAATTAAAAATGTGTGCATGTCTCAGACTCCACTCCTCTGTTTGCAGCACAGGTTTTTCTATAAACAGAATTATTTTAAAACATCCACAGGATGTTTTTCATAAATATTTCATAAAAGTAGTTTGGCTAAAAAAAGCATGGTCTTTGTAATCTCATCCCACTAATTAGTAAGAGTTAACAGGAACTTCCCAAGAACTTCATGTTTAACGTAAATTATGCTACTTATAATTACAAATTAATAATATTAGCATAATTTTATTATGCTTCTTATTATGCTTCTATTTCCTGAGGTAAGCTTTTTATTAATAACTACCACTGTGTGTAGTTTTCAGTGTTGGACATTATTTTCAGAAAGACAAATAGACAACAGATTTTTAATCAGGAAAAAGATAATGCTAGCTGGACCTGTTCTGTTTGAGCTGCTATGAAATTCAGAGGCTGAAGAGAAAAATCTATTTTCATTTAAATACATAGTAAAATGCTATTCAAGAATCGCTCCTGTTCAAGAATGGACTATCAGAGCTGTCCACTGCAATATTGTAATTCTTATTCCAAGAAGGTTCACCTTGTATCTATTTTGTTATTTTTTAATCTCTGTTACATCTGATGCTATCTATACAGGTAGTCCTCAACTTATGACCACAATTGAGCCCAAAATTTCCATTGCTAGACAAGTTACACAATCTTTTTTGCCATAGTTGTTAAGTGAATTGGGTGTTCATTAAACAAATCTGGCTTCCCCTATTGAACAATTGTTTCTTAGCCAGTACTTTTAGAAGGAAAAGTCAGCAAGCACAAGAATATGTTCAACAAGTTCACAATTTTTTCTGTCATCAGAACTTGGTCAATCAGAATGTTTGATTTTTTTTTAATTCACATTTATATGCCGCAGCAATAGCCTTCATTCTACTGTATATGCCTGCTTATTACTAGGGCTTTTTGCCCACCCCCAGCGCATTTTACAAAGTCAGCTTATTGCCCGCAACAATCTTGGGTCCTCAATTTACCTACCCTAGGAGGATGGAAGGCTGAGTCAACCTTGAGCCTGGTGGGATTCGAGCCTGCACTAATTGCAGGCAGCTGGAGCTAAGTGCTAGGTGTTTAACAGCCTGCACCACCAAGGGGAATTAAAGTATAATCTTCCCAATTTCTAAAGATTGGCTATAACTGCAAGCTAACATTTAAAAGTATAGTTTTTAAAGGCTCAGGTCCCATTATACACACAGAGGGAGAAAGAGAACATCCCCAAAATAAACCAGATCCTGAAAGAAGTCTAATGTCTCATAATTGTCATGTCATGCCAGCTTGATTGCCAGTTATGAAATATGCAGTAATAAGATAAAATAGAAATATAAGATTTACTTTAGTGTTTATGGTAGCTATTGGGGCTTTAATTTAATTTACCCAGGATCCATAAAACACATACCAAAAGGCTGACTTCATTTTAAAATAGCTGAGCAGTTTGTTTTGGTATATTCAGACATTTCACATCAAGGGTTGCAGATGTCTAAGGAACCACACTCTTCACTCTGACATGATAACTTATAGTTAAAGCTGGCAGATCTTTCTGACAACTGAACCAACGTTCCACTAATTGATTAAATATCATACAAAAGCCACCTACAAGTACATAATCAATATGTAGGTTTGTAAAGAAATGAGAGGGTAAGGATAGACATCAGCAAACTTACTGCTATTAAGCAATTTGTAAAGCCAGCCAATGAATCAAGAATCTCCATGGATAAAACTTTTGAATTCATTAACTTGTATTTGATGCAGTGGCAGCAGTAATTATCACACTCTTACAAATCAATGCCTAAAGGAAGATTTTAATCCCTACAGCTTAATCAACACAATCATACACATACTAATCATATACACATTGAAATCAAAAACTGGTTGTCTTCACGGGCAGAAACACGGAATTATCCCATTCTAGGAGTGCTCTGGTTCCAGTAATCATTTATTTGAGACAAAGAACTTCCATAGGAGCTGATGCTACATTCCCTCGTGGACTTTGGTGAAGCCATAACTTGTCAGTTGCTTAGAGTAACCTCATCCATAAGTATCAGGCCCTGCATTCCTGTCTACCTGGCTTAGCAAAACTAGCTAAAGGGTAACTAGGAGCTAAGGCATCCAATGAGAATTGGACACGAAAGTCTGAAATTGCTTCAACACCTCCCTTGGGATTCTGGCCATGAAAAGGAATTATCTGCTGAGGGATTCTCAGAGGGGTCCTGTAGTGCAGGGGTCCCCAACCCCTGGGCCATAGCTGACTACTGGGCCTTGAGCACGTTTGGGCGCAGAAGTGGCAGGCAAGCAAGTGCGCGTGTGCATCCCCTCTTGTGCAAGCAATGGGTGAGCGTGTGTGCTCACATTCCATTTGTGTGAGTGGTAGATGTGTGTGCCCACCCCTTGTGTGGAACCATTCCTTCTCCCCCCGATATTTAGGAATGGCCTTGGGAGACAGGAAGGAGAGTCGCAGACAGGACCTCCAGCATACAGAAGGGGGGAGAGTGTGGGAAACATTTCAGCATGGACTCTCCCTAGTTTTACAGAGACTAAAAGAAAAAAAGGGGAGAAAGAGTTTTAGTCTTGCAAGATTTTGTTAATCTAACTTTACAATAAATACTCCTGGTTGTGCTTCTTGTCTGGACTATCTCACAGGGCTAACAGGTTCTTTAGCCTGAGTCCCACTGGTTCCCACATCTCCAGCTTCTACCTTTATACCAGCCTTAAATGTTGACACTATTGCTAGCTTAATAATACAAGACCAAAGCTACCGCTTTGCTACATATGCTACTCTGATTTACTTCATATACATGCCAAACCACACTGAGTAGTTTTGCATATCACCTAAAATTCCAGCAAACCACATTATAGGCTTAGGGTTATATGTCATCTAAACCTGTTCCTCTATCAAACAGCTATTTAAAATCTTGAAGAAAGAACACTTAAAGCATAAATTTACCACAGCACTGTACAATTTGCCTTTGGGAGACTTGGCAGAGAGTAGCTACTTGTCACCATCAGCAAGCAGCAAATTACAAGCCTGCAGTAAAAGTTAAAATGCTTGTATAAACTGAGTCCATTAAAACAGAAAGATGTAAGTCTGTTGAAATAGAGGGGAACAGAAGGGTTTTTTTTCCTTGTACTGCTCTAAATGTAATGAAAATCTTCATTCACAAAAAAACCAAACCAAACCCTGTAGAGCAGGTGAGAAACCTAATCTGAAACATGATAACTATCTATTTACACAAGTTTCTTTGGAAAAGCATTCTGTATTCAACCTCAAGTAGCAAAGCTATGATGACTAATCTTGGGGAAACTAAACTAACAGCTCTACAGGAGTTCAGATGGTTGGTTGGTTGTTTTTTTTAATTATCCCATATTTTATTACTTTAAGACAGTTTGGCTGGTTGGGCCAAGTTCAGTCATAATTTGCTGACTCCAATACACCACAATGTGACAACTCTATGCACAACTGCTGTGTTTTATGCAGCTTCCAAAAAAACCAGGAGTCTAAATCTTCCAGACTTGACTTCAGTAAATATGCATAGATGTTGCTAGATGAGCTGAACCAAACAAATATTTCATTAAGTACCCTAATAAATCACTGCCTATGGACCTAGACATTCTACTCACCAAATCAAGGACTCCTATTAATATATAATGAACACTGTGATTGCATGCTGCATAAATTGTCTGCCTGGTATAATTCAAAAAATGGGGAAACTATTGTGGATGTTGAACATAATGTATAGACGTACAACCAAGCTAACACACACACAGACAGAGCAGAAACTACGCACCACCTTTGGCTTCTCCACATCCAAGAATGCCCAAGTTGCTGATTTGGCAAGTGTGTGAAACTAATTTTTGCAACCAAAGATTCAGACCTTCCAAACAAAATCACAATCTGACCTTACGTCCTTCAGATCCTACAAAAGCTAAACGAAAGGAACCACTAAGTGTCAGAGCCAAAACACAAGTGACAATTAATATTGTATTTGAGGAAGCCCTAAAAGAGAGTCCTTCTCTAAGTCAGGAGATCTTGTACTGCATCACATACTAAATGATTCCATGACTGAGAATTAAGATTTATCTCACTAGTGTCTTTGTCAATAAAAAATATATCAATCTGCATCACAGATTGCTATCTTTTGGTAACAGATTTTATTTTATCTTAAAATAAACTCTGGCTTGAATTAACAGGATCCACGTGTTCACAAGTTGGTAACAAAGCATCCAGTTCATAACTCATGAACATATGTGATAGATGAATTCTGATTTTTTTTTGCTTGCTGATCATTGTGGAAAGTGTCATTTGCATAATTGAGAGCATATTTTATTCTGACCTTTTCAAAAGCTCTTATTTCCCAAATGTGATGGGTACTGAATTGCTTTTTCTGTACTACTAACTATCATTTCCTATGGGATGGTGGCAATTATGTTGGAAGAAAAGACTTGTATCTGATATGTAATCAGATACTGAGCACATTTATGACCATTCATCCTTGAATTTAAATATTAAAAACAGTATATTATTTCTAATAATGAACAGACATTTCATAAGAAGACGTGTTTGTGCAACCGAATGAGCATCTGAGTAATTTTAAAACCTGTAATAAACTTTTCCTGAAAAAAAGATAACAATTGATGGATATTTGGCTAGAAATGTTCCCAGATAGGTAGCTTTGCAATCTTGGGGAAGGCAAAATACTGCACAGTATGGTAAACAGTGTCCAAGCATATGATGCTTATGCACTCAGTGAAAATTTTGATGGCCTTATTGGAATTTATTTCTATTTTCCTAGAAAGATCTGAGAATAGTGGAAGTGAATTTGTATATCACTGGGTTCATATATTGACCCCTGGCTCATTTATACATCATACTGAATAATCCAGACTTGACTGGTATCATACACCATACTAAGCTAAGCTAAAACAAATGGTACTGGTCTTTATGTACATAGCTCAAGTTTCCTTCCAACAAATTATGTTGGAAGTTCCGGAAAGGACTGTCTAAATGAAAGTCATGAAATGGCTTTTATATTTCTCTTTCTCTGATTATGTAGGAATGACGAAAAATAGGGCCAATTTCCAAAGTTCTCAAGACTACCAGTGAACTGTGAAAGAGTGAGGCTATCAAGCTCAGCTCTGAAATCCAAATTGCACAGCCAGAGCCAAAGTTTACTACAGACAAAAACACTTGAATCCAGTCCAGGCAGACATAGTTTAGAAGGTGGCCTACAGGTGAAACTCGAAAAATTAGAATATCGTGCAAATGTTCATTTATTTCAGTAATGCAACTTAAAAGTTGAAACTAATATATGAGATAGACTCATTACATGCAAAGCAAGATAGTTCAAGCCGTGATTTGTCATAATTGTGATGATTATGGCTTACAGCTCATGAAAACCCCGAAACCACAATCTCAGAAAATTAGAATATTACATGCAATCAATAAAACAAGGATTGTACATAGAACAACATCAGACCTCTTGAAAAGTATAAGCATTAAAATGTACTCAGTACTTGGTTTGGGCCCCTTTTGCAGCAATTACTGCCTCAATGAGGCGTGGCATGGCACTATCAGCCTGTGGCACTGCTGAGGTGTTATGGAAGACCAGGATGCTTCAATAGCGGCCTTCAGCTCTTCTGCATTGTTCGGTCTCATGTCTCTCATCTTTCTCTTGGCAATGCCCCATAGATTCTCTATGGGGTTCAGGTCAGGAGAGTTTGCTGGCCAATCAAGCACAGTAATCCCACGGTCATTGAACCAGGTTTTTGTGCTTTTGACAGTGTGGGCAGATGCCAAGTCCTACTGGAAAATGAAGTCAGCATCCCCATAAAGCTCATCTGCGGAAGGAAGCATGAAGTGCTCCAAAATCTCCTGGTAGATGGCTTCATTGACCCTGGACTTAATGAAGCACAGTGGACCAACACCAGCAGATGACATGGCTCCCCAAATCAACACAGACTGTGGAAACTTCACACTGGATTGCAAGCATTTTGCAGTGTGTGCATCTCCATTCTTCCTCCATACTCTGGGTCCTTGGTTTCCAAATGAGATGCAAAAGTTGCTCTCATCAGAAAAGAGGACTTTGGACCACTGAGCAACAGACCAGGTCTGTTTTTCTTTAGCCCAGGTAAGACGCTTCTGATGACATTTGAAGCCCATGTCCAGGATCCGTCTGTGTGTGGTGGCTCTTGATGCACTGACCCCAGCCGCAGTCCACTCCTTGTGAAAGTTCCCAACACTTTTGAATGGCCTTTTCCTGACAATCCTCTCCAGGCTGCGGTCATCCCTGCTGCTTGTGCACCTTTTTTTCCACACTTTTCCCTTCCACATAACTTTCTATTCATGTGCTTTGATACAGCACTTTGGGAACATCCAACTTCTTTTGCAATTACCTTTTGCGGATTTCCCTCCTTATGGACGGTGTCAATGATGGTTTTCTGCACAACTGTCAGGTCAGCAGTCTTTCCCATGATTGTGATTCCTACTGAACCAGACTGAGAGACCATTTAAAGGCTCAGGAACCCTTTGCAGGTGTTATGGCTTAATTAGCTGATTAGAGTGAGACACTTTGAGCCTAGAATATTGCACCTTTTCACAATATTCTAATTTTCTAAGATTGTGGATTTGGGGTTTTCATGAGCTGTAAGCCATAATCATCACAATTATGACAAATCACGGCTTGAACTATCTTGCTTTGCATGTAATGAGTCTATCTCATATATTAGTTTTACCTTTTAAGTTGCATTACTGAAATAAATGAACTTTTGCACGATATTCTAATTTTTCAAGTTTCACCTGTATATCTGCTTCTTGATTATATCGACATCTTCTGTATTTTTACGATAGCGATTCAATTTAATTCTTCACAAGTATTTGCTTTATCTCTACAATGAAACATATTCAACCATCCTTATGTGATCATTTGTGGTCTCTTTGCTTACATGAATCAAAATTCCTTGGCCAAATAAAAAGAAATAAACAGTGCTGCAGAGAAAACTGCCTGCGGTGCAGAGATTTCCCTGGTCAAATAAATAATCATCGTTAGCCTCGTACTCTATGATCTCAGTCCGTGGCACAAAAGCTGGTGGCAGATGGATGAAAGAAGTCTGCATTTGAAACACTATGCTGGTGTTCTAAATAATGGTGAAACTGAGACAAAGAGGTTGGAAAAGCTAGGGAAAGAAACTCAGACTTGATTTCTTTATCATTCAAACTTAAATCAAAGTAAATTAAGTAAAATTGCCAGCCAGGTTCAGTATGCCCTAAAGCTTAGGAACAAAGGGGAAAGAAAGCAAAGAACTCATTTGATCAGTTTTGTACTCAAAAAGCAGCAACACACAAAAGGATATTAATTTAATTCTCCTATTTCAATGCAGTCAACTAGGAGGGCTGTAAGTGCAGAGCACTGAGGTTTGTAAGGCTGAGGGGAAGAAGTGAAATCGATAGGGATCAGGGAGAAAGAAGGACTTTGCAGATTTTGTTTATATCTCCTTTATGTTTTCCTCTCAAATTCAAGCATTAATCCACCTCTACAGTCCAGTGGTGGCAAACCTTTTTTGGCTCCTGTGCTGATAATTGCCAGCACTCAGAAGGCAATGTGTGCTGGGCCCGCCCCAGCGCATACGTGCAATCCCCTGCAGCGTGCTGCGCATCTGTCATGTGCGCACGCATTCCCTGCCGCCGCGCGTGTATCTGCACAGGTGCGTGATCCCCTTGCCAGGCGCGGCAATCACCCTGCAGCGCTGCACACATCTGCACACATGCGCGATCCCTTGCCAGACACCACGTGATCCCTTGCCGTGTGCCGCATCTCGCGCATCGCGCATGACCCACCAGCGCATGCTACGCATTTCTGCACACCCCCATCCCCCCTATGCATGCACGCCAGTTACCCGACAATCAGCTGTTGGGCGGTGCAGCACACGCGCATGCACAGTGGGGCACTTCCAAGCAAGCTCTCGCATGCCGGGGAAAATGGTTCTGCGTGCCACTTCTGGCACGCATGCCATAGGTTCGCCATCACGGCTATAGTCTGTTTCTTTCAGTGATTGTCCATCTTGTGATACTGTATGATCCCCATAAAAGCTAACCTAGCCCTGCCTTTCTGTCATCCACCACTTCTCTGAACTCATCTTACCGTTCACTTCAGTCAAAGACTGTGCCCATATTCTACCACTGACTGACCAATTTCTATAACAGACCCTGCACCCATTGAATACATTGAATACAGGAACATGCTTAACCCATTTATTGCTGTGCCTTGCATGGAATAATGCCATCTAAGGTAATGCTGCCTATTTGGAACAGAAAAAAAATCCAGTCTTTACGACCTCATGCTGATGCTGCCTGTTTGGAAGAGAAAGACTAGCCCTTGAGAGTCTGACACAGATGCTGAACATCTGTTCTCATCTCTAATCTCACACTGAAATTGTCTAAAGGAGAAGATTGGGCAAGGAGTTCTCATGCTGATGGTACCTAGCCGATTCCATTTCTACATGTTTTCTCTGAGGAAGTTGGTCTTTGCAACCTCAGGGGTTAAGAATTCACACTCTTAATGACCCAGAGGTACTTTTTCCAAAAGAAACTGGATTTTCTTGGTTTTTTTCCCCTTTAAAATTATTTTGCTTCTCATCCAAGAAATTTCTTCAGTTAACTTCAGAAATGTTTTCAAAAGAAAAAAACCAAGAAAGTCCAGTTGCTTTTTGAAAAAGCACCTTTGGGACAACTATGATCTGGATGATTGAGAATCTCCAAGACACTCTTTTAACACCCGCGGTGGCGCAGTGGTTAGAGTGCAGTACTGCAGGCTACTTCTGCGGACTGCCGGCTGCCTGCAATTTGGCAGTTCAAATCTCACCAGACTCAAGGTTGATTCAACCTTCCATCCTTCCAAAGTGGGTAGAATGAGGACCCAGATTGTTGGGGGCAAATATGGTGACTCTGTAAACTGCTTAGAGAGGGCTGGAAAGCACTGTGAAGTGGTATATAAGTGCTATTGCTATTAACACTCTTCCCATTCTTTCAGTATAATTTTGCTTCTCTTCAGCTAGCAGGATTATTTTAATCCTTTTTCAAATAAAAAACAATTTAACTCAAATATATGAAACTTTTATTGAATTGAGGGTCACAACTACCTTCTAATGGCTTTCCAGGACCATATTGCGAAACTGATAGGGCCTCATAAAAGATTTATAATTTGGCAAGAATGAAAATTGAATGAATTTAATCAATTTAAAATAATAATATGAATGGTTAATTAACTATTTCAAACTTAAACCAGGAGTTAAGTTTATTTGTTAATAAGAAGCTTGTTTACAAACTGGTGCAGACCATTCAAAATTAAGATGAAATGTTTCCATAAAATACAAAAATACTTTTAAAAGTGATACAGTAAACATTTATTCCAAAAACAACCTCACCAATTAGAAACATGAAAAATTAACAAATATCTATTATTTTGTGATGAGGATGTGTTCAGGGAGAAATGGTTCATATAAAACACAAAGAGAGGCAAAACACATAATGAAAGAAGGAAGATTTTAAAGGAAAGACAAATGTAAAACTGAGGAAAGCATGGCCTTCATGGGAAGCTTCTTATCTTGGTTACAGAGTAGATGTGAGTTGTATGGCAAGATGAAAGAACCAAACCAACCAAGATGGTCTACCTAATTAAAACTTAAAAACTGCACTCATGCACTGGCGATTGCCAACTAAGTATATTTCTTTGATGCAGCATATATTCATTTCACAGTTGTATGAGAACTTTCAAGTGCCAGGTAGAGACAGAGGTACAGTTCTATCTTGGAAGAATGCATGAGTGCACAAGAAAGGGAAATACAGTAAAATTTGAGAAGAAATTTCCATTAAATGTCATTTTTGCTTGTCAAAACAATCTGTTAAGCTTTATCACCCATATGTATTTTTATCAAGGGGCTCAGAGATGACCCAAAAATGTAAGAAGAGGCCCATGAGCACCCTCAGTGCTTCCTCCAATGCACCTAATTTTAAATCATATATTTATTGAGACATTTTCTATTCCTTTACACTTAACTGTTTCCCAAATTTAAAATGTATAATAATCGTTGTGTGGGAAAAGAACTTGACAGAATTATTCTCCATATTTCATTGGCTTCCAGTGGGACTAGCTGCATATTAGAACTATTTCAGGCTTGCCATTCATTTCTGTAAATAGGGCCAACAGCTGAAGAGCTAGCAGGAGTTATGTTTACTATTATTTAGAGAAGATTTTACTGCCTTCTGATAGTACCAACAACACAATAAAACAATACAGAACATGTACTATGTAAACAGAGATAAACTCTCTCTCCTGCAAGAGTGGGAAGGAAATCATGTTAAACCTCATAAATGGGAACATAACATAATGTAACAGTTATATCTTTCTGCTCTAAGAGTGTGAAGATGGTGGACTTCATGTACTATTGCAAAGGCAGAAGCATAAGAACTAACTCAAGGAAGGCTGTATTGATTCTTATATGGAACAATGAAGAAACAGCTTTGAAAACAATGAACTAAAATAAAACTGAAGAGATATTCATACATCATTGTGTATTTGTATTTGCATCATAATGTCTAAGTTGTATTAATTGTACTATGACATCAATATGCACACCGTCATCACTCCCCCCCTCCTTGACCACCACAAATGCCTGTAAATCAGGGGTTCCTAACCCTGGCCTCTGACAGCGGTCCACGGCATGCCAGAAACTGGGCCGTGCAAACAAGCAAAGCCCATCCATGGGATGCAGGCAGCACACAAAACCACACCCCTCTGATCCGTGAAAAATCTTTCTCCATGGCACCAGTCCTTGGTGCCCAAAGGATGGGGCTGTTACTGTAAATAATAACACACTCCACCACTTTGTATTGTTTCATGACTAACTTTTTTAGCATTAATGAAAAACAGCAAAATCAAGAAGGTTGTATCATACTACCATACTCCGATAGGCTACAATCAAAATAAAGCTCATGCTAATCACAATAAATCCATATAAATGAATCATTACTGTAGCACTACAGAAATCTTCAAGAATTTAATTTGTCTATTGACTTAATCCATTACTTTTGCAGCAAAGAGACCACAAGGACAAGGAGACCTTAAAAGTTCCACATTTCTTTTGGGATTAAATGACATGTTGACATATACTAGTAGTAAGAGTAGATACCTACCTTTATTATCAAGGCCACATCTTCAAAACACTTGCATATGAAGAACCACTCCTGTCTCTACAAAACAAAACAAAACAAAACAAATAATTGAAATTGGCAGCATTTCAAAATAAATTAATGTCCAATAATGGATATTTCTAATAATGCTAATGGCACATCACAGTTAATGATATCAAGTAACAGCCAAAAGCACAATCCCAATTTTAATCACAATAATAAAACATATTCACAGTCTTTCTAATTAATTAAATTATTTAAACAATAGGTCAATGATTTTAATTAATACTGTACAAATATTATATAGAAACGATATAGTGCATTAAGATTTACCATAATATAATAAAGAGGAAAAATAATCCTTCTAATCAAAAGAATTACAGATTGTCTTTAGTACATTTAGAACTAAAAATCAAATTTTGGATTTGGCATGGTAAGAACCAATAATTTGCATCATCCAACAGATCTGAGAATCAAGACAAGATTTAAATAGTTTCCTTTCAAAAAAACAAAAAGCTAATGGAAAGGCAGAAGTACAGCACAGAAGTAACTGAACGCATATCAAACCTTTATTGAGGCCAGAAGTCCAACAATCAGATAAAAGTTACAAGAGATAAATCTAGAAGGCTAAAATTAAAGCAAATTTTATAAGCTTTTGAATCCAAAATGAGGTGGATTGTGCAGAAAAAGGTCTAGAATTAGACAACCAAGATGTAAGCCAACAATGGCCAGGTATAAGAAGCAATCAATAGAAAGCATGTTCTTGGTCTGGGAATTTCTTCATGATAGAATGGATCCTTATAGAGAGAGTAACAAAAAGAGCACGCCTCAGGCATCTACTCGGCCATCTATATGACAACATATATTGAAATGTGGAAATATTTTGTAGATGGCAGAAGACAATGCATCCAGCCTGCCAAAATGAAAGTCTGGCAAACTTCCAAAACTGCAGCAGGTGAAAAAATATGCTGGTATATACCCACTTGGAAAGAGTCCGTGTGCAGTAAGGCTGAGAAAGAGAGGTTGATTGAGTTGAACATCAATTGATGTTCAATTGATGTTGCTTGAAGATTGATTTGAGGATCAACCACCCCAAACAGGCACCTTAAGGATACTTAGGGCATTTTCAAAGCAAGTGGAAAAAGGCTCTTCATTGAGAGTCCTAGAGACAGAAACTTGTCAATAACCTTTTTAATCAGGTTGAGTTGTTGTGAGAACCAGTGGAGCCAGATCTTCTGCGAGGGAGGTTAACTAACCATACAGTACATTAAAGTGATAATACCAAGCCCATGGAGACTTAAACAGAGCAGCATTAATACACTCTGGGACTGCAAAATAGCTGTTTAGAGTGAATGGGTTCAAGGATGGCAAGATTTCTAAAAGTACAGACTTAGGTACTACAGTACAGAGAAGCTGAGAGAAGATCTTGGCTACAAAGACTTTACAAACTGTAGAGACGCAGTAGGAATCTTTAAATAGAAGAAACTCGAGATAGCTGAGGAACTACACTGAGCAATATTTGCTGGATATAAAATGTTCTCTCCATGATAGTGGAGCCTAAAATAACACTCCAAGATCTTTGCAATGTGTTACCGACTCAATATTATTCCCATTTGCCAACAATACATTTTATGATAATGTTGTGCAAATATTTTTCTGATAATAGCAGTTTCTCTTGTGAACAGAGAAGAGAGAAGGCTTGTATTAATTGAGTTGACATATAAATTAATAAATAGGAAAGCTAAAAATACCCTTGCCACACATCAAGGTAGTAGTGTGGGGCCAACAATTTGATTTTGTGGCTGGGGATATAAGACTGTATTGAATTTTGTATTTGAAGTTTTGCTTCTGTAATCCATCCAGCGTCCCCACAAGTGAGTTGGGTGGCCATATAAATTTTCTTAATAAATAAATGCACATCCCTCCAGTATACAAACATAATTTTACTGTGTTTTTGTAAAGTTTTTCCACTTTCTTCTTATTTATTTTCAACATTTGATACCCCTAGATGACCAATAAGGTTGACTCAGCCTTCCATCCTCTCGGGGTAGGTAAATCGAGGACCCAAGATTGTTGGGGGCAATTAGCTGACTTTGTAAAAATGCTGCTTAGTAATAATAAGCAGGCATATACAATGGAATGAAGGCTATTGCTGAGCACACTGGGTTGTATCCCAAAAATTGTAAGCCGCCCTGAGTCTTCGGAGAAGGGCGGCATATAAATGTAATTTAAAAAAAAAATAAGCATCCAAACTCTAGCCAGGTTTCATTCTGCTATATTCTAACACCTCCCAACCCTCAGTCACAACTCAAGGTATAACAATATGCATTTATTGATTACTTGTCAGTTTTACAATAAAAACAGAAAATGGGCAGAATTCAGGTTATAAGAGTTAAAAAGGTGCTTAAAATCAAAGGTTAATGCTTATAGCTGCTTCACAGGCAAAGATACAAAATGCCAGAGAACAGCTGCTTTCTGAGATTTCAATGCAACTTCAATCACATGGTGATCTGGCAGGGAGGTTCGTTTGAAAGGGGAGGATCCAATGCTTGAAGTAGGCAGAGACAATCAACATAATATTTTTCACAAAAGAAATATTTACTTAGCAAGGTGTTTTTGAAGCTAGTCTTAGAATGTCTCCCCACTCAAGATTCAGTGCGTTCTGCTTCGGTTGTAAAATCAATAGATAAAAATGGGGCCAGATTGGACAGAAACACCTTTT